>OZ024837.1:51612592-52193171 GCA_964016985.1 Anodontia alba
GCACATGCTAACAGTGAAGATCCTGATCAGACGTCGACTAACATTGTTGACCCTGATAAAACTCCGACCGTGTACCTTATTTGTTCTAAGTAGGTGGAAGGAAGGCATAAGCTAACAGTGTAGGCCCTGATCAGACGGTGACGGAGTGCGATATATACTCTTAGTATTCGGCCTGGCAAGCATAAGCTAACAGTGTAGTCCTGAACAGACGCCGCGATAAAACGGCCTCTTATCTGGACTTATGCTGTTTGCATCAAGTACCGGATTTTTTCTCTAAGAATTTGGGCAGGCGAGCAAAAGCTAACAATGTAGACCCTGATCAGACGTCAATTGAGTACTATATAATACTCTAAGGATAGGCATATCAAGCTGACAGGGTTGACCCTGATCAACCGTGTAACTTATTTGCTCTAAGTAGGTGGACAGGCAGGCATAAGCTAACAGTGTAGATGCTGATCAAACTTGCTGCCAGCGATGTCAGCGATGTCATCAGAAATACCGACAGCGATATAAATAGATAATATCTGTGACATTGAAAATACGTATTTACTACGAATCAGTATTCTTTCACTTGCTAAGTGATCTCCCTTGATTAAAGTAGTTTCAAATAGTGTAGACCCTGATCAGAGGCCGCAGAAAGCGGCGTTAAATGTGGACTTTAACTGTTTGCATAAAGAACAGAATTTTTACTCCAAGTATTTGGACAGGCAAGCACGAGCTAACAGTATAGACCCTGATCAGACGCCGTCGGACTTACATTTTGCATAAAGTACATGATTTTTACTCTAAGTATTTGGACAGGATTAGGCTAACAGTGAAGATCCTTATCAGACGTCGACTGAGTACGATATATCCTCTGAGGACAGGCAGTTGCGAGATAACAATGTTGACCCTAATAAGACCCCAGCCGTGTACCCTATTTGCTCTAAGTAGATTGAAGGAAGGCATGCTAACAGTGTAGACACTGATCAGACGGTGACGAAGTACAATATATACTCTAAGTATTCGGACTGGCAAGCACGAGCTAACTGTGTTGTCCTAATCAGACGCCGCGGAAAAACGGCGTCTTATCTGGACTTACGCTGCTTGCATTAAGTACAGGATTTTTACTCTAAGTATTTGGGCAGGCGAGCACAAGCTCAAAATGTAGACCCTGATCAGACGTCGATTGAGTACGATATATACTCTAAGGACAGGCATGTCGAGCTGACAGTGTTGACCCTGATCAACCATATAACTTATTGCTCTAAGTAGATGGTCAGGCAGGCATAAGCAAACAGTATAGACCGCGACCAGACTTGCTGTCAGCGATGTCAGCGATGTCATCAGATATAACAGCGATATAAATAGATAATATCTATGACGTTGAAAATACGTATTTACTAGGAATCAATATTATTTCCCTTGTTAAGTGATCTCCCTTGATTAAAGTAGTAATGATAGCAATGTAAACTAATAGTGTTATAGCAAAAAAAAAAAAAAAAAAAAAAAACAACAACAAACATCTGATAGGTCGTAGCAAAAGAAAAATTGTTTTCCAACGGTATATAAACTTTAAAAAAAGAGCGAAAATAAGAGGGATATAAGTGATTCAAACTTGTTGTCAGCGCTGTCAGCGATGTCAGAAATACCGACAGCGATATAAATAGATAATATCTATGATGTTAAAAATACGTATTTACTAATAATAAGTATTATTCCCCTTGTTAAATTATCTCCCTTCATAAAAGAAGTTCCAAAACAGTTACTAAAAAAAGTAACAATTTCCTACACTAGGGTCGGTGAAAAGTCAACCCTCGACCAAATCACATAGAAATCTACTTCCGCTAGGGTTAGAAGAGTAGGAGTAATGGCATATCACTTACTCCCTAACCCTAACCCTAACCCTAACCCTAACCCTAACCCTAACCCCCTAACCCTAACCCTAACCCTAACCCTAACCCTAACCCCTAACCCTAACCCTAACCCTAACCCTAACCCTAACCCCTAACCCTAACCCTAACCCTAACCCTAACCCCTAACCCTAACCCCTAACCCTAACCCTAACCCTAACCCTAACCCTAACCCTAACCCTAACCCCTAACCCTAACCCTAACCCTAACCGTAACCCCTAACCCTAACCCTAACCCTAACCCTAACCCTAACCCTACCCTAACCCTAACCCTAACCCTAACCCTAACCCTAACCCCTAACCCCTAACCCTAACCCCAAAGTCAACCCTCGACCAAATCACATAGAAATCTACTTCCGCTAGGGTTAGAAGAGTAGGAGTAATGGCATATCACTTACTCCCTAATGCCTAACCCTAACCCTAACCCTAACCCTAACCCCTAACCCTAACCCCTAACCCTAACCCTAACCCCTAACCCTAACCCTAACCCTAACCCCTAACCCTAACCCTAACCCTAACCCCTAACCCTAACCCTAACCCCTAACCCTAACCCTAACCCTAACCCCTAACCCTAACCCTAACCCCTAACCCTAACCCTAACCCTAACCCTAACCCTAATCCCTAACCCCTAACCCTAACCCTAAACCCTAACCCTAACCCTAACCCTAACCCTAATCCAGGTATGTATGTCAGGGTCATGGGTTAAGGTGACATAGGGAGGGGACATGGCAAGATAGTCAAGGCTATAACACAGGTTAAGGACCCTGATCAGACACCGGTTGAGCATCCCTTATATTCTAAGTATTCGAACAGGCAGGCAGGGGCTATAAGTGTAGACCCTGACCGGACACCGGCTGAGTATCATTTATATTCTAAGTATTCGGACAGGCAGGTAGGAGGTATAAGCATAGACCCTGATCGGACACTGGCTGAGTATCATTTATATTCTAAATATTCAGACAGGCAGGTAGGAGGTATAAGCGTAGACCCTGATCGGACAGTGGCTGAGTATCATTTATATTCTAAGTATGCGGACAGGTAGGTAGGAGGTATAAGCATAGACCCTGATCGGACACCGGCTGAGTTTCATTTATATCCAAAGTACTCGGACAGGCAGGTAGGAGGTATACGTGTAGACCCTGACCGGACACCGGCTGAGTATCATTTATATTCTAAGTATTCGGACAGGCAGGTTGGAGCTATAAGTGTAGACCCTGATCGGACATCAGCCCAATATCATTTATATTCTAAGTAATCGGACAGGTAGGTAAAAGCTAACCTTTTACCCTAAGCCAAAGCATAAATCAGACTGCATGGATGCGCAGGCCTATGAGGGGTTGGGTAGACTGTGATCAGAGGCCTTCAAATTACAATATTTACTGTAATATAGATACTTGGTAGACGTCTGATCAGGGTACTCTACTGTTAGGGTAAGGGTTGAGGTAGCTAAAAATGCCAGTTTTTGTAACCCTGACAGGGGAGGCCCCTTCTTTGAGTTATAAGTGTAGATACTGATCAGACACTGGTTGAGTAGCATTTATATTCTAAGTATTCGGATAGGCAGGCAGGGGCTATAAACATAGACCCTGATCAGACACCGGTTGAGCATCCTTTATATTCTAAGTATTCGAACAGGCTGGCAGGGGCTATAAGCATAGATCCTGATCGGAGACCAGCTTAGTATCATTTATATTCTAAATATGCGGACAGGCAGGTAGGAGGTATAAGCGTAGACCCTGATCGGACACCGGCCCAGTATCATTTATATCCTAAGTATTCGGACAGGCAGGCAGGAGTGTAGAGCCTGATCAGACTCCGGCCCACTATCATTTATATTGTAAGTAGTCGGATAGGCAGGTAGAAGCTAACCTCTTACCCTAACCGAAAGCACCAATCAGACTTCGCAGCTGTGCAGGTCTGTGAGGAGGTGGGTAGGCATTGATCAGAGGCCTATAGAGTACCATATTTACTGTAATAGATGCACTTGGTAGACGTCTGATCAGGGTACTGTTAGGGTAAGGGTTGAGGTAGCTCAAAATGCCAATTTTTGAAACCCTGGGAGGGGGGGGCACCACTTTGAGTTATAAGTGTAGACCCTGATGAGACACTGGTTGAGTAGCATTTATATTCTAAGTATTTGGATAGGCAGGCAGGGGCTATAAACATAGACCCTGATCAGACACCAGTTGAGCATCCTTTATATTCTAAGTATTCGAACAGGCAGGCAGGGGCTATAAGCATAGACCCTGATCGGAGACCGGCTGAGTATCATTTATATTCTAAGTATGCAGACAGGCAGGTAGGAGGTATAAGCGTAGACCCTGATCGGACACCGGCTGAGTATCATTTATATCCTAAGTATTCGGACAGGCATGCAGAAGTGTAGACCCTGATCGGACTCCGGCTATAAACATAGACCCTGATCAGACACCGGTTGATCATCCTTTATATTCTAAGTATGCGGACAGGCATGCAGGGGCTATAAGTGTAGACCCTGATCGGACACCGGCTGAGTATCATTTATATTCTAAGTATTCGGACAGGCAGGTAGGAGGTATAAGCGTAGACCCTGATCGGACACCAGCTGAGTATCATTTATATTCTAAGTATTCGGACAGGCAGGTAGGAGGTATAAGCATAGACCCTGATCGGACACCGGCTGAGTATCATTTATATTCTAAGTATTCGGACAGGCAGGTAGGAGGTATAAGTGTAGACCCTGATCGGACACCGGCTGAGTATCATTTATATTCTAAGTATTCGGACAGGCAGGTAGGAGGTATAAGCGTAGACCCTGATCGGACACTGGCTGAGTATCATTTATATTCTAAGTATTTGGACAGGCAGGTAGGAGCCTTAAGCATAGACCCCAATCAGATACCAACAGACCACATTTCATTAAGTATTCAACCAGGCAGGCACAAGCTAGCAGAATAGACTCTGATCAGACACCGACCAAGTACCCTGTTTGTTCTAAGTCAGTGGACAGGCAGGTATGAGCTAACATTGTAGACTCTGACTGGACCCAAACCCAGTACCCTATATAATATAAGTAGCTAACAGAATACCAAGCACCCTATTTGCTCTTAGCAGTTGGACAGGCAGGTAAAATTTTACAGTATAGACCCTGTTCAGACACTGATGGAGTACAATATATAGTCTAAGTATGGGGACAGGCAGGTAGAAGGTATGTGTAGACCCTGATCGGACACCGGCCCAGTATCATTTATATCCTAAGTATTCGGACAGGTACGCAGAAGTGTATACCCAGATCGGACTCCGGCTATAAACATAGACCCTGATCAGACACTGGTTGAGCATGCTTTATATTCTAAGTATGCGGACAGGCAGGCAGGGGCTATAAGCATAGACCCTGATCGGACACCGGCCCAGTATCATTTATATCCTAAGTATTCGGACAGGTACGCAGAAGTGTATACCCAGATCGGACTCCGGCTATAAACATAGACCCTGATCAGACACTGGTTGAGCATGCTTTATATTCTAAGTATGCGGACAGGCAGGCAGGGGCTATAAGCATAGACCCTGATCGGACACCGGCCCAGTATCATTTATATCCTAAGTATTCGGACAGGCATGCAGAAGTGTAGACCCTGATCAGACTCCGGCTATAAACATAGACCCTGATCAGACACTGGTTGAGCATCCTTTATATTCTAAGTATGCGGACAGGCATGCAGGGGCTATAAGTGTAGATCCTGATCGGACACCGGCTGAGTATCATTTATATCCTAAGTATTCGAACAGGCAGGCAGGGGCTATAAGCATAGACCCTGATCGGACACCGGCTGAGTATCTTTTATATTCTAAGTATTAGGACAGGCAGGTAGGAGCCTTAAGCATAGACCCCGATCAGATACCAGCAGACCACATTTCATTAAGTATTCAACCAGGCAGGCACAAGCTAGCAGAATAGACTCTAATCAGACACCGACCAAGTACCCTGTTTGTTCTAAGTTGTTGGACAGGCAGGTATGAGCTAACAGTGTAGACCCTGACTGGACCCCAACCCAGTATCCTATATAATATAAGTAGCTAACAGAATACCAAACACCCTATTTGCTCTCAGTAGTTGGACAGGCAGGTAAAATCTAACAGTATAGACCCTGTTCAGACACTGATGGAGTACAATATATAGTCTAAGTATGCGGACATGCAGGCACGATGTTACAGCGTAGACCCTGGTCATACACCGAAGAAAGCGGCGTCTGATCTGGACTTACACGGTTTGCATTAAGTACACAATTTTATTTCTAAGTATTCGGACAGGCAGAAAGCAGCATCTGATCCGGGCTAACACTGTTTGCATTAAGTACAAAGCTTTTACTCCAAGTATTTGGACAGGCAAGACCATGCTAACATGAAGACCCTGATCAGACTCCGATTAAGTATTCGAACAGGCAGGCACCATCTAACAGACCCTGATCAGACTGTGACGGGGTATGATATATATATACTTTAAGTATTTGGACAGGCAGGTACCATCTCTAAGTAAGAGTGTAGACCCTGATCGGACTCCGGTGTGATATGATATATACTTTAAGTATTCAGACAGGCAGCCCCCATCTCTAAGTAACAGTGTAGACCCTGATCAGACTCCGATTGAGTACGATATATACTTTAAGTATTCGGACAGGCAGGCACCATCTCTAAGTATAGACCCTGATCGGACTCCGATGGGATACGATATATATTTTAAGTATTCGGACAGGCAGGCACTACCTCTAAGTAACAGTGTAGACCCTGATCGGACTCAGACAGGGTACTGTATATACTTGAGCATTAGCTTACGTAGCTTAGTACTAACCCTAAGGCAGTCACCGTATAAGGCTATGGGACTGCGGAAGAGATACTTGATGTAAAATAACAAACCAGACTGCGGTTCAGTATGTACAGCAATATTAGGATATCGGACTGCGGTAGAAATACTTGATGGAAAATATCAAAGCTGACTGCGGTTTAGTATGTACAGAAATATTAGGCTATGTGACTTTGGTAGAGATACATGATGGGAAACAACAAACTGGACTGCGGTTCAGTATGTACAGAAGTATTAGCATATCAGACTGCGGTAGAAATACTTGATGGAAAATATCAAAGCTGACTGCGGTTTAGTATGTACAGCAATATTAGGCTATGGGACTGCAGAAGAGATACTTGATGGAAAATAACAAACCAGACTGCGGTTCAGTATGTACAGCAATATTTGGATATCAGACTGCAGTAGAAATCCTTGATGGAAAATATCAAAGCTGACAGCTGTTTAGTATGTACAGCAATATTAGGCTATGGGACTGTGGTAGAGATACATGATGGGAAATAACAAACTGGACTGCGATTCAGTATGTACAGCAATATTAGGATATCAGACTGCGGTAGAAATACTTGATGGAAAATATCAAAGCTGACTACGGTTTAGTATGTACAGCAATATTAGGCTATGGGACTTTGGTAGAGATACATGATGGGAAATAACAAACTGGACTGTGGTTCAGTATGTACAGAAATATCAGCATATCAGACTGCGGTAGAAATACTGGAAAATATCAAAGCTGACTGCGGTTTAGTATGTACAGCAATATTAGGCTATGAGACTGTGGTAGAGATACTTGATGGAAAATAACAAACTGGACTGCGGTTCAGTATGTACAGCAATATTAGGATATGGGTGTAGTAGAAATTTTTCATGGAAAATATCAAAGCAGACTGGTGTTTAGTATGTACAGCAATATTATGCTATGGGACAGTGGTAGAGATACATGATGGGAAATAACAAACCGGACTGCGGTTCAGTATGTACTGCAATATTAGGATATGAGACTGCGGTAGAAATTCTTCATTGAAAATATCAAAGCGGACTGCGGTTCAGTATGTACACCAATATTAGAATATCAGACTGGGGTAAAAATACTTGATGAAAAATATCAAAGCAGACTGCGGTTCACTGTGTACAGCAATATTAGTGTAGAGGACTGGTACTATGGGGACTGTGGTAGAGATACTTGAAGAAAAATATCTGACTGAGATAAGGTTCAGAATGTAGCAATATTAGAATAGTGGACTGGGGTAGAGATGCTTGATAGAAGACATCAAAGCGGTTTGCAGTTGGGTATGTACAGCAATATTAGGATAGGGGACTGTGATTGAAAAAATTGAAGGAAAATATCAAAGCCGTAGAAATAATTGAAGGAAAATATCAAAATGGACTGCAGTTCAGTATGTACAGCAATATTAGGATAGTGGACTGCGATAGAGATACTTGATGGAAAACATAAAAGCGGACTGCAATTGAGTATGTACAGCAATATTGATGGAAAATAACAAACTGGACTGCAGATCAGTATGTACAGCAATATTAGGATATGGGACTCCGGTAGAAACACTTGATGGAAAATATCAAAGCGGACTGCTGTTAAATAGCTACAGCAATATTAGGCTATGGGACTGCGGTAGAGATACTTGATGCTTAAACGGGCAGACACGAGCTAAGAGTGTAGACCCTGATCAGACGCCACAGAAAGCGGCGTCCGATGTAGACTTACTCCGGTAGAAACACTTGATGGAAAACATCAAAGCGGACTGCTGTTAAGTAGCTACAGCAATATTAGGCAACGGGACTGTGGTAGAGATACTTGATGCTTAAACAAGCAGGCACGAGCTACCAGTGTAGACACTGATCAGACGCTAAAGAAAGCGGCGTCCGATGTAGACTTAAACTGTTTGCATGAAGTACAGATTTTTACTCCAAGTATTTAGACAGTCAAGCACGAGCTAACAGTGTAGACCCTGATCAGACGCCACAGAAAGCGGCGTCCGATGTAGACTTATTCCGGTAGAAACACTTGCTGGAAAATATCTAAGCGGACTGCTGTTAAGTAGCTACAGCAATATTAGGCAATGCGACTGTGGTAGAGATACTTGATGCTTAAACAAGCAGGCACGAGATACCAGTGTAGACCCTGATCAGACGCTACAGAAAGCGGCGTCCGATGTAGACTTAAACTGTTTGCATGAAGTACAGATTTTTACTCCAAGTATTTAGACAGTCAAGCACGAGCTAACAGTATAGACTCTGATCAGACGCCACAGAACGCGACGTCCTAACTGGGCATACACTGTTTGAGTACCATATTTAATGTAAGTATTCAAAAAGGCAGACATAAGCTATTGGTGTAGCCCTGATCGAACGCCGCAGAAAAACGGCGTCTTATCTGGACTTACGCTGTTTGCATTAAGTACAGGATTTTCACTCTAAAGTATTTGGGCAGGCGAGCATAAGCTAGCAATGTAGACCCTGATCAGAACTTGACCGAGCACCATATTTGTTCTATTCGCACAGCCAGGTGCGAGCTAACAGCGTGTACCCTGATCGGACTGTTGAGTACCATATTGTATGTAAGTATTCAAAAAGGCAGGCACAAGCTAACACTGTAGACCCTGATCAGACGCCGCAGAAAGCGGCGTCCGATGTAGACTTAAACTGTTTGCATGAAGTACAGATTTTTTACTTCAAGTATTTAGACAGTCAAGCACGATCTAAGAGTATAGACCCTGATCAGATGCAACAGAATGCGACGTCCTAACTGGGCTTACACTGTTTGCAAAAAGTACATGTACATGATTTTTTTCTCTAAGTATTTGGACAGGCAAACACTTGCTAACAGTGAAGACCCTGATCAGTGAAGACCGTCGACTGAGTACGATATATAATCTAAGAACAGGCAGTTGCGAGCTAACAGTGTTGACCCTGATTAGACGCTTTTTGCTCTACGTAAGTGGAAGGAAGGCATAAGCTAACAGTGTAGACCCTGATCAGACGGTGACGGAGTACGATATATACTCCTAGTATTCAGACTAGCAGCACGAGCTAACAGTGTAGACCTGTTCAGACGCCGCAGAAAAAAAGGCGTCTTATCTGGACACGCTGTTTGCATTAAGTACAGGATTTTTATTCCAACTATGTGGGCAGGCGAGCACAAGCTATCAATGTAGACCCTGATCAGAAGCTGACCGAGTACCATATTTGTTCTAAGTATTCGGACAGCCAGGTGCGAGCTAACAGCGTATATCCTGATCGGACTCCTGTTGAGTACCGTATTTAACTTAAGTATTCAAACAGACAAGGCACGAGCGAACAGTGTAGACCTTGATCAGACGCCGTAAAAAGCGGCGTCCGATGTGGATTTAAACTGTTTGCATGAAGAACAGATTTTTTGCTCTAAGCATTTGGACAGGCAAGCACGACGTAACAGTATAGACCCCGATCAGACGCCACAGGAAGTGACGTCTTAACTGTTTGCATAAAGTACATGAGTTTTACTCTAAGTATTTGGACAGGCAAGCACATGCTAACAGTGAAGACCATGATCAGACGTCGACTGAGTACGATATATCCTCTAAGGACAGGCAGTTGCGAACTATCAGTGTTGAATCTGATAAGACTCCAACCGTGTACCCTATTTGCTCTAAGTAGGTGGAAGGAAGGCATAAGCTAACAGTGTAGACCCTGATCAGACGGTGACGGAGTACAATATATACTCTAAGTATTCGGACTGGCAAGCACGAGCTAACAGTGTAGTTCTGAATAGAAGTCGCGGAAAAACGGCGTCTTATTAGACTTACGCTGTTTGCATTAAGTACAGTTTTTTTACTCTAAGAATTTGGGCAGGCGAGCAGAAGCTAACAATGCAGACCCTGATCGGACATCAATTGAATACGATATATACTCTAAGGATAGGCATATCAAGTTGACTGTGTTGATCCTGATCAACTGTGTAATGTATTTGCCTTAAGTAGGTGGACAGGCATGCATAGGCTAACAGTGTAGACCCTGATCAGACTTGCTGTCAGCGATGTCATCAGAAATACCGACAGCGATATAAATGGATAATATCTCTGACGTTGAAAATATGTATTTACTACGAATCAGTATTCTTTCCCTTGCTAAGTGATCTCCCTTGATTAAAGTAGTTCCAGATAGTGTAGACCCTGATCAGAGGCCGCAGAAAGCGGCATCAGATGTGGACTAAAACTGTTTGCATGAAGTACAGATTTCTTTTACTCCAAGTATTTGGACAGGCAATCACGAGCTAACAGTATAGACCCTGATCAGACGCCATAGAAAGCGACGTCTTATCTGGACTTACACTGTTTGCATAAAGTATATGATGTTTACTGTAAGTATTTGGACAGGTTTAGGCTAGCAGTGAAGATCCTTATCAGACGTCGACTGAGTACGATATATCCTCTGAGGACAGGCAGTTGGGAGCTAACAGTGCTGACCCTGGTAAGACTCCAGTCATGTACCCTATTTGCTCTAAGTAGATGGAAGGAAGGCATAAGCTAACAGTGTAGACACTGGTCAGACGGTGACGGAGCACGATATATACTCTAAGTAGTCGGACTGGCAAGCACGAGCTAACTGTGTTGTCCTAATCAGACGCCGCGAAAAAAAAGCGTCTTATCTGGACAGGCAAGCACATGCTAACAGTGAAGATCCTGATCAGACGTCGACTGAGTACGATATATCCTCTAAGAACAGGCAGTTGCGAGCTATTAGTGTTGATCCTGGTAAGACTCCAACCGTGTACCCTATTTGCTCTAAGTAGTTGGAATGGTTAGGTGCATAAGCTAACAGTGTAGACCCTGATCAGACGGTGACGGAGTGCGATATATACTCTAAGTATTCGGACTGGCAAGCACGAGCTAACAGTGTAGTACTGACCAGACGCCGCGGAAAAACGGCGTCTTATTGGACTTACGCTGTTTGCATTAAGTACAGGATTTTTACTCCAAGTATTTGGACAGGCAAGTACGAGCTAAGAGTATAGACCCTGATCAGACGCCACAGAAAGCGACGTCTTAACTGGACTTATGCTGTTTGCATAAAGTACATGATTTTTACTCTAAGTATTTAGACAGGCAAGCACATGCTAACAGTGAAGATCCTGATCAGACGTCGACTGAGTTCGATATATATTCTAAGGAGTGGCAGTTGCGAGCTAACATTGTTGACCCTGATAAAACTCCGACCGTGTACCTTATTTGTTCTAAGTAGGTGGAAGGAAGGCATAAGCTAACAGTGTAGACCCTGATCAGACGGTGACGGAGTACGATATATACTCTTAGTATTCGGCCTGGCAAGCATAAGCTAACAGTGTAGTCCTGAACAGACGCCGCGATAAAACGGCCTCTTATCTGGACTTATGCTGTTTGCATTAAGTAGAGGATTTTTACTCTAAGAATTTGGGCAGGTGATCACAAGCTAACAATGTAGACCCTGATCAGACGCCACAGAAAGCGACGTCTAAACTGGACTTATACTGTTTGCATAAAGTACATGATTTTTACTCTAAGTATTTGGACAGGCAAGCACATGCTAACAGTGAAGATCCTGATCAGACGTCGACTAACATTGTTGACCCTGATAAAACTCCGACCGTGTACCTTATTTGTTCTAAGTAGGTGGAAGGAAGGCATAAGCTAACAGTGTAGGCCCTGATCAGACGGTGACGGAGTGCGATATATACTCTTAGTATTCGGCCTGGCAAGCATAAGCTAACAGTGTAGTCCTGAACAGACGCCGCGATAAAACGGCCTCTTATCTGGACTTATGCTGTTTGCATCAAGTACCGGATTTTTTCTCTAAGAATTTGGGCAGGCGAGCAAAAGCTAACAATGTAGACCCTGATCAGACGTCAATTGAGTACTATATAATACTCTAAGGATAGGCATATCAAGCTGACAGGGTTGACCCTGATCAACCGTGTAACTTATTTGCTCTAAGTAGGTGGACAGGCAGGCATAAGCTAACAGTGTAGATGCTGATCAAACTTGCTGCCAGCGATGTCAGCGATGTCATCAGAAATACCGACAGCGATATAAATAGATAATATCTGTGACATTGAAAATACGTATTTACTACGAATCAGTATTCTTTCACTTGCTAAGTGATCTCCCTTGATTAAAGTAGTTTCAAATAGTGTAGACCCTGATCAGAGGCCGCAGAAAGCGGCGTTAAATGTGGACTTTAACTGTTTGCATAAAGAACAGAATTTTTACTCCAAGTATTTGGACAGGCAAGCACGAGCTAACAGTATAGACCCTGATCAGACGCCGTCGGACTTACATTTTGCATAAAGTACATGATTTTTACTCTAAGTATTTGGACAGGATTAGGCTAACAGTGAAGATCCTTATCAGACGTCGACTGAGTACGATATATCCTCTGAGGACAGGCAGTTGCGAGATAACAATGTTGACCCTAATAAGACCCCAGCCGTGTACCCTATTTGCTCTAAGTAGATTGAAGGAAGGCATGCTAACAGTGTAGACACTGATCAGACGGTGACGAAGTACAATATATACTCTAAGTATTCGGACTGGCAAGCACGAGCTAACTGTGTTGTCCTAATCAGACGCCGCGGAAAAACGGCGTCTTATCTGGACTTACGCTGCTTGCATTAAGTACAGGATTTTTACTCTAAGTATTTGGGCAGGCGAGCACAAGCTCAAAATGTAGACCCTGATCAGACGTCGATTGAGTACGATATATACTCTAAGGACAGGCATGTCGAGCTGACAGTGTTGACCCTGATCAACCATATAACTTATTGCTCTAAGTAGATGGTCAGGCAGGCATAAGCAAACAGTATAGACCGCGACCAGACTTGCTGTCAGCGATGTCAGCGATGTCATCAGATATAACAGCGATATAAATAGATAATATCTATGACGTTGAAAATACGTATTTACTAGGAATCAATATTATTTCCCTTGTTAAGTGATCTCCCTTGATTAAAGTAGTAATGATAGCAATGTAAACTAATAGTGTTATAGCAAAAAAAAAAAAAAAAAAAAAAAACAACAACAAACATCTGATAGGTCGTAGCAAAAGAAAAATTGTTTTCCAACGGTATATAAACTTTAAAAAAAGAGCGAAAATAAGAGGGATATAAGTGATTCAAACTTGTTGTCAGCGCTGTCAGCGATGTCAGAAATACCGACAGCGATATAAATAGATAATATCTATGATGTTAAAAATACGTATTTACTAATAATAAGTATTATTCCCCTTGTTAAATTATCTCCCTTCATAAAAGAAGTTCCAAAACAGTTACTAAAAAAAGTAACAATTTCCTACACTAGGGTCGGTGAAAAGTCAACCCTCGACCAAATCACATAGAAATCTACTTCCGCTAGGGTTAGAAGAGTAGGAGTAATGGCATATCACTTACTCCCTAACCCTAACCCTAACCCTAACCCTAAACCCTAACCCTAACCCTAACCCTAACCTAACCCTAACCCTAACCCTAACCCTAACCCCTAACCCTAACCCTAACCCCTAACCCCTAACCCTAACCCTAACCCTAACCCTAACCCTAACCCCTAACCCTAACCCTAACCCTAACCCCAAAGTCAACCCTCGACCAAATCACATAGAAATCTACTTCCGCTAGGGTTAGAAGAGTAGGAGTAATGGCATATCACTTACTCCCTAATGCCTAACCCTAACCCTAACCCTAACCCTAACCCCTAACCCTAACCCTAACCCCTAACCCTAACCCTAACCCTAACCCCTAACCCTAACCCTAACCCTAACCCCTAACCCTAACCCTAACCCCTAACCCTAACCCTAACCCTAACCCCTAACCCTAACCCTAACCCCTAACCCTAACCCTAACCCTAATCCCTAACCCCTAACCCTAACCCTAAACCCTAACCCTAACCCTAACCCTAACCCTAATCCAGGTATGTATGTCAGGGTCATGGGTTAAGGTGACATAGGGAGGGGACATGGCAAGATAGTCAAGGCTATAACACAGGTTAAGGACCCTGATCAGACACCGGTTGAGCATCCCTTATATTCTAAGTATTCGAACAGGCAGGCAGGGGCTATAAGTGTAGACCCTGACCGGACACCGGCTGAGTATCATTTATATTCTAAGTATTCGGACAGGCAGGTAGGAGGTATAAGCATAGACCCTGATCGGACACTGGCTGAGTATCATTTATATTCTAAATATTCAGACAGGCAGGTAGGAGGTATAAGCGTAGACCCTGATCGGACAGTGGCTGAGTATCATTTATATTCTAAGTATGCGGACAGGTAGGTAGGAGGTATAAGCATAGACCCTGATCGGACACCGGCTGAGTTTCATTTATATCCAAAGTACTCGGACAGGCAGGTAGGAGGTATACGTGTAGACCCTGACCGGACACCGGCTGAGTATCATTTATATTCTAAGTATTCGGACAGGCAGGTTGGAGCTATAAGTGTAGACCCTGATCGGACATCAGCCCAATATCATTTATATTCTAAGTAATCGGACAGGTAGGTAAAAGCTAACCTTTTACCCTAAGCCAAAGCATAAATCAGACTGCATGGATGCGCAGGCCTATGAGGGGTTGGGTAGACTGTGATCAGAGGCCTTCAAATTACAATATTTACTGTAATATAGATACTTGGTAGACGTCTGATCAGGGTACTCTACTGTTAGGGTAAGGGTTGAGGTAGCTAAAAATGCCAGTTTTTGTAACCCTGACAGGGGAGGCCCCTTCTTTGAGTTATAAGTGTAGATACTGATCAGACACTGGTTGAGTAGCATTTATATTCTAAGTATTCGGATAGGCAGGCAGGGGCTATAAACATAGACCCTGATCAGACACCAGTTGAGCATCCTTTATATTCTAAGTATTCGAACAGGCTGGCAGGGGCTATAAGCATAGATCCTGATCGGAGACCAGCTTAGTATCATTTATATTCTAAATATGCGGACAGGCAGGTAGGAGGTATAAGCGTAGACCCTGATCGGACACCGGCCCAGTATCATTTATATCCTAAGTATTCGGACAGGCAGGCAGGAGTGTAGAGCCTGATCAGACTCCGGCCCACTATCATTTATATTGTAAGTAGTCGGATAGGCAGGTAGAAGCTAACCTCTTACCCTAACCGAAAGCACCAATCAGACTTCGCAGCTGTGCAGGTCTGTGAGGAGGTGGGTAGGCATTGATCAGAGGCCTATAGAGTACCATATTTACTGTAATAGATGCACTTGGTAGACGTCTGATCAGGGTACTGTTAGGGTAAGGGTTGAGGTAGCTCAAAATGCCAATTTTTGAAACCCTGGGAGGGGGGGGCACCACTTTGAGTTATAAGTGTAGACCCTGATGAGACACTGGTTGAGTAGCATTTATATTCTAAGTATTCGGATAGGCAGGCAGGGGCTATAAACATAGACCCTGATCAGACACCAGTTGAGCATCCTTTATATTCTAAGTATTCGAACAGGCAGGCAGGGGCTATAAGCATAGACCCTGATCGGAGACCGGCTGAGTATCATTTATATTCTAAGTATGCAGACAGGCAGGTAGGAGGTATAAGCGTAGACCCTGATCGGACACCGGCTGAGTATCATTTATATCCTAAGTATTCGGACAGGCATGCAGAAGTGTAGACCCTGATCGGACTCCGGCTATAAACATAGACCCTGATCAGACACCGGTTGATCATCCTTTATATTCTAAGTATGCGGACAGGCATGCAGGGGCTATAAGTGTAGACCCTGATCGGACACCGGCTGAGTATCATTTATATTCTAAGTATTCGGACAGGCAGGTAGGAGGTATAAGCGTAGACCCTGATCGGACACCAGCTGAGTATCATTTATATTCTAAGTATTCGGACAGGCAGGTAGGAGGTATAAGCATAGACCCTGACCGGACACCGGCTGAGTATCATTTATATTCTAAGTATTCGGACAGGCAGGTAGGAGGTATAAGTGTAGACCCTGATCGGACACCGGCTGAGTATCATTTATATTCTAAGTATTCGGACAGGCAGGTAGGAGGTATAAGCGTAGACCCTGATCGGACACTGGCTGAGTATCATTTATATTCTAAGTATTTGGACAGGCAGGTAGGAGCCTTAAGCATAGACCCCAATCAGATACCAACAGACCACATTTCATTAAGTATTCAACCAGGCAGGCACAAGCTAGCAGAATAGACTCTGATCAGACACCGACCAAGTACCCTGTTTGTTCTAAGTCAGTGGACAGGCAGGTATGAGCTAACATTGTAGACTCTGACTGGACCCAAACCCAGTACCCTATATAATATAAGTAGCTAACAGAATACCAAGCACCCTATTTGCTCTTAGCAGTTGGACAGGCAGGTAAAATTTTACAGTATAGACCCTGTTCAGACACTGATGGAGTACAATATATAGTCTAAGTATGGGGACAGGCAGGTAGAAGGTATGTGTAGACCCTGATCGGACACCGGCCCAGTATCATTTATATCCTAAGTATTCCGACAGGTACGCAGAAGTGTATACCCAGATCGGACTCCGGCTATAAACATAGACCCTGATCAGACACTGGTTGAGCATGCTTTATATTCTAAGTATGCGGACAGGCAGGCAGGGGCTATAAGCATAGACCCTGATCGGACACCGGCCCAGTATCATTTATATCCTAAGTATTCGGACAGGTACGCAGAAGTGTATACCCAGATCGGACTCCGGCTATAAACATAGACCCTGATCAGACACTGGTTGAGCATGCTTTATATTCTAAGTATGCGGACAGGCAGGCAGGGGCTATAAGCATAGACCCTGATCGGACACCGGCCCAGTATCATTTATATCCTAAGTATTCGGACAGGCATGCAGAAGTGTAGACCCTGATCAGACTCCGGCTATAAACATAGACCCTGATCAGACACTGGTTGAGCATCCTTTATATTCTAAGTATGCGGACAGGCATGCAGGGGCTATAAGTGTAGATCCTGATCGGACACCGGCTGAGTATCATTTATATCCTAAGTATTCGAACAGGCAGGCAGGGGCTATAAGCATAGACCCTGATCGGACACCGGCTGAGTATCTTTTATATTCTAAGTATTAGGACAGGCAGGTAGGAGCCTTAAGCATAGACCCCGATCAGATACCAGCAGACCACATTTCATTAAGTATTCAACCAGGCAGGCACAAGCTAGCAGAATAGACTCTAATCAGACACCGACCAAGTACCCTGTTTGTTCTAAGTTGTTGGACAGGCAGGTATGAGCTAACAGTGTAGACCCTGACTGGACCCCAACCCAGTATCCTATATAATATAAGTAGCTAACAGAATACCAAACACCCTATTTGCTCTCAGTAGTTGGACAGGCAGGTAAAATCTAACAGTATAGACCCTGTTCAGACACTGATGGAGTACAATATATAGTCTAAGTATGCGGACAGGCAGGCACGATGTTACAGCGTAGACCCTGGTCATACACCGAAGAAAGCGGCGTCTGATCTGGACTTACACGGTTTGCATTAAGTACACAATTTTATTTCTAAGTATTCGGACAGGCAGAAAGCAGCATCTGATCCGGGCTAACACTGTTTGCATTAAGTACAAAGCTTTTACTCCAAGTATTTGGACAGGCAAGACCATGCTAACATGAAGACCCTGATCAGACTCCGATTAAGTATTCGAACAGGCAGGCACCATCTAACAGACCCTGATCAGACTGTGACGGGGTATGATATATATATACTTTAAGTATTTGGACAGGCAGGTACCATCTCTAAGTAAGAGTGTAGACCCTGATCGGACTCCGGTGTGATATGATATATACTTTAAGTATTCAGACAGGCAGCCCCCATCTCTAAGTAACAGTGTAGACCCTGATCAGACTCCGATTGAGTACGATATATACTTTAAGTATTCGGACAGGCAGGCACCATCTCTAAGTATAGACCCTGATCGGACTCCGATGTGATACGATATATATTTTAAGTATTCGGACAGGCAGGCACTACCTCTAAGTAACAGTGTAGACCCTGATCGGACTCAGACAGGGTACTGTATATACTTGAGCATTAGCTTACGTAGCTTAGTACTAACCCTAAGGCAGTCACCGTATAAGGCTATGGGACTGCGGAAGAGATACTTGATGTAAAATAACAAACCAGACTGCGGTTCAGTATGTACAGCAATATTAGGATATCGGACTGCGGTAGAAATACTTGATGGAAAATATCAAAGCTGACTGCGGTTTAGTATGTACAGAAATATTAGGCTATGTGACTTTGGTAGAGATACATGATGGGAAACAACAAACTGGACTGCGGTTCAGTATGTACAGAAGTATTAGCATATCAGACTGCGGTAGAAATACTTGATGGAAAATATCAAAGCTGACTGCGGTTTAGTATGTACAGCAATATTAGGCTATGGGACTGCAGAAGAGATACTTGATGGAAAATAACAAACCAGACTGCGGTTCAGTATGTACAGCAATATTTGGATATCAGACTGCAGTAGAAATCCTTGATGGAAAATATCAAAGCTGACAGCTGTTTAGTATGTACAGCAATATTAGGCTATGGGACTGTGGTAGAGATACATGATGGGAAATAACAAACTGGACTGCGATTCAGTATGTACAGCAATATTAGGATATCAGACTGCGGTAGAAATACTTGATGGAAAATATCAAAGCTGACTACGGTTTAGTATGTACAGCAATATTAGGCTATGGGACTTTGGTAGAGATACATGATGGGAAATAACAAACTGGACTGTGGTTCAGTATGTACAGAAATATCAGCATATCAGACTGCGGTAGAAATACTGGAAAATATCAAAGCTGACTGCGGTTTAGTATGTACAGCAATATTAGGCTATGAGACTGTGGTAGAGATACTTGATGGAAAATAACAAACTGGACTGCGGTTCAGTATGTACAGCAATATTAGGATATGGGTGTAGTAGAAATTTTTCATGGAAAATATCAAAGCAGACTGGTGTTTAGTATGTACAGCAATATTATGCTATGGGACAGTGGTAGAGATACATGATGGGAAATAACAAACCGGACTGCGGTTCAGTATGTACTGCAATATTAGGATATGAGACTGCGGTAGAAATTCTTCATTGAAAATATCAAAGCGGACTGCGGTTCAGTATGTACACCAATATTAGAATATCAGACTGGGGTAAAAATACTTGATGAAAAATATCAAAGCAGACTGCGGTTCACTGTGTACAGCAATATTAGTGTAGAGGACTGGTACTATGGGGACTGTGGTAGAGATACTTGAAGAAAAATATCTGACTGAGATAAGGTTCAGAATGTAGCAATATTAGAATAGTGGACTGGGGTAGAGATGCTTGATAGAAGACATCAAAGCGGTTTGCAGTTGGGTATGTACAGCAATATTAGGATAGGGGACTGTGATTGAAAAAATTGAAGGAAAATATCAAAGCCGTAGAAATAATTGAAGGAAAATATCAAAATGGACTGCAGTTCAGTATGTACAGCAATATTAGGATAGTGGACTGCGATAGAGATACTTGATGGAAAACATAAAAGCGGACTGCAATTGAGTATGTACAGCAATATTGATGGAAAATAACAAACTGGACTGCAGATCAGTATGTACAGCAATATTAGGATATGGGACTCCGGTAGAAACACTTGATGGAAAATATCAAAGCGGACTGCTGTTAAATAGCTACAGCAATATTAGGCTATGGGACTGCGGTAGAGATACTTGATGCTTAAACGGGCAGACACGAGCTAAGAGTGTAGACCCTGATCAGACGCCACAGAAAGCGGCGTCCGATGTAGACTTACTCCGGTAGAAACACTTGATGGAAAACATCAAAGCGGACTGCTGTTAAGTAGCTACAGCAATATTAGGCAACGGGACTGTGGTAGAGATACTTGATGCTTAAACAAGCAGGCACGAGCTACCAGTGTAGACACTGATCAGACGCTAAAGAAAGCGGCGTCCGATGTAGACTTAAACTGTTTGCATGAAGTACAGATTTTTACTCCAAGTATTTAGACAGTCAAGCACGAGCTAACAGTGTAGACCCTGATCAGACGCCACAGAAAGCGGCGTCCGATGTAGACTTATTCCGGTAGAAACACTTGCTGGAAAATATCTAAGCGGACTGCTGTTAAGTAGCTACAGCAATATTAGGCAATGCGACTGTGGTAGAGATACTTGATGCTTAAACAAGCAGGCACGAGATACCAGTGTAGACCCTGATCAGACGCTACAGAAAGCGGCGTCCGATGTAGACTTAAACTGTTTGCATGAAGTACAGATTTTTACTCCAAGTATTTAGACAGTCAAGCACGAGCTAACAGTATAGACTCTGATCAGACGCCACAGAACGCGACGTCCTAACTGGGCATACACTGTTTGAGTACCATATTTAATGTAAGTATTCAAAAAGGCAGACATAAGCTATTGGTGTAGCCCTGATCGAACGCCGCAGAAAAACGGCGTCTTATCTGGACTTACGCTGTTTGCATTAAGTACAGGATTTTCACTCTAAAGTATTTGGGCAGGCGAGCATAAGCTAGCAATGTAGACCCTGATCAGAACTTGACCGAGCACCATATTTGTTCTATTCGCACAGCCAGGTGCGAGCTAACAGCGTGTACCCTGATCGGACTGTTGAGTACCATATTGTATGTAAGTATTCAAAAAGGCAGGCACAAGCTAACACTGTAGACCCTGATCAGACGCCGCAGAAAGCGGCGTCCGATGTAGACTTAAACTGTTTGCATGAAGTACAGATTTTTTACTTCAAGTATTTAGACAGTCAAGCACGATCTAAGAGTATAGACCCTGATCAGATGCAACAGAATGCGACGTCCTAACTGGGCTTACACTGTTTGCAAAAAGTACATGTACATGATTTTTTTCTCTAAGTATTTGGACAGGCAAACACTTGCTAACAGTGAAGACCCTGATCAGTGAAGACCGTCGACTGAGTACGATATATAATCTAAGAACAGGCAGTTGCGAGCTAACAGTGTTGACCCTGATTAGACGCTTTTTGCTCTATGTAAGTGGAAGGAAGGCATAAGCTAACAGTGTAGACCCTGATCAGACGGTGACGGAGTACGATATATACTCCTAGTATTCAGACTAGCAGCACGAGCTAACAGTGTAGACCTGTTCAGACGCCGCAGAAAAAAAGGCGTCTTATCTGGACACGCTGTTTGCATTAAGTACAGGATTTTTATTCCAACTATGTGGGCAGGCGAGCACAAGCTATCAATGTAGACCCTGATCAGAAGCTGACCGAGTACCATATTTGTTCTAAGTATTCGGACAGCCAGGTGCGAGCTAACAGCGTATATCCTGATCGGACTCCTGTTGAGTACCGTATTTAACTTAAGTATTCAAACAGACAAGGCACGAGCGAACAGTGTAGACCTTGATCAGACGCCGTAAAAAGCGGCGTCCGATGTGGATTTAAACTGTTTGCATGAAGAACAGATTTTTTGCTCTAAGCATTTGGACAGGCAAGCACGACGTAACAGTATAGACCCCGATCAGACGCCACAGGAAGTGACGTCTTAACTGTTTGCATAAAGTACATGAGTTTTACTCTAAGTATTTGGACAGGCAAGCACATGCTAACAGTGAAGACCATGATCAGACGTCGACTGAGTACGATATATCCTCTAAGGACAGGCAGTTGCGAACTATCAGTGTTGAATCTGATAAGACTCCAACCGTGTACCCTATTTGCTCTAAGTAGGTGGAAGGAAGGCATAAGCTAACAGTGTAGACCCTGATCAGACGGTGACGGAGTACAATATATACTCTAAGTATTCGGACTGGCAAGCACGAGCTAACAGTGTAGTTCTGAATAGAAGTCGCGGAAAAACGGCGTCTTATTAGACTTACGCTGTTTGCATTAAGTACAGTTTTTTTACTCTAAGAATTTGGGCAGGCGAGCAGAAGCTAACAATGCAGACCCTGATCGGACATCAATTGAATACGATATATACTCTAAGGATAGGCATATCAAGTTGACTGTGTTGATCCTGATCAACTGTGTAATGTATTTGCCTTAAGTAGGTGGACAGGCATGCATAGGCTAACAGTGTAGACCCTGATCAGACTTGCTGTCAGCGATGTCATCAGAAATACCGACAGCGATATAAATGGATAATATCTCTGACGTTGAAAATATGTATTTACTACGAATCAGTATTCTTTCCCTTGCTAAGTGATCTCCCTTGATTAAAGTAGTTCCAGATAGTGTAGACCCTGATCAGAGGCCGCAGAAAGCGGCATCCGATGTGGACTAAAACTGTTTGCATGAAGTACAGATTTCTTTTACTCCAAGTATTTGGACAGGCAATCACGAGCTAACAGTATAGACCCTGATCAGACGCCATAGAAAGCGACGTCTTATCTGGACTTACACTGTTTGCATAAAGTATATGATGTTTACTGTAAGTATTTGGACAGGTTTAGGCTAGAAGTGAAGATCCTTATCAGACGTCGACTGAGTACGATATATCCTCTGAGGACAGGCAGTTGCGAGCTAACAGTGCTGACCCTGGTAAGACTCCAGTCATGTACCCTATTTGCTCTAAGTAGATGGAAGGAAGGCATAAGCTAACAGTGTAGACACTGGTCAGACGGTGACGGAGCACGATATATACTCTAAGTAGTCGGACTGGCAAGCACGAGCTAACTGTGTTGTCCTAATCAGACGCCGCGAAAAAAAAGCGTCTTATCTGGACAGGCAAGCACATGCTAACAGTGAAGATCCTGATCAGACGTCGACTGAGTACGATATATCCTCTAAGAACAGGCAGTTGCGAGCTATTAGTGTTGATCCTGGTAAGACTCCAACCGTGTACCCTATTTGCTCTAAGTAGTTGGAATGGTTAGGTGCATAAGCTAACAGTGTAGACCCTGATCAGACGGTGACGGAGTGCGATATATACTCTAAGTATTCGGACTGGCAAGCACGAGCTAACAGTGTAGTACTGACCAGACGCCGCGGAAAAACGGCGTCTTATTGGACTTACGCTGTTTGCATTAAGTACAGGATTTTTACTCCAAGTATTTGGACAGGCAAGTACGAGCTAAGAGTATAGACCCTGATCAGACGCCACAGAAAGCGACGTCTTAACTGGACTTATGCTGTTTGCATAAAGTACATGATTTTTACTCTAAGTATTTAGACAGGCAAGCACATGCTAACAGTGAAGATCCTGATCAGACGTCGACTGAGTTCGATATATATTCTAAGGAGTGGCAGTTGCGAGCTAACATTGTTGACCCTGATAAAACTCCGACCGTGTACCTTATTTGTTCTAAGTAGGTGGAAGGAAGGCATAAGCTAACAGTGTAGACCCTGATCAGACGGTGACGGAGTACGATATATACTCTTAGTATTCGGCCTGGCAAGCATAAGCTAACAGTGTAGTCCTGAACAGACGCCGCGATAAAACGGCCTCTTATCTGGACTTATGCTGTTTGCATTAAGTAGAGGATTTTTACTCTAAGAATTTGGGCAGGTGATCACAAGCTAACAATGTAGACCCTGATCAGACGCCACAGAAAGCGACGTCTAAACTGGACTTATACTGTTTGCATAAAGTACATGATTTTTACTCTAAGTATTTGGACAGGCAAGCACATGCTAACAGTGAAGATCCTGATCAGACGTCGACTAACATTGTTGACCCTGATAAAACTCCGACCGTGTACCTTATTTGTTCTAAGTAGGTGGAAGGAAGGCATAAGCTAACAGTGTAGGCCCTGATCAGACGGTGACGGAGTGCGATATATACTCTTAGTATTCGGCCTGGCAAGCATAAGCTAACAGTGTAGTCCTGAACAGACGCCGCGATAAAACGGCCTCTTATCTGGACTTATGCTGTTTGCATCAAGTACCGGATTTTTTCTCTAAGAATTTGGGCAGGCGAGCAAAAGCTAACAATGTAGACCCTGATCAGACGTCAATTGAGTACTATATAATACTCTAAGGATAGGCATATCAAGCTGACAGGGTTGACCCTGATCAACCGTGTAACTTATTTGCTCTAAGTAGGTGGACAGGCAGGCATAAGCTAACAGTGTAGATGCTGATCAAACTTGCTGCCAGCGATGTCAGCGATGTCATCAGAAATACCGACAGCGATATAAATAGATAATATCTGTGACATTGAAAATACGTATTTACTACGAATCAGTATTCTTTCACTTGCTAAGTGATCTCCCTTGATTAAAGTAGTTTCAAATAGTGTAGACCCTGATCAGAGGCCGCAGAAAGCGGCGTTAAATGTGGACTTTAACTGTTTGCATAAAGAACAGAATTTTTACTCCAAGTATTTGGACAGGCAAGCACGAGCTAACAGTATAGACCCTGATCAGACGCCGTCGGACTTACATTTTGCATAAAGTACATGATTTTTACTCTAAGTATTTGGACAGGATTAGGCTAACAGTGAAGATCCTTATCAGACGTCGACTGAGTACGATATATCCTCTGAGGACAGGCAGTTGCGAGATAACAATGTTGACCCTAATAAGACCCCAGCCGTGTACCCTATTTGCTCTAAGTAGATTGAAGGAAGGCATGCTAACAGTGTAGACACTGATCAGACGGTGACGAAGTACAATATATACTCTAAGTATTCGGACTGGCAAGCACGAGCTAACTGTGTTGTCCTAATCAGACGCCGCGGAAAAACGGCGTCTTATCTGGACTTACGCTGCTTGCATTAAGTACAGGATTTTTACTCTAAGTATTTGGGCAGGCGAGCACAAGCTCAAAATGTAGACCCTGATCAGACGTCGATTGAGTACGATATATACTCTAAGGACAGGCATGTCGAGCTGACAGTGTTGACCCTGATCAACCATATAACTTATTGCTCTAAGTAGATGGTCAGGCAGGCATAAGCAAACAGTATAGACCGCGACCAGACTTGCTGTCAGCGATGTCAGCGATGTCATCAGATATAACAGCGATATAAATAGATAATATCTATGACGTTGAAAATACGTATTTACTAGGAATCAATATTATTTCCCTTGTTAAGTGATCTCCCTTGATTAAAGTAGTAATGATAGCAATGTAAACTAATAGTGTTATAGCAAAAAAAAAAAAAAAAAAAAAAAAAAAACAACAACAAACATCTGATAGGTCGTAGCAAAAGAAAAATTGTTTTCCAACGGTATATAAACTTTAAAAAAAGAGCGAAAATAAGAGGGATATAAGTGATTCAAACTTGTTGTCAGCGCTGTCAGCGATGTCAGAAATACCGACAGCGATATAAATAGATAATATCTATGATGTTAAAAATACGTATTTACTAATAATAAGTATTATTCCCCTTGTTAAATTATCTCCCTTCATAAAAGAAGTTCCAAAACAGTTACTAAAAAAAGTAACAATTTCCTACACTAGGGTCGGTGAAAAGTCAACCCTCGACCAAATCACATAGAAATCTACTTCCGCTAGGGTTAGAAGAGTAGGAGTAATGGCATATCACTTACTCCCTAACCCTAACCCTAACCCCTAACCCTAACCCTAACCCTAACCCTAACCCTAACCCTAACCCCTAACCCTAACCCTAACCCTAACCCTAACCCTAACCCTAACCCCTAACCCTAACCCTAACCCTAACCCTAACCCTAACCCCTAACCCTAACCCTAACCCTAACCCTAACCCTAACCCTAACCCTAACCCTAACCCCTAACCCTAACCCTAACCCTAACCCTAACCCTAACCCTAACCCTAACCCCTAACCCTAACCCTAACCCTAACCCTAACCCTAACCCTAACCCTAACCCCTAACCCTAACCCTAACCCTAACCCTAACCCTAACCCTAACCCCTAACCCTAACCCTAACCCTAACCCTAACCCTAACCCTAACCCCCAACCCTAACCCTAACCCTAACCCCTAACCCTAACCCCTAACCCTAACCCCTAACCCTAACCCTAACCCTAACCCCTAACCCTAACCCCTAACCCTAACCCTAACCCTAACCCTAACCCCTAACCCTAACCCTAACCCTAACCCTAACCCTAACCCCTAACCCTAACGCTAACCCTAACCCTAACCCCTAACCCTAACCCCTAACCCAAACCCTAACCCTAATCCTAACCCTAACCCTAACCCGGGTACTCATTAGAACTGCCTCGGCGAAGCGGTTCTAACGAGTACCACAATATATGTTTTTGAGCAGAAATAAGAAAAATAATGTATACCCCTGTAAACCCCAGTTTTACTAATTAAAAGTGGGGTTCAAGGGGGTCAAAATTATATAGGCATGTTTTCATGATGTGTGCTCATTTTGGCAGATATGATTGCAAGAGACATGTAGAAAGTAAAAGACACAAAGACTTCATAAAAGTGAAACAGTCAAACAAGTCAATTTCCATCTTTTATGAAGCCAGCCATGAGAAAAACTCTCTTGATCTGCCAATAATGAAAGCAGAAGCCATTACATGTGAGATCATTACTGGCAACAGTCTGTCACTGTAGTGTTTTATCTCTTTAAGAGTGATCACAAGAATTATTTTACTTTAAAGTACATGTATAACTTGTATTAAATGATGTAAATACTTGTATCCTAGTTTTTTTGCTTAGTTCATTAGTTCTAGATCAGAAGAGTATCCATGGACTACACATTACGTACTACTCAAAACTACTGTACATGACAACCTTCCTGACTACACATACCATGAATTCAATGTAAACAGGTCTAGGTATTTCTGTTTTGCAATGAAAACTTGAACAATCCAGCTTCAAAAAATGACAAAAAAAAAAAGAACTGATTTGATTAGTGTATTTCTTATAATATTTCATTTATTGTTGCATGGTGTCAGATGGGTCACTCTGTCATTCCTATTGATAAAATTGGACCCAGTTGTTCAGAACTAATGATGTTGTTAGTTAACATATCGTTAAAACTTTGATCATTAAATATGGCACACATGCTAATTGTTTATACCCCGCCACACAGTAGTGGCGGGGTATTATGGTTTAACGTTGGATGTCCGTGTGTCTGTATGTCTGTCTGTCCATTTTTCGTTTCCAGATGATAACTTGAGTAAACATCAATGGCTTCTCACCAAACTTGGTATGTGCATTGATATTGTGGAGATCTGGTTTGGGATTGCTTATGGGCAAATTTCACCAAATTTTTCGGAGTTATCTGCCCAAGACACGCCCATATTTTCGTTTTCGGACGATAACTTGAGTAAATGACAAAGGATTTTAACCAAACTTGCTATATGCATTGACATTAAGGAGATCTGGTATCGAATTGCTAAAGGGCAAATTTTGTCAAATTTTTACAGAGTTGTCTGGCCAAGACGCGCCCATATGTTCGGTTTCCAGATGATAACTTGAGTGAATAACTAGGGATTGTAACCAAACTTGCTATATGCATTGACCTTAAGGAGATCTGTTTTGGAATTGCTAATGGGCAAATTTCGTCAAATTTTTATAGAGTTATCTGCCTGAGACATGCCCATATTTTCGTTTCCGGATGATAACTTTAGTAAAAAGGCCTTTAACCAAACTTGCTATATGCATTGATATTATCAAGATCTGGTTTAGGATTGTTAGGTACATATATCTGTAGATAAAGAAGTAAGATAAGCAAAGATGAAATCAGACCCTACCTTGGAACAGCGATATATGCTTTACATTTCAAGACAACTCGGCAAATAAATTATCTTCCTTAATTCTGCAAGTTTTTCACCTTTACGATTAGATGCATAACAAACTAGAATTCCTTTCTGCTCGTGCAAGTTTTAACAAAAACTTCCTGAAAAACAATCTTGTTTTCTTCTCTGAAACAAAATCTTTCAGAAATTTCTGTCTAGAAACAGATCACATGCACTGGCTCCCAGTTTAGCTGAGCACTGCCATGATATGCAGGAAACAAGTGCTGTTGAGGAATGACCCAATGCCAAAGCTTTGAGGACTAACACTTTTGTTTCCAGGATATCTATGTCTGTATTGTAAAAAATAAAGCAAAGACTTCCTAGCCAGCAGAATAGTCTACAGGGTCTAAATAGTTTGCTTTATCAATGTTAGCTATGCTTGTATTACATATTGTTGAAGAAGGCCAGAGACAGTGTTGGCCACTGCATTTCATCCAGCAACTGGCCAATATGATGGTGTTTGACCAATGTCTGTAATTCTTAATGGCAGCAGTCCTCTGTATTTTCGCAATTTGATCTGTTAACAGGTCAAATCTTGAGTTTATAAATTTCAAACTGGGACTGTGTATTCCAGCTTGGAATGCACAAGTGATATATATGCAGCTTCCTTGTTTCTCAAAATTTGTCAAAATGTATTGAAAATATTGTTGAAAAGAGAAGCTCTTCTTTTCCACAATATTTTCAGCATATCTCTCACTTCAGGAGTCAAATTACTACATGTATTCATTTGTGAAATGTAGCTGTTCGTTAAAGCAAAATTGATATGTCGAGGTACGAATATCTCAAAGTATTTCAAAGTTTGAGGTACATGTCACAAGATTTGACTGTATGTTTTTGTGCAGAAATAAGAAAACATATCTTATATGGAGCTCCATGTATGATGTACCTTTTCTTCTGCAGTGGAAAGACTTGGAAGGCACAAACATGTTACCATTTGTCACAAGAAACAGAAGACCTGGATCAACCACTACGTCCAGTGATGTTACAGAACTGATGTCCAGCATGAAACGGACATCACTACGATTTCGCCTTATGCCTTTTAAAGCGAAATGCTTTTTTGTTTTCTTTATAATATCAGCATTTTTTATCTATGGAAGCATATTTTGGTTTTGGAGGGAAAACAGTTTGACTAAAGAAGATTTCTTGGGTACTGATAAATGTCCTTCATGTTATGGAAGGAGTTTGTGCTTTGAGCTTTTCGACAGTCAGTTAGAGTTGAAGGGACTGTCAAAAATGCGAAATTCTGGCTGTGATGTAGCAAGGACTCATGTGTTGACTAAAACTTCTCAGGATATTGTGAAAAATGGCCTTCAACCCAAGCATTTCAAGGATACCTCATTTATGTTTATATGTCCTTCACATAAACTTTTAAATCGAGTGATAGAGAGATACAAGGAGAAGACAACCAACTCTGTGGACTTGGAACATGATGATAAGCTACAGCTGTTGTTTACTGCAAAAGTTAACTCAGAGCCATTGTTACTTCAGGTAGTGTACCGGTACCTGTTTAATTAACCCATTGTAGACTGAATAGATTCTCCCACACTGTATATTGGAAGAGTCCAATTTCAATTTTAGGTACATCCAGCTATGAGATTTAGATATTCCTAGAGAAAAATGGGTAAACTATTTGCAAACAATGAAGACCCTGATCAGACATCGCATTCTTCATTGTTTGCCAATTACCCCTTTAGGGGTATCCGGACTACAATGGGTTAAAGGGAAATGCAACTATTTTCATTAGAAAAGAAAACACACAAAAAAAACCCCCCAAAAAACCAAAAAAGCAAACATATTTTTAGCTCACCTGAGCTCTGCTCAGGATGAGCTATTGTGATCACTTTTCGTCCGTCGTCCGTCCGTCCGTCCGTGCGTCCGTCCGTCCGTCCGTCCGTGCGTCCGTCCGTTAACATTTTCAAACGACTTCTCCTCTGAAACCGCTGAGCCAATTTTGCTCAAATTTCATATGGAGCCTCCTTAGGGTGGGGGAACGAAAAATTGCTAAAATGGTCGCGGTCCGTTGACCAAGATGGCCGCCATGCCCATATATGGTAAAAACCTTTAAAAATCTTCTTCTCCAGAACCGAGAATGCCTTGGGGCTGAACCTTTGCAGGAATCATCGGGGACGGGAGGTCTACTAAAATTGCTAAAAGAATTGTTGTACGTTGACGTTTGACCTTTTTACGGCAAGGTCAACTTTGCTTCCCTATGCATTTGTATGGGAAAAACCTTTAAAAATCTTCTTCTCCAAAACCGAGCATGCGTTATGGCTGAATCTTTGCATATATCTTTGGGAACAGGAGAGCTACCAAAATTGCTAAAATAATGGTCGTACATTGACATTTGACCTTTTTACGGTAAGGTCAATTTTGCTTCCTTATGCATTTGTATGGGAAAAATGTTCAGAATTTCAAACAACTTCTCCTCTGGAGCCTCTGGGCCAATTTTGCTTAAATTTCATATGGAGCCTCCTTAGGGTGGGGGAATGAAAAATTGCTAAAATTGTCGCGGTTGCATTGTCCTAAAAATACAACTCTTTTCCCAGCAGTCTGTGTTGGTTACCTAAAGTAACACCAGGTAACAGGGTAACGCGTCTTAAAAGGCCAGGATTCATCCTCTATAGATCTATACCGTCATTCCAAATATATATATATATACATACATTAACCTATAGAATCTGTTGATATTGTGTGGGTAACAGGGTAACACGGGTAACCGCAGGTAACACAGGGGCACTGATACCCAACTTAAATTGTTAATTTACTCGACCGGGTTTGGGTAACAGGGTAACAAGGGTAACCACAGGTAACATAGGGAAATAGGTACTTCAACTTAAATTGCAAATTTACTGAACTATGTTTGGGTAACAGGGTAACAAGGGTAACCGCAGGTAACACAAGGACACAAATACATCCAATTTAAATGCAAATTTACTGGACTATGTTTGGGTAACAAGGTAACACGGGTAACCGTAGGTAACACAGGGAAACAAATACTTCAACTTAAATTGCAGATTTACTGAACTATGTTTGGGTAACAGGGTAACAAGGGTAACCGCAGGTAACACAGGGACACAAATACATCCAATTTAAATGCAAATTTACTGGACTGTGTCTGGGTAACAGGGTAACACGGGTAACGGCAGGTAACATAGGGAAACAATTCCTTCAACTGAAATTGCAAATATACTGATCTATGTTTGGGTAACAGGGTAACATGGGTAACCGCAGGTAACACAGGAACACAAATACGTCCAATTTAAATGCAAATTTACTAGACTGTGTTTGGGTAACAGGGTAACACAGGTAACCGCAGGTAACACAAAGACACAAATTCCTCAACTTAAATTGCAAGTATACTGGACTGTGTTTGGGTAACAGGGTAACACGGGTAACCGCAGGTAACACAGGGACACAAATGCATCCACTTGAAATGCAAATATTCTGGACTGTGTTTGGGTAACAGGGTAACCGCAGGTAACATAGGGAAACAAGTACTTCAACTTAAATTTCAAATTTACTGAACTATGTTTGGGTAACAGGGTAACAAGGGTAACCGCAGGTAACACAGGGACACAAATACATCCAATTTAAATGCAAATTTACTGGACTGTGTTTGGGTAACAGGGTAACACGGGTAACGGCAGGTAACACAGGGACACAAATACATCCAATTTAAATGCAAATATACTGGACTGTGTTTGGGTAACAGGGTAACACGGGTAACCACAGGTAACATAGGGAAACAAATACTTCAACTTAAATTGCAAATTTACTGGACTGTGTTTGGGTAACAGGGTAACACGGGTAACCGCAGGTAACATAAGGAATCAAGTACTTCAATTTAAATTGCAAATTTACTGAACTATGTTTGGGTAACAAGGTAACAAGGGTAACCGCAGGTAACACAGGGACACAAATACATCCAATATAAATACAAATTAACTGGACTGTGTTTGTGTAACAGGGTAACACGGGTAACCGCAGGTAACATAGGGAAACAAGTACTTCAACTTAAATTTCAAATTTACTGAACTATGTTTGGGTAACAGGGTAACAAGGGTAACCGCAGGTAACTAAGGGTTACAAATACATCCAATTTAAATGCATATTTACTGGACTGTGTTTGGGTAACAGGGTAACACGGGTAACCGCAGGTAACATAGGGAAACAAGTACTTCAACTGAAATTGCAAATTTACTGAACTATGTTTGGGTAACAGGGTAACAAGGGTAACCGCAGGTAACACAGGGACACAAATACATCCAATTTAAATGCAGGTTTACTAGACTGTGTTTGGGTAACAGGGTAACACGGGTAGCCGCAGGTAACACAGGGACACAAATTTCTCAACTTAAATTGCAAATATACTGGACTATGTTTGGGTAACAGGGTAACACGGGTAACCGCAGGTAACACAGGGACACAAATGCATCCACTTAAATTGCAGGGTTTTTTTTCCCCGATTGTTGTAGAGCCCATGACTGTGCTCAGTTAACCTGATGTTCGCGGTCATTCGCAAAGAAGCTGTCTTTTGGCACAATCAAGATGGCGGCCCGTGTGAATAAAATTTATGCATGCTTGTTGGTAACACAAAAACACATCGTTTGTTTGCATCGTCAGAATGATTATTGTTTATCGGTCACACGTGACCTCTGCCAATTAGGCATTACCTGTTATTCTCGTAAACGAGACTTTATAATGACATCACCCTACCTGTGTACTTTATTAGGTAATAAGACGTATCGGAACCCAAAACGTTTCCAGCCTAGTTGCTCCGCCTCTATTTTCACTCTTCGTCGTTTCGCCCAACAAAACCACCCCGCGTCCCTAGTCGTTTCGCCACCATCTCCCCAAATCCTTTCCCCAATATTTGTTTCCCTTAAACAACTCTTTTTAGTCATTAGTGTCTTGTAGTGTGTAGGTCTACATTTATTTAACTAGTTCCGGGTAAGGTTATGCTCTGTGAGATTATGCTTCATAGCGATTTTCAAGTAACTGGCTGAACAAAACTTGATTTCTTTTTGCTGTAACAGAGTACAGTCCTTTCTTGAAATACAACAAGAATTTGACGTTCGTTTTTTGTTATCTGCCCTTGCAATGACTAAAGTTCACTACTGAAGTGGCTAGTTCCGAATAGTTTAGCTAGTTCGGAATAATAACCGAGGAAACTAAAAAAAAAAATCCCTCGCATGATGCCTCTAAATATGAGTTTATAAATTGTATTATGTGTGACAGAGAAAAACAAGCAAATTCCATAGGGAATTTATGACCCCCGCCTTATTTTTATTTGAGCTTTTAAAAATGGGTAAGTTAACCAGTGGACCATTGGCCCTGTATCACTTACCTAAGTATTGAAGCAAGAAACCAGTGATAAAAAAGTATTTCAGGATTCTGAAAAAAAAACAAAAAAAAAAAAAAAAAAAAAAAAAAACATGGATATCTTCAGACCATCCTTAAAGCACCTGTAAAGTTTCAAAAGGATCGGCTTAAAACTGTGGTAGGAGTTACGGGGACAAGGTACCTACTCCCTATACGCTTCTGTAGTATTAGAACTCAAAAAATGTCTAAGTTAAAATGCGGAAAAAGTAATAAAAAATTATTTCAGGATTCGGAAGAAAAAACACATGCATATCTTCAGGCCATCCTTAAAGCCCATGTAAAGTTTCAAAAGGATCGGCCAAAAACTGTGGAAGGAGTTAAGGAGACAATGTACCTATTCCCTATACACTTCTATAATATTAGAACTCAAAAAATATCTAAGTTAAAAATGCGGAAAAAGTGATAAAAATATTTCAGGATTCTGAAAAAAAAAAAAAAAACATGCATATCTTCAGGCCATCCTAAAAGCCCATGTAAAGTTTCAAAAGGATCGGCCAAAAACTGTGGGAGGAGTTAAGGGGACAAGGTACCTTCTCCCTATAGACTTCTGTAATATTAGAACTCAAAAAATATCTAAGTTCAAAATGTGTAAAAAGTAATAAAAAATAATTTCAGGATTCTGAAAAAAACACATGCATATCTTCAGACCATCTTAAAAGCCCTTGTTAAGTTTCAAAAGTATCGGACAAAAACTGTGGGAGGAGTTAAGGGGACAAGGTACCTACTAAAAATTCGGAACCACGCACCACGGAAAGCCGAAAACAGTGTCCCTCCGCTTTTCTTCGAAAAGACGGGGGACAAAACCCAGAATAGGCATGATTTGAAAAAAAGGGTTCGCACAGCCCTCACTGGGTATTTGCTTGGTCCCGATTTTAAACGATTTTTTCTGACTAAGTTTTTTTTCCTACAATTATTTTTTAGCAATTCCTATTTAACCATGGTCCAAAAGGTATTACTTTTATAAAAAAATGTTTCTTCCTAAATAACTGACACAACACTTTATGCACACAAATGCAAATAATCTACAATGCAACGAAAGGAAATGATTGTAATAAATAAACAAATAAATAAATAAATAAATAAAAATGTCCAAATTCCTGAAAAATTATAGGAAAAATCCTATACCCGAGTAGGAAAAAGTCATTTCCGGGACCTAAGGTAATGATAATAATAACAAAGAGGAGAGCCATTGCCCTTTGACGTCTCCAAAAACATTTATATTTTAACTTGAAATTTCTGCTGAAAAATAAATCAGCGTGCGAAAATGTAATGTCCCATATTGGGCCACAAAGTGTCTTGATAAGCCTGCATCCGAGCTATTTATTTATTCATTTATCTATAAACACACAAGTATTTTGCGTATTTGGGTGATTCTGAAACTCCGCGCTTCAGATTGCAACTTGTCAAAAGAGAACCACACATATGAAGTGTGTCCGTAAAGTTCGTGGACACGGCAAATTTCAACTAAACTAGCGCGCTTCTACAGGTTTTAGCGATGATGTATTATCTTTCATTATGCATTGTCGATTTTTATGGGACAATATTCAAATCATTTAGCGATCTATATAGATTTTCGTTGCTTTCTCCCATAAACGAGTTATATTTTTGTAACCCACTGCGTTGTTTTCAGTCAGTTCTTGGTGGACTTACGTCCCTTGCATTTTTCGGCCCTTTTCAGTAACAAAATAGGGAAAGTATTAAATTTGGTTAGAAAGTCACGTTTTTGCATAAAAAAATAATTATAATGATTAAAAAATGTATCAAACTATACAATTCCTTAAAACTAACAACTTTTAACCGAGATTGTGAATTAGACGATGCTGGGGCTCTACGTGATCACAAATCTCCAGAAAATATAGGCTACTGTAAGATGAAGTACGATGAGACATTTTTCGGCTACCATAAGGCACTAACAAGACTTGGAACTAATTACATGTACCTAGCATGATACGAAACGGTAGATGACACATTGTCGCCAAGCACGCGCTTTTATCCCTGTATGAAATACATGCTCATCTAAACCCGTTTGACGTGAGTGAAAAACGGAGAAAAAAGTCATTGTATCCAAAATTAGAAGCTTCACCTTTCATAATTAGATGGTGTAGTATTTTTAGATTCTATGAACGAACAGTGAAAACCCTGATCAGGCTGCATGAATGCATATGTGTTTCAAGTCTTCTTTTACGCAACGTAGCCCATAACATGTCACATAAAATGGTTCGAATTCTTCGAACAATCAACGGACGTACGCCTGTATGACTGTGACGACCTTTGCATAAGGGTCCGACTTTTTTGTTCTAATTATTCTTAAAAGTGAAATAAAACGGCAGTAATATGGAACAATCAAAGTGGTCAAATGTCTCTAAATTTTCGTATATGATAGAAAAATCCGAATTGTGTCATTTGTAGTGTCCCAAACGACTCAGTCCGAATATGTTAAATGTGAGACTCGGGAAAACTGTGCTTTGTGACAGTTGTATTTCCAGTGGGTAACTTCAGAGCCGATTAAGGATAGTGCCGATAAGTACCATAAAACTAGAGGTATTACAACCAAGAAATTTGGCAAGATTGCAGGTGAGGCCAAGGGTTGGTTGATAAAAAATACTTGCTCTTTTATCGATATCGGTATTCTGAACGAAACAACCCACAATTGACTGAAAATGGATGTGGCTCTGTTTATGTAGTGTGGCTCCTTTTATGAAGTGCAGCTCTGAAGTTATGGGCGCACTTGTGGCAAATACTACCATCACATTTTGAAAATTAAGCTTCGCGTAATGACTTGCCCACTGTCTAAAAAGCGAAAATGACCGTCTTCAGTTATCAACTGTACTATATCAAAGAGGGAAGATTTGTCTTTCATAGTATCAGAAGACTCTTATTACACTTTATATCAAAAAAGGTTCCTAGGCTTTAAAGACACATATTTCATTGCGTAACATCCTAATGACCTATTAGTGAGATATGCAGATAACAGATCATACATCCTTGGTGACCTATGGCTCTAGAACAGGTAGGGACCAGATATAGGGAATCAGTTTTGAGGAGAAGATAAATGGCTAGAATAGGAGAAAGCAAGGAAGATCTATGTAGTTCGCTAAATGACTTGATTATTCTCGCGTATTCTCGCGTATTAATCGACGAGGTTTTGCCAAATGCCGGAGCTAAACGTTAGAGGGGATATACTGTTTGAGCCGGATGGCGAATGACAGCGAAAGTACCGATACTTCATCCTCTGACGAGGTCGTGTTTGTTTGCAAAAATATGTGTGGTGCTCTTTTGGTACGTTGCAATCAGAAGCGACTGAGTTTCAGAATCACACAAATTCGCAAAATACTTGTGTGTTTATAAATAAATAAAAAGCTCACAGATGCAGGCTCAGCAAGACACTTAGTGGCCCGGTATCGGACATTACATTTTCGCACGCTGATTTAGTTTTCGGCAGAAATTTCAAGTTAAAATCTAAATATTTTTGGAGGCGTAAACTGCAAAGGCTCTCCTCTTTATTACTATTATTATTATTATTATTATTATTATTATTATTGACACCTTTCCTGTGCAGCTGCTCTTTTGATCAGAGTCGGATTGCGTTTTAAAGCAGAATAGTGACGAAACGATCTTCATTATGTACCAGGGTCAGTTGATATTTGCTTGTTTCCGAGTTTGAAAGTTTTTTTTTTCTGACTTCAGACTATAGGTCTCGGAAATGAATTTTTTTCCTACTAGGGTATAGGATTTTTTCATATAATTTTTCAGGAATTTGGACAATGTTTTTTTTTTTTTTGTTTGTTTGTTTTTAGACTACAATCAATTCCTTTCGTTACGTTGTGGATTATTTGCATTTGTATGCATAAAATGTTGTGTCAGTTATTTAAGAAGAAACATTTTATAGAAGTAATACCTTTTGGACCATGGTTAAATCTGAATTGCTAAAAACATATTTGTAGGAAAATTTAAAAAAAATTGTTTAAATCTGGTCCAAGCAAATACCCAGTGAGGGCTGTGCGAACACGCAGGTTAACCAATTTATGCCGAGCAGACTCTTCCATTTAACTCTTTGGACCAATCCATTTCCAAGAGCAGGGTGTGTCTGCTAAAGTTTTTTTTATTGTTACCATATTTTATAGAAATTCCTTTATTTAATGCAAACACTGTTTGCTAAGTAGTGTCTCTTTAAGGGAAGACTAGGCATAATTGGTTAATATGTACCATTGAAATTTTCATATCTTGTATAGATTGGAAAGCCTAACTGCAATAACTCTGTGTGTGTGTGTGTGTGTGTGTGTGTGTGTGTGTGTGTGTGTGTGTGTGTGTGTTGTATAGGAGGAGACCGTGTTTAAGTTATTACTGAAGGTAAATCCAGATAAAACTAGAAACATATTCAGTATGTGATTAAAAAATATTAACTGAGTTTTTTGGTTTCTAGTTTTCCTCTTTATGCTGGATTAGTATATATCAGAAACATTGGTAAAATCTATTTTATCAAAATTATCAACTTATTAATCTCAATATAAAGTACATATTACGTCAAACAAGAAAGGCTATTACGTAATAATATTCAATATCCGTTTACTGTTTGTCGTGTGAAATATGCTACCAATATACCGATATTGCGGTGCGCTACTGAGATAAACTTCAAATACCCATAAGACACGCGCATCGCCATGCAGCAGCGGCATGTTTATTCGAAATGTTTGTAGGTCGCGCCAAGTGAAAATGTACCATCTTGGCATATACACAGAAAGATGGTACAGACCAAACCGCACATCTGCACAGTTTGATCAAGACATTCGGTGTACGCTTACAGATATTGCAGAATATATCGACGAAGAACAAAGACCCTTATCGGGTTGTACGACTTCGCTGGCTGAGATGGATCCTTATCGTACGCCCAGAAGACATCTTTTCTCATGGCACATCTCAGAGAGAGAGAGAGAGAGAGAGAGAAAGAGAGAGAGAGAGAGAGAGAGAGAGAGAGAGAGAGAGAGAGAGAGAGAGAGTATCGAACTAGTAAAAATAGGTATAATTAGTGTGTATATAGAAAATGATCGGACTGATTGTCCTGAGACTGCACAACAGTTACATCTTTTTGATTAGCGCAATTAGAAGTTTTGCATTTATATACACGATTATTTTACGGACCTGTGGTGGAATTCCATTATTATCCTATGAGCTGATGCATACGATGAAAAGAAAAAGATGCGGACAAACCCCTTTACATCCACGCTGACTGATAAGGATTGTTCCTGTGTAAGGCATATCCATTTTGTTCCAGCGCAAACTGGCTTATTTATTACTCGTATCAGTTTTGTTTATTTATTTATTTATTTGTTCATTTACTTATTTTAGATGGGATGGCTATATCACATTGTCTCGCATGAGGGCTGATATGTTCACTGACTGACATGTCCATATTTATTTATCCTAACGAGAATTCAGTTCCACTAGAAAACGAAATTATGACATAAGCGACCAGCGTAGACTCAGACCAGATTGCACACCGTTCAATCTGATCAGTTTACAGGGTTCCACAGTCTAATCGAGGCCAACACTGGTAGTGAACAGCAAATCTGTTCGTACTCAAAATGTTCTATACGCGATCATTGTAGAGCTGATCAGACTGCTTGGATGTGCAGGCTGCCTTGGGTCTCGTATGATATAAGGTCAATTCTATTTTTGCACTTGACATCATGTTTGCTCTCTCTCTCTCTCTCTCTCTCTGATATAAGCGATCTGCTTAGACAGGACCGATTGTACATCCATACAATCTGATATCATTCTACTCGGGTCATGCGCATCTGCGCAATCTGATCGATATAGTTGAAATCTGAAGGTTCTATACGCGAACATCTAAACCTGATCAAACTACTCAGATTTGCAAGCTTATAGGACCTCGAATGTCCTAAAGTCTCTCTCTCTCTGATATAAGCGACCAGCGTAGACGCGTAGACGGACCAGATTTTGCATCCAGTCTGATCAGTCTACTCTAGTCATGCGCATCCGCGCAGTTTGATCAGAGTCTACATGGGTTCCTAACAATAATATTTTTGTTATCTATTGGCGTACAACGGACCTCAATCATCGGACTGCTCGGATTCGAAGCATGTTTTGCATCTCGTAAATAAAAGTGTCGATCTCTCTATCAGTCTAAAAAAAAAGTACTGCTGTTCCGTTTACATATGTGCTATTGCACCCGACAACAGCACACTGCACCATTTTTGTCTATCGGCCAGAATCTAGGTGTAAATCACTCCATTTGGAAAAACTAGAATTTGACTCAAGTGATCATTTGTCACAGAATAACCTTAGAATAAAAGCCGGGAGTTTCCGGATTCTGTACCCTTTCCACTGCCCGTTTGTTGAGAAGATTTTCGATCTCTTCTCTGAGAAACGGGGAGGAGGATTGACTCATTCTGATCGGAACAGATGACAAAGGAGGAATTTTGATGAATGGTATCCTGAATCCGTTTCGTACGATAGAGAGGACCCATTTGTTGTCTGTTATTTCCTCCCATTTTTCCGCAAAATGGGCCAATCGTCCTCCCACTGGAATGTCCGCGAGCGGAAGAGCAGGCAGTGGAAAGGGCGGGCCTTCATAATCTTGCGGAGGAAGAGGCAGGTTTAGAGGAGGGGAACTGACGGATGTTACCAGTCCTCTTGATATTATCTTTCTTAATGTGAGAAGATGAGCTTTGAGAAATATTTTTGGACCTATACGACTGCGTAGGTTTAGGTCTGGATGTTGTTTGTTTAGCAGGTATTTAGGTATCTTGAAAGCTCTGCTCTGCGAAGGAGGCTTATAAGAATGAGATTGTGACTGAATGGATGTAGAAGCTAGAAACCTTTGCTGTTGAGCTTCGAAGTTTGATTTAGCTATTTCTTTTATCCTGCCGTCAAATAAGGACTTTGAGTTAATAGGAGCGTTCCTTAACTCGTATGTGGAATTGTCGAGTAGTAGTTTAGACGAAGCTAGGGCTGCGTCCCTCCTAGCTTGGAATAATTCAGTAGTTAAAAGTGTAGACATGGCAGTAGCATGGCTACGGCCTCCAGAAGTCTGGAAAGGGCCGCAACCGACATCGATTCCTGTTGTAATGAAAGGAAGGCAGCTGAAGAAAATAGATCAGCATGAGAATTAATAGCGACTAGTTTTCTAGCCTTCCTTTCCCATGCTTCTAGATTCTTGAGCGGAATAGAAGCTCTTCCTTTATTAGAAATGTCTAGGAGCGACGCATCCGCTTCTAATTGAGGGATATTATCAGTTGGCAAATATTGGTTTTGGCTCTTGTAGAATTTTGTCGGAGCAAGAGCCGAAACCAAGCTTTGCGGGCAAATCCAATCTCTTGAAAATTTGTCCGATTCTAGTCTATTTTGAATATATTTTGTTGTATTTTGTACTAATTTGGATTGTGGGAGGACAAGTAATGGAGTGGAACGAGACTCCATTAATTGTTCGATCCCAGAGAGAGGTTTTAATGGAGCTTGATCCTGCTGAGTTTTGGGGCATAACTCAGGAGGAAGAAGCCGGAAGACCTCGTTAATCGCACGATCAAATGACCAGACTTCGGATTCAGTTTCCGAATCTGACTCCTTATTCTGTTGAGTGAGATTCGGCTGAATCTGATCGTAATTAATAGGTTGATTAGTGATTTGACTAAAATTAGTCTCCTCAGGTTGTATTGGAGTTGGCGTTTGAACAACCTGGGGAGATTTATGAGCCCTTGTATATCTACCAATGTCAAGTTGAGATTGGGAGGAATTTGATGAAGAAGAAGGCGTCATCGATCGTCTTCTTCTCTTTTTATGAGAGTGCTTAGATCTCTTTGAATTTTTCTTTCGCCGAGAAGAACTCAAAGAGTCTGATCTGGAAGTAGAGATAGAAGAAGAGGACGATCGATGTCTTCTTCTCTTTTTAGATTTATGCTCTCTTTTTGACTGATCCTTCCTTGAAGGTCTGGAGATAGATAAATCATTTGAATTTGGAGGCTCAATCATTACACTCGGATCTGAGACCTGCGAAAAATCAGGTTCGAGTGGAATAATCTGTCTAGAGGAAGAAGCTGGATTAGGCAGTTCTAGTCTATTAGAACGTTCGTAACCAGGAATAAAGACATTGGATAGTCTGTGGACACTACCCTGTGAAATATGGCTACTTATGGACGGAGCGTAGCTTTGTACAGGCACATTTATAGGAATATAACCAGGCGGAATTTGTGTTTGTAGGTCATACGCGAATGACTGTAAACCCATGCCTGGTTGACTGGAGCCTAGTTGACTGGTGCCTGGTTGACTGGTGATTGGTTGACTGGTGACTGGTTGACTGGTGACTGGTTGACTGGCGACTGGATGACCGGTGACTGGATGAACGGAGATAAGTTGCCCAGTGACTGGATGACTGGTGACTGGTTGACTGGTGACTGGTTGACTGGTGACTGGTGACTGGTGACTGGTGGGCTTAGTGCCCGGTCAGACTCTAAGTCCGCCAGGCTGCCACCTTGATGGGTCCTGCCCCGAGCAGTAAAGCTATGAGGGGCGGTGCTCCCATCAACTGTCCCGTTGTCAGACATGTCTGACTGGGACTTCTTGGATTTCTTTGATTTCTTCTGTTTTCTCTTCTGCGTCATAACTGATTTTCTAGTAGCATGAAGGCGTCTTCTTTCTGCTAGGTTCCAAACTTTTTCTGTCCAGGAACTACAAATATAACACGGAGAGATACGTGTGCAAGAATTACAAGTTAGACAAGATAAATGTGTATCCCATTTAGATTTTAAATGGCCACAGTTGCCGCGGGCGAAATGCATCGACTGACGCGGAAACAAAGGAAGAAATTTAACATTGAGAAAACAAGAAATCTAAGATCGATATTTCGAAAATAAGTACATAGATAGTAGAAGGAGTGAATATAGAACCAGAGAAAGTCAAGGATATAAAAAATTTTAACCGTGTAGAATAATTTTAATCCATTTTTTCTAACACAGAATAATAATCCTTGAACATTCAAAGTCCACAGAAAAGAAACTGACACGTGATCATTTGAGCGGGAGGAACTACGTCATACAGGTAACTGTTAAAGGGACCTTCTGAATTAAGACTTTATAACGACTGAAAGGTCGTTTTTTCTGTGGAGGGGGTGAATAACAGAATAGAATAGCACATTATCTATAGGTTAATGTATTACGAAGTTAAAACCAACAGTTGAACCACGGCGGGCCAAGCCAAAGACATATCGTCAAGCCCCAACCCACTGGTTAAAGTTTAACGAAGAGGCCGTCATTGAGTCTGAGGCCCGAACCGCCGTCGTGCAATTAAAGAGTGAAGCATAGCCATCAACAATGATTGGGCTGATAACTAGGCATGCAGTCTGCCGCATAATATCCAGGCTATAGCCAATTCTTTTATAACGGTTAATAAGTTTTCTGAATTGCTCCGAAAAGTTAGATTTACCTACAATTTTTCTAAATCTGTACACTAAGTCATCGTAAAATTCGGGTTCCGATATACCTTGTTGCAGAAGTGTTTTCAGAATGACGCTATATTTTCTAACAAGGCACTGTGTCTGCGATAAAATTCGGAAAACGCCTTACGAAGTTTAAAATAACGATAGCCCTGCCTAAGAAGTTTGGCAGTAAGGGCTTTATTACAGTAGTTAAAGTCATTAAGATTTGAAGAAGCTCTCGCAAATCTTATAAGTTGAGATATGTATACCCTATATGAGGTATGCCGGGGGACATCGCCATCCAGAAAAGGGAAATTGACTATATCAAAATCAAAATCGTCCCGTTTATCATAAATTTTGGTGGAAACTGTACCATTAGATATACATAGATTCAAATCCAAAAAAGGTGCCTCGGTATCGGAAGAATTTGCTCTATTTAATTGGAGTTCTGTAGGGTATATCCGGTCTACCATTTGGTCAAAGTAAATATTGTCAATATTTCATAAATCGTCAAGCCTCTGGGCCAGTGTTTCAAATTTTATGTGGAGCCTCCTTAGGTTGGGGTAATGAAAGATTGCTAAAATGGTCGTGGTCCATTGACCAAGTTGGCTGCCATGCCCACATAAGGTAAAAACCTTTAATAATCCTCTTCTCCAGAACCAAATAAGCCCTGGGGCCTTATCTTTGCACAAATCCTCGGGGACAGGAGATCTACCAAAGTTGCTAAAATGATGCTCCTACGTTGACGTTTGATCTTTTTACGGCAAGGTCAAATTTGCTTCCCCATGCATTTGTATGGGCCCTATACATTTATATGGGAAAAATGTTGAAAATTCATATTTTGGACATCTCCTCTATAATGCATTTGAATCGAAACTTGATGAGCATTAGGGTGCTTATGAGACACAAAATAGCTAAATGAGTCGATAGAAATCCAAGATGGCCACCACAGCCGCCATCTTGAAAATCAATTTTCGACATCTCTTTTCAAACCTTAGATCGCTTTTAGCCGAAACTTGCTCTTTAGCAACAGGATGACTTCTGGATCGAAACAAACTGAAATTGTGTCGATGGAAAATCCAAGATGGCAACAATGGTTCTGCTCCATGCAGCAATGGTTCTGCTCCATTGAACAAGATGGCCACTAGAGCTAAAAAATAGAAAATCTTCAAACCACATCTCATCCTTGGCCAATGGCCTGATTCCAAAATATTTGCACAGAAGTGTTCCACCAATAGCCCAAAAATTACTAAAATGGCTCCGCTTGCCTGAACCAAATAGTGGCCAGAGCTAAAAATAGAAAAAAACCTTTAAAGACATTTCACAGCTCTAGTGTTCCTCTTATGGCCCTTTAATCAAAATTGCTAAAAAGGTTCTGCTCGACTGAACAAAATGGCCGCCAGAGCTAAAAATAGAAAAAAAAAACTTTAAACATCTCCTTGGCCAGTGGTCTGATTTCAAAATGATTCCATAGAAATGTTCCTCTTATCCCCCTTTACCAAAATTGCCAAAATGGTTCTGCTCTGCTGAACAAAATGGTCTCCAGAGCTAAAAATAGAAAAACCTTTAAAAGACATATTGTGGCCAGTGGCAAAATTTCAAAATAATTTCACATCAATGTTCCTCTTGTGCCCCTTTACCAAAATTGCTGACATATTTAGTATGTAGCAATGTTTAGTGATCCCCTACATAAATCCTGCCAATATAGCCCCTGGGGCCCAAACTGGCCATGTCCCGGTGGTCATTAGCTCCCTAAGACTAATAATGGGAAAATCTTAAAAAATCTTCTTCTCTGAAACCATGAGGCCCAGAGCTCATATATTTAGTGTATAGCATTGTTTAGTGGTCCCCTACATAAATCCTGCCAATCAAGCCCCTGAGGTTCAGAGAAGGCCACACCCAGAGGGTTATTAGCTCCCATAGACTTACAATGGGAAAAACTTAAAAAATCTTCTTCTCTGAAACCATGATGCCCACATGTAATATATTTAGTATGTAGCAATGTTTAGTGGTCCCCTACATAAATCCTGCCAATCAAGCCCCTGGGGTCCAGAGGGGCCACGCCCCGAGGGTTATTAGTCCCATAGACTTAAAATGGAAAAAACTTAAAAAATCTTCTTCTCTGAAACCATAAGGCCCACAGCTTATATAATTAGTATGTAGCAATGTTTAGTGGACCCCTACATAAATCCTGCCAGTCAGGCCTCTGGGGTCCAAATTGGCCACGTCCTGGGGTTCATCAGCTCCCATAGATTTATAATGGAAAAAACATTAAAAAATCTTCTCTGAAACCAGGAGGCCCACAGCATATATATTTAATATGTAGCAATGTTTAGTGGTCCCATACATAAATCCTGCCAGTCAAGCCCCTGGGGTTCAAACTGGCTACGCCTGGGGGGTCATTAGCTCCCATAGACTTATAATGGGAAAAAATTAAAAAATCTTCTTCTCTGAAACCATGAGGCCCACAGCTTACATATTTAGTATGTAGCAATGTTTAGTGGTCCCCTACATAAATCCTGCCAATCAAGCCCCTGGGGCCCAAATTGGCCACGCCCCAGGGGTCATTAGCTCCCATAGACTTAGTTACTGTAGCACTTTGGTCACCTTCAACAGCTGCCCATTTTGCTTTCTGTTTTACTGGTTGTGATTAAGAGTGGCATTGGGACCCAGGGTGAAGTGTTAATCTTACTCTTTGTTGCTTTGTGGTTTATTCTACGAGGCAGTTTGTTTTTTGTCTTACCTTGTGTCATTTTGTTCTTGTGTTTTTCAGTCCTTTTAACATTGCGATAATCTCGCCTGGGGAAGAGAGAGCTAATCTTAGTGCTTTCCATACGTTTGTTGGATTTGTGCTTATTTGGATTTGTCGGTTTCCTCTTCCTCTTGGTGTCTGGGAAGGGCTGCAGTTTGTGATTGTGGCATTCCCTTGACTTTTCTCTTACCTTTTTTTTTTTTTTTTTTTTTATAATGGGAAAACTTAAAAAATTCTTCTTCTCTGAAACCATGAGACCCACAGCTTATATATTTAGTATGTACCAATGTGTAGTGGTCCCTTACATAAATCCTGCCAATTAAGCCCCTGGGGGCAGTTAACTCAGATGAGCGTTGTGGCCCATGGGCCTCTTGTTTGAAGCTGTGATAGCATGTTTCCAATAAATACAATACCTGTACTGCAGTTGCTGGTCCTATGCATATTGGGTCCAAGAAATGGTATATAGGTCAGGACACAGCAATTCCTGCTATTCTCATATAGACCCTGACTAACCTGCACATCACTGCACAGACTCGAAACTTGGTAGGAAATTACTGGGGAAACTTGCAGATCAAAAATTGCTAACATTATTCTGATTGGAAATCCAAGATGGCCACTATTGTTGCCATTTTGAAAATTTGTTTTGCTCTTCTTCTCCTAAACCAAAAGGCCAACTGAATCCAAATTTGGTTAGAAGTATTGAGACAACTTGCAGATCAAAAATAGCTAAAAGCCTTCCGATTGTAAGGCCCTTCCAACCGGAAATCCAAGCTGGTCAAAAATCTGTTTTGCACTTTTTCTCTGCCAGTTGACTTAAAAACTTGGTAGAAAGTAGTGGGGCAATTTTTAGATCATAGCTAATCACAAATCCAAGATGGCCACTGTGGTAGCCATCTTGAAAGTCTAATTTGTGCTAAGTCCTTTCCTGAATCAAAAAGCCAATTTACCCGAAACTTTGGTAGGTAGTAGCAGGGCAACATGCAGATTAAAAACCGCTAAAATTGTTCTGATTTGAAATCCAAAATGGCCACCATGTTTGCCATCTTGAAAATCTTTTTTGTTCTTCTTCTCCTGAACCGAAAGACCAAATGACTCCAAACTAGGTAGGAAGTATTGAGGCAGCTTGTGGATCAAAAGTAGCTAAAATTGTTCCACTTGGAAATGCAAAATAGTCACCATCTTAAAAACATATTTTGCGCATGTTCTCCTGAACTGAAAGACCACTTGAATTGAATCTTGGTAGGAAGTATCAGGGTGACTTGTAGATCAAAAGAAGCTTAAATCATTTTGATCAGAAATTCAAGAGGGACATCATGGCTACCATCTTGAGAATATTTTTTGCACTTCTTCTGAACCAAAGGCCAACTGACTCGGAAAGTTGGTAGGAAGTATTGGGCAGTTAAAATGGCTCCGATCGGAGATCCAAGATGGATGCCATGGCCCGCATCTTGAAAATCTATTTTGCTCTCCTTCTTTTGAAACAAAAGGCGAATTGACTTGAGACTTGATAGGAAATATTGGGGCAACTGGCAGATAAAAAAAGCTGAAATCATTCCTATCAGAAATACAAGATAGCCACCATCTTGAAAATCAATTTGGTCTTCTCCAGAACCAAAGGGCCAGTTGACTTGAAACTTGGTAGGAAGTATTGAGGCAACTTGAAGATCAAAAATTGCTAAAATTGTTCCTATCGGAAATACAAAATGGCCGCCATCTTGAAAAACTGTTTTGCACCTCTTCTCCTGAACTGAAAGTTCAGTTGATTCAAAACTTGGTAAAAAGTATAGGGGTGAGTTGTAGGTCAAAAAGAGTTAAAATTGTCGTTGGAAATCCAAGATGCCCACCATGGCATCCGTCTTGAAATCCTGATTTGAAGTACTTCTCTTAGTGGAAATGCCAATTGACCCAAAACTTGATAGGAATTATCAGGGTTGCCATCTTGAAAATCTGTTTCCAACCACTTCTCCTGAATAGAAAAGCCAACTGACTCGAAACGTCATTGGAAGTATCAAGATGACTTGTTTGAATTACAGCCCTGAGGTAAAGAATGGCCTAACCCAGGGGTCAACTATCTGGTATTCAGCTGAGCAATACAGGGCCGTCTTGGGCCTCTTGTTTGTCAGAACTTTGGTGTATGAAATTTTCGGACCTTTACCTTAACGCGGTTAAAAATGATCTCAAAAACTATTGTAGCCAAGCAGCAATGTATAGATCAATCATCAATATAATCTATCGCGGGTTCAACCCCCGCCGAGGTCGGTAACATTCTTTCGTGGAGATTGATCATGAAATATTTTCTACGGTCATTCTCTCCCTTCCGCTGATTCAAGAAGGGCAGTTGTCAGTTTCTGGCCAAAGAATGTGCACAATACCGGTTAACAGCTTAGAGGACTAAGCCTGCCCCGTAAACGTGTGGTTAGGTAAACTGACCGCGCTCGACATGACCCCATTGGGTTGACTGGGCCGTAAAACCTCAACACAAACAAAATCTATACACTTTTGTTTGCATACAAAACATTGTTTAAATAACACTGTAATTGCTTTTACAAGCAGTAATGTTGCTAAAAGGTTTTGATGGTTGTATTTATTATGACTCTGCTTAGAAAAAAATAGGAATACAGTACAGTTTCCCTACATCAAACATCCACTGGAATGAGTGAAACAGGCTGCTGTAGGGAGGTGCCTATAGTAGAATCTAGGAGACGTTTAACATACAGTAACACTACTATTGCCATCCATGGGAATGCAAGGTTGACCATTGTAGAGAGGTTAAATACAGTGCAACCCAACCACAATCAGCCATGGGAATGTAGGGAGTTGGCCATTGTAGAGAGGTTAAACACAGTGCAACTCTACAATAGCCATCCATGGGAATGTAGGGAGTTAGCCGTTGTAGAGAAATTAAATACAGGGCAACCCTACCACAACCATCTATGGTAATGAATCAGACTGGCTGTTGTGGGGAGATGGCCATTGAGAGAGGTAAAACACGATGCAAACCTACCAAGCCGTCAATGGGAATGAATCAAACATGCTGTTTTAGGGATGTAGCCATTCTGGAGAGGTTCGATATTGTACAACTTTACATCCATCCATGGGAATATAGGGAATTGGACATTGTCGAGAGGTTAAATACAGTGCAAGCCCACAACAGCCATCCATGGGAATATAGGGAGTTGGCCATTGTATAGTGGTTAAATACAGTGCAACACTACAACAGTCATCCATGGGGTTGTAGGGAGGTGGTCATTGTAGAGGTTAAATACAGCGCAACACTATAACAGTCACCTATGGGGTTGTAGGGAGTTGGCCATTACAGGGAGGTTAAATACATTACAACACTATAACAGTCACCCATGGGAATGTTGGGAGGTGGCCATAGTAGAGAGGTTAAATACAGTGCAATTCTATAACAATCATCCATGGGGTTGGAGATGGGTGGCCATTGTAGGGATGTGGCCATTGTAGAGAGGTTAAATACAGTGCAACACTATAACATTCATCCATAATGTTCTAGGGGTGGCCATTGTATTGAGGTCAAATACAGTGCAACACTATAACAGTGATCCTTGGTGTTGTAGGAGGTAGCTGTTGTAGAGAGGTCAAATACAGTGCAACACTAGAACAGCCATCAATGGGTTTGTAGGGAGTTGGCCATTTTAGAGAGGTTAAATACTGTGTAACTACAACAGCCATCCATGTGGTTGTATGATGGTGGCCATTTTAGAGAGATTAAATACAGTGTAATACTATAACTGTCATCAATGGGGTTGTAAGGAGTTGGTGATTGTAGAGAGGTTTAATACAGTGCAACCCTACAACTGCCTTCATGTAGGGGTTGGCCTTTGTAGAGAGATTAAATGCAATGCAACACTACATTAGCCATCCATGGGGATGTAGGGAGATGGCCATTGTAGAGAGGCTAAATACAGTTTAAAACTACAAGTCATCCATGGAGCTGTAGGGAGGTTGCCATTGTAGAGAGGTTAAATACAGTGCAACACTATAACAGTCATCCATGAGGTGGTAGGGAGGTGGACATTGTAGGCAGGTGAAATACAGTGCAACACTATACAGTCATCTATGGGATTGTAGGGATGTGGTCACTGTAGAAAGGTTAAATACTGTGCAACACTACAACAGTCATCCATGGGATTGTAGGGAGGTGGCCATTGTAGAGAGGTTAAATACAGTGTAACACTATAACAGTCATCAAGGGGTTGTAGGAAGTTGGCCATTGTAGAGAGGTTAAATACATTGCAGCACTATAGCAGCCATCCATGGTGTTGTAGGGAGTTGGCCATTATAGAGAGGTTAAATACAGTGCAACAGACACCCATGGGAATGAATCAAACTGTTTGTTGTGGTAGTTGGCCATTGTAGAAAGGTTAAGTACAGTGCAATCATACAGCAACCCCTCATCAGAATGAATTAAGATGGCTGTTATAGAGATGTAGCTGTTGTAGAGAGGTTAAATGCAGTGCAACACTACAACAGCCATCCATGCAAATGAATCAAAGCTGTTTGTTGAGAGATTAGGTATAGTACAACCCTACAACATTCATCCATGAGGTTGTAGAGATTTGGCCATTTTCGAGGGGTTAGATACAGTACAGTAGGGCCAGAGATAAGAGGAGTATCTGAGTAAAATACCCATATATTTTGAGCAAATACTCAATTATTTACATGGCCATTCTAGAGAGGTTAAACACAGTACAACCCTGCAAAACTCCCCATGGAGATGAATAAAGCTGGCTGTTGTAGGGTTGTGAACATTCTAGAGAGGTTAGATACAGCAACCATCCATGGGAATGTAGGGAGTTGGCCTTTGTAGAGAGGTTAAATACAGTACAAGTCTACAACAGCCATCCATCCATGGGAATATAGGGTGTTGGCCATTGTAGAGAGGTTAGATACAGTGCAACTGTACAACAGCCACACATAGGAATGAATAAAACTTGCTGCTTTATGGAGGTGGTAGAAAGGTTTAAATACAGTCAAACCCTACAACAGTCATTCATGGAAATGAATAAAGCTGGCTGTTGTAGAGGTTAAATACAGTGCAAGCTCACAACAGCCATCCATGGAAATGTAGGGTTTTGGCCTTTGTAGAGAGGTTAAATACAGTGCAACCCTACAACAGGCATCCGTGGGACTGTAGGAAGATGGTCATTGTAGAGAGGTGAATTACAGTGCAAGCTCACAACAGGCATCCATGGAAATGTAGGGAGTTGGCCTTTGTAGAGAGGTTAAGCACAGTGCAACCCTACAACAGGCATCCATGGATATGTAGGGAGATGGTCATTGTAGAGAGGTTAATTACAGTGCAACCCAACAACAGGCATTCATGGGAATATAGGGAGGTGGCCATTGTAGAAAAGTTAGATACAGTGCAACTGTACCAACAGCCACACATGGGAATGAATAAAACTTGCTTTTGTAGGAAGGTGGTTGTGGTAGAGAGGTTAAATACAGTCAAACCCTACAGCAGTCATTCATGAAAATGAATAAAGCTGGCTGTTGTAGAGAGTTATATACAACCCAACAACAGCCATCCATTGGAATGAATAAAGCTGGCTGTTGTAGGGAGTTAGCAGTTCTAGAGAGTTTAGATACAGTGCATATCCTTCAGCAGCCTTATATGATAATGATTAAAACTGGCTGTTGTAGGGATGTAGCAGTTCTAGAGAGGTTAGAGACAGTGCAATCCTTCAGCAGCCATATGATATATGGAAATGATTAAAACTGGCTGTTGTAGGGATGTAGCAGTTGTAGAGAGGTTAAATGCAGTGCAGCCTGTAAAGCCATTTATCAGAATGAATAAAGCTGGCAGTTGTAGGGAGGTAGCAGTTGTAGAGAGGTTGGATACAGTAAAAACTACAACAACCATCCATTGAAATGAATAAAACTGGCTGTTGTAGGTAGGCAGCAGTTGTAGAGGGGTTAAATACAGCGCAAACCCACAACAACTACCCATCAGAATGAATTGGGAGGTAGCAGTTGCAGAGAGGGTAGATAAAGTGCAAACCTACAACAGCCAGCCATAGGAATGAATAAGGCTGGCCTTTGTAGGGAGGTAGCAGTTGTAGAGATTTAAATAAAGTTGCAACCCCACAACTATCCATTAGAATGAATAAAGCTGGCTTTAAAAGGGAGGTAGCAATTGCAGAGAGGTTAGGTTCAGTGCAACCTACAGCAGCCATCCTTCAGATTAAATAAAGTTGGCTGTTGTAGGGAGGTAGCAATGGTAGATAGGTTAGATACAGAGCAATCCTTCAACAGCCATATATGATCGAGAAAATAACTGGCTGTTATGTGGGGTTGGACATTGCATAGAGGTTAGAAAAGTGAAACCATATAACAGCTATCAGCCATCAAATAGTTTGTTTAAATTTGATATTTAAATCTAATTTGCATTTTGGAAAAAAAAAATGATTATGAAAATGTATATACATGTATATTGCAGCCCTACATGTGATTAGGAAGAAGTTCTGTTTAATTGTGTGTACATTCCCTGAATATTTTAAAACTGAATTTTTAGCTCACTTGAGCCGAAGCTCAGGATGATCTGTTGTGATTACTTTTCATCTGTTGTCCATCTGTCAACACCTTTGAAGGACTGGTTCTCTAAAAACCCCTGGTCCAATTTTCTTTGAACTTCATGTGGAACCTTCTATTAAAGGAGGATTTAAAATTTGTACAGATGGTCACGCTCCATTAACCAAGATTGCCGCCATGCCTATTTATGGTAAAAACACATAAAAAGCTTCTTCAGAACGGAGAAACCTTCAGGGCTAAAGCTTGGTATATAGCATTGAGGACAAGTTCTACCAAGTTTTGTTCAAATGATGGTACTAGGTTGACCTTTGACCTTTTACATCTTCAAATCTGCGTCCCCATTTATATGGGGAAAAAGTTGAAAAGTCATTTTCTTAAAGCGTATTAAAGACTAATGGCTGAAACTTACAATGTACGAGTTATTAAAACGTTTTAGTCCCAATCAAAATTTTGTCCCCTGGGGGTTATCTACCCTTGCCCCTGGGCTATATACATGTATAAAACTAAAATTTTCAAATGTCTTCACTGAAACCACTTGAGCAATTTTCACCAGATTTCACGGGGTTGAGGGTAGGGTGGGGAGGGTGGGGGGGGGGGGTGGGGGCGGTGGTGCTTCTGTCGAAAGGGTATTGACAGTTTGTTCAAATGGTTGCATGCAATTGAACAAGATGGCCTCCATGCCCATATATGGTGAAAAAGCTTCTCCAGAACCAAGAATGCTTTATGGATGAATCTTGGTGTATAGCTTCGAGGACACAAATTCTACCCAGTTTGTTCAACTGACGATACTGTTGACTTTGACCTTTTTAGAGCAAGGTTAGATTTGCGTTCCTGTACATTTTTAAGGGAGCACAGCTCGAGACTCACAACTCGTGAAGCGCGTAGCGAACAAAGTGAGCTCTACGCTTGAGAATATGATCAAGGAAAAGTAACATACAACCACATATACTTTCAACAGAAATCGCTCTGACCAATTTTCTTCCTTTTCCTTCCTAGAAGTTGGCAGAATTGACTGGGGTGGACTTGATAATACCGCTGTTCACAAAATTTGGCAGAGCGCAGTTTGGTTAGTTTCAATATGATTTCTAGGCATAACAGAATAGATAGCATTAAGGGAGACAATCAGAATAGTTGATGCCACCCGCTAGCTTTACTTGACATACAGTTATTATATATCATAACGGAATAAAGCCTAAATTTGCATATTAGGTTATGTTTCAATTTAATCTAATTGTCTCTCTTGAATGCTATTTATTCAGTTATGCCTTGAAGTCATATTCAACCTTACCTAACTACGCTCTACCAAAATTTAGGTCTTGCCTATAAGCATCACGAAGTGACAAGAAACGAATGTCAATAAGTGTCACAAACATATTTTGCTGATTACAGTAAAACCTGTGTAAGAGAGCCACCTTCGAGACTGACTTTAAATAGTGGTTGATGTGGAAAAAGTTGTCTGTCTTATAAAGGTACATGTCATGTAATTTTGCTAGCAAAATTACATGACATGTACCTTTATAAGACAGCCACCTTTCCACATTAACCACTGAGATCAATTTCAAAGGTGGCTGTCTTACACAGGTTTTACTGTAGTTTTATTATTTATTATTGATTTACATATATATATTTTTTTTATATACTGATATTCATTCATTAATGATGCTGTGAAGGACTTTTGAAGAGACTACAGATAGGTCTGTGCTGTGATTGCATTTAGGCTAAACCTATTTTCATATTTTGAGGATAATGTTGTAAAGTCCTTTTCTCAAAATGTATTAAAGACTAATGGCTGAAACTGATAATGTATGATTAAATTATTAAACTTTTTAGTTGCAATCAAAATTTTGTCCCCTGGAGGCTGCCATTGCCCCTGGGCTATATACATGTTTAGAACTGTGTAATTTTTAAATGTCTTCGTCTTTGAACCACCTGCACAGTTTTCACCAGACTTCACAGGGGTCCTTCTGTTGAAGGAGTATTGACAATTTTTTCAAATGATTGCGCGTCATTGAACAAGATGGCCGCGACCATATATGGTAAAATCACTTAAAAATCATCTGCAGAACCAAGAGAGGTTCATGGCTGAAACTTGGTATATAGCATTGAGGACACAAGGTCTACCAAGTTTGTTCATGATGATACTAGGTTGGCCCTTGACCTTTTTACAGCAAGCAAGGTCAAATATATCATTTATATGGGGAAAATGTTGAAAAGTCATTTTCTCAATATATGTATTAAAGACAAATGACTGAAACTTACAGTGTATGATTAAAGATGTAAAGCTGTTTATTAGCTACCATAAAAATTTGGGGGTTTTCTGCCCTTGCCCCTGGGCTATGTACATGTATAAAATTGTGAAATCTTTAAATGTCTTCTTCTCTGAAAAAGCTTGAACAATTTTCACCGGATTTCACATGGGATCTTCAGTTGAAAGGAAGTTGACAGTTTGTTCAAATGGTTCCGTGTAACTGAACAAGATGGCTACCATGCATTATATAGTAAAATGCTTAAAAATCTTCTTCTCCAGAACTAAGAAAGTTTTTAAGCTAAATCTTGGTATATAAAAACCGGGACTCAAAGCTCTACTAAATTTGTTCAAATGATGATACTAGGATGACTTTGGGCTTTTTATGGTATGGTCAGATTTGTGTCCTAGTTGCTGTGGCAATACTGGAAGTAGCTGCATAGGCATTTGAAGATATACAATAGCTGTTATAGCTGTCTTTATCAAGTGAGCGAATCGTGGCCCATGGGCCCTTTGTATTTAAAAAAATCTTAACCCTTAAAGCGACTGTCACAATTATTGTCGTCTGCTTTGTCATCTGCTTGTGGTTTTAAAAGTCGTTTTTGTAAACAGTGTGGACTCAGATCAGGAGCAGTCTGATCAGGGTCCACACTGTTTGCCTGTATGCAAAGATAGGTTTGAAAAGTCTGCAAGAATATTCAGCAGACGACATAAACAGACAACATTTTCAGATGCAGTTTTTCTTGGCGCTTTAAGGGTTAAAGATATTTTTAAGAAACAATGATGTCATTTGCTCCTCATGAATATTAATGGGATGCAAATGAGAGCAACAAACTGCAACTCTCATTAACTCTTAAGTTAATTAAGAAATAGGATAACATTGAATTCAATAGGGAACTTTTGTGCCCCCTCGCTCGGTCATTCTGTCGCTTATGGCCGAATACCGGTCTGTTATAAAGTGTTGAGCACCTTGTGAGGGACTACCGTATGATGGCCAGTGAGGTGTTACGTTTTTCTGTGTTGTCTGAATAAGTAGATCAGTGAACTAATGTGCAATGGTTAATGATTTTATTTCAGATCAGATCTTAAAATGTCCTGTTTTTTTTTTTTTTTTTTTATTAAAAATCATCTATTAGGATATTTAATTACTTTTACTTGCTTATTATTCAAAGAAACTTTTAACTGCGATTCCTAGACTGTTCGAACGTTTTATGTTATAGATTATGAAATTACCCGTTTGGCATTGGGACGACGGCGGAGCAACATACTACCAAGATATATCAGCGCTGCTCTGGCGTCGACCTGGCGAACTTATCGGCCGATTTCACAATGTAAATGTGTATAGTATGTATATATTGTTAGAAGTGTTTAATGAGGACCATATGTTGGATTAGTACACTGTTTGCTAAATATGTCATCCTCGTAAAATAAAGACATTATTATTATTATTATTATTATTATTACTCTTATAATTTGGAATATTTGGTGGGCTTTTCACCACTGGACTCACCAGAAAAATACAAGTACCTTTCTGTTTAGCATAGATACAACCTAAAGTAAAATAAAGGACATTGACTACTGTCTGTACTTGTCCTAAAATTTGAATAAATCCATTTTACTACCTGTTGGTGTCATTAAACTGCTGGCATTTTCTGGTCAAGATTTGTTTTTATGATTTTAGGAACAGGATTTCTTCTTGGCTCCATGTATGCTGAAAGAATCTCCACCAGAGTCCATGTTTCAGTCAGATGGGGCATTTATTACTACCCCATGTGTGTGTCTCGTCTTGGGGAATGATGCTTTACCAAGTTCCATATTCAACAGACTGTTGGTATTCTGTATGTCGCGTTGGCCCATAGCCAAGAGTGGGAATAAACATCTCATATACTGTGGATGTGGCCAGTTTCACATTGATAGTCAGCATCGGCTGACTCTCTCATTCATTAGTAATGTCATACAGCTAAGAATCACAAGATACAGTCGGAAGGACAGGCATCCTAGTGTCCACCTATGCAAGGAAGTACTTGACACTGTTAAATTGAGTCTGAGGAGGATAGGGAAGTGTCTGTCTCTGGAGCTGGATATTAATGAGTGTGTGAAATGTCCTGTTGGTGGTTCGGGATCTACATGCCGGTATTCTGTCCAGGAAATACAGGGATGCGAGGAAGTCCAGTGTGATAACCATGACGATGTGGAGGTCTTGGATTCTGCGGAATTATTGAAGTATTGGTTTGAATCAGAGGTGGCAGACAATGTAAGTACATGTATTATGCATGATCACAGCTGGTTATGGAATTGTCAAACTTCATTACTTGTCCACTGACAAGTAACGTGTCAAAATCCACTTGTCCAACCAAGATCTACCCAAAAATTGACATTCTGTTTTTATTTCTTTAAGAAAATGCACTTTATGGGTACTCATTAGAAGCACCTTGATGAGGTGCCTTTAATGAGTATTCTCTACCAAGGCACTTCTGATGATTACCCACAACATATGTTTTCTTCGAGAAATAAGAAAATATACATGAAGAAACCTTATGTATATATATTCACCATAACATTGGAAAACGTATAATATTTATCATAACATTGGGAAGCATTGAATATTTAAGGTAACATTGGGAACCCGTATATTTTACTGTAACATTGGGAAACCTTAAATATTTACTGGAACATCGAGAAACCTTAGATATGTATCATAACATTGGGAAACCTTATATATATATTTACCATAACATTGGAAAACCTATACTATTTATCATAACATTGGGAAGCATTAAATATTTAACTTAAGATTGGGAACCGGTAAATGTTTACTGTAACATTGGGAAACCTAAAATATTTACTGTAACATTAAGAAATCTTAAATTAAAAATTGGCTGTAACATTGAGAAACCACAAATATTTACTGTAACATTGGGAAACCTCAAATAGTTACTGTAACTTTGGGAAACCTCAAATATTTACAGTAACATTGGGAAACCTTAAGTATTTACTGCAACATTGGGATTCCTTGAATATTCACTGTAACATTGGGATACCTTAAATATTACTGTAACTTAAGGAAACCTTGAATATTTATCATAAAATCAAGGAACCTTATATACTGACTGTTATATTAATTTGAATCTTTACTGTAACATTGGAAAAACTTTAATATTTACATTAACTTTGGAAACATTGGATATTTACCGTAACCTTGGGATACCTTAAACTATTGATAGGTTGAGATAAGATAAATATCCTGATAAGTATTGTTCTTATAGCTCCATACGTTTCACTCTATGAAGTGCCACGGTGAGGGGCTGCTAATGAGTACCTACAACATGTTTTCTTTGAGACGCAACAAAAATAGTGGAGCGGAACCATTGTGGCCATCTTGGATTTCGATCAACACAATTTTAGCTTGTTTTGATCCAGAAGTCGTCCTGTTGCTACAGAGCAAGTTTCGGCTCAAGTCGACCAAGGGTTTGGGAAACAGGGTTTGCACAGGCTTGAAAAGTACTTGAAAATGAAGGGCAGTCTTGAAAAGTCCTTGAAAACAAAATTTGTCTTGAAAAGCCCATGAAAACTGTCCATAGACCTCGAAAAGTACTTGAATTTCACATTCTCTTGTATTTTAGAGAATTTTAAATCTCTGTGAGAATCAAAAATAAAGTTCTAGAAAAACAGTCGGCAAGTTTCGAGCAACTATAGTTGTGCAGGAGTGCCATAATTAAAGAGCTCGAATGTGCTCGGCACAAAAACAAACTTCGAATAGACATAGGTGCGAATGTTTCGCACTTGATATTTGGATTGTCTCCCTTGCAGACTGGATGTGGCAATTTTAACAACTTTTATCACTGAAAAAAGTCTTCCAATAACCAGACTAAAAAAACAAAAATGGCGTCGGCTGTTCTGATTTTGGGAACCTGAATTTATTTCTGCGTAATGGGAAAGTGTGTTTATAGCAGAGAATGGTCAAAACGATATCCTTGGGTAAAGGAAACAAACAGTAAACATAAGGCGCACTGTTGGCAATGTAATAAGGACATTGATACAAATGGTTGAAGGTGCATTGCAGTCACAGACGCAGGGAGAGGGGCATAAAACAAGAAAAAGCGATGTTGTGGACATTCGTGAATTTTTCTCACAGGTTAAAACGGAAACTGCAACCACACCACAACTTAATACTTTTGTTTTAAAAGAATTCATTGTGACATTATTTGGCAGAAATTATTAGTTTTTTAACCCAAATATTTTTCACTGGAAGTGGAACCAATGGATGACAGTACCAGAATTTATGAATTTGTGTAAGTATTATAGACCTTGAAAACTATGAGGTTGGTCCTTGAAAAGTCCTTGAATAGTCCTTGAATTTGACTTAGCCTTGCCTGTATGAACCCTGGGAAAATCGATTTTCAAGATGGCAGCTGTGGCGGCCATCTTGGATTTCCTATCGGTTCATTTAGCTAATTTGTGTCTACTAAGCGTCCTAATGTTCATCATCAAGTTTTGATTCAACTGGATTATAGAGGAGATGTCCAAAATATGAGTTCTCAACATTTTTACCATATAAATGTACAGTAACTCAGAGGGTCAATACAAAAGCATCACCAGGGGAATCAAATTTGACCTTGCCGTAAAAAAGTCAAACGTCAACGTAGGACCATGATTTTAGCAATTTTGGTAGATCTCCTGTCCCCAATGATTTTTGCAAAGATTAGGCCCCAAGGCTTATTTGGTTCCGGAGAAAAGATTTTAAAGGTTTTTACCATATATGGGCATTGCAGCCATCTTGGTCAATGGACCATGACCATTTTAGCAATCTTTCGTTCCCCTGCCCTAAGAAGGCTCCACATGAAATTTGACCAACATTGGCCCAGAGGAGGTTATTTGAAATTCTCATCATTTTTTTCCATACATGGAAGTGAACTTGACCTCACCATAAAAAGGTCAAAAGTCAATGTACAACCATTATTTTAGCAGCTTTGGTATACCTCCAATCCTCGATGATTTGTGCAGTCTTCTGCCCTAAGGCAACCTTGGTTCTGAAGAAGACGTCTTCCAAAAGTTTTTACCATACAAGGTGTTACAATTGAGCACTCCCACCTTCAATTATCTGCCTTGGCAGATAACGCATAGCTTCTAAGTATATATTCAATCTCTGACAACTGCATCAGAGAGTCGACTCCTGGCTCAGTGGTTAGAGTATTGGATTTTTAACCAGGAGGACCGGGTTCGAATCACACGATAGGCGGGAAACTTTTTCAGCTATGCTTTATTCCTTTGCTGCAATTTTCCTGTCGTAACATTGGGGCTCGTCCGGGATAGGACTTTATACGCAGAAAATGGCTTCACGTCATCATAAATGATGACTTCTTGGAAAAGGGAGAGTGTTACGGCCAAGCACTCCTACCTTTGAATATCTGCCTTGGCAGATTACGCATAGCTTCTAGGTATACAGTCAAACCTGTGTTCAGCAAGCACCTATGGGAAAGCCAAAAACTGGTTGCTTAAGACAGGTGCTTGCTTAAAACAGGTAGATTTCCACTTCTTTGCCTTTAATGGGATCTGAAGTAGTGGCTTTTAAAGGCAGGTGATTGCTTAATATAGGTGGCCTTTAGGACAGGTTTGACTGTATATTCAATCTCTGACACCTGCATCAGGGAGTCGACTCTTTGGCTCAGTGGTACTGGATTTTTAATGGGGAGGACCAGGTTGGATTCCCACTGTCGGCGGGAAATTTTTTCAGCTATGCTTCATTCCTTTGTTACGACTTTCATGTCGTAAGCATGGCGGCCATCGAACCATGACTATTTTAGCAATCTTTTGTTCCCCCAACCTAAGGAGGCTCCATATGAAATTTGAGCAAAATTGGCTCAGTGGCTTCAGAGGAGAAGTCGTTTGAAAATATTAATGGTCGGATGCACGAACATTCTCGCGGATTGACACCTATGTGGCAAAATTCTCTTAAATGGTCACCCACGTAAGAGGAAATTTTAGCCACTTAAATGTCAGTTATACAGATTAAACTACATGTTTACTCACGGCTACTTAAGTGGCAAACTGTCCAAATTTCTAGCCACTTATTGTCTCTCCCGTTGGTGCGGATGGACGCACGGATGGAAGGAGAGCCGGACAACTGACAAAAAATGAACTGGTGAGCTAAAAATACAGTTTTGACTTTTTCTCATACAAAGCCTACGAGACCAAAGTTGATCTTGGCCTGAGATAGGTCAAGGCCATCCAGGGGTCATCATTTGAATAAAGTATAATTAGCTTGAGTCCCCAATGCAACATACCAAGTTTCATGACAATCAGCCCACTGGTTCCTGAGAAGAAGAATTTTAAAGGTTTTTGACCTTACATGGGCATGGTGGCCATATTGGTCATATCACCAAACTCATATTAATTACATGTAATTTTCATTTTCTTGTTACTAAAATCTTTCGTATCAATTTGGTAGTTTCTGAGAAAGGCGTCGGTGTCCACATGTATGTTAAGGTTTTTTAAGAGCTTATATTTTCCAGACCATTTGATAGATTTGATTCATATTTGGTTTGATGATAGATATATTTCCAAGATTTTATTCAGCAATACCACAGCTCATTACCTCAAGGTCAAGGTCAGGTCAAGATCATGGACTTAGAAATTTTAATGTTAAAGATTTTTATTAAGAGCTCATATTTTCCAAACGATACGATGGATTTTGTTCATATTTGGTATGATGATAGATACAGTTCCAAAGTTTTTATTCAGCAATACCCTGCACATGCCTATGACCTCAAGGTCAAGGTTGCAGACTTAAAAGTTTTATATTAAAGTTTTCTAAGAGCTCCTATTTTCCAAACCATACGATGGATTTTGTTCATATTTGACATGATGATAGATACAGGCAAGCTATGCTGTATGCTGACAGCTCTTGTTGTTTGAAAAAATAAAGGTAAATGATCTGGAGCCGTGTTCTGTCGTTATGCTCCCCAGCTTAAAAGAAGTTGGTTGGGCATTGTGCTTTGGGCTTGTCTGTTCGTTTGTTAGCTCACCTGAGCATGAAGAGCTCATGGTGAGCTATTATGATCCGTCAGTGCCGGTGGTCCATCATGTGTCATCTGTCATCCGTTGTCTGGTGTCAACAATTGCTTTAAAAGCCTACTCCTACACCCCTGGGCCAATTTATGACACAAAACTTGGTAGGAAGCATCGGGGTGACTTGTAGATCAAAAGTAGCTAAAATCATTCCGATTGGAAGTCCAGGATGGCTGCCACGGCTGCCATCTTGAAAATCTGTTTTTAGCTTGCCGGGATTATGTCCCTGGAGAGCTTGTCCCCCAGTCATTGGCGTCGGCCTCTGTCGGTGTCCGCGTCCACATTAGCACAATGTTTAAAAGGTGTGCATAGTTTTTTAATTGTGTAAGGTACTCTTTCATATTTGGCCTACACCTACCTTAGGGTAGGAACTTTCAATAGAATACAACCTTATTCCCAAGTTAGACCATTCATATAGGTCAAGGTCAGTTCTTACTTTGTCATTTACACCCATGTTTAACTTTTGTGTTTAAGTTTTGAAAAGTGTACATAACTGCTGAAGTATTCAAGTTAGAGCTTCAATATTTGGCCCATACCAGCCTTAGACCTTACAATAGCACACACCTCATCCTCAATTTGACCTTCTGCCTAGGTCAAGGTCAGGTCATACTTAGTCATTTAATCCAGTGTTTGAGTTCTGCGTTTAAGTTTTGAATAGTGTTTGTAACTGCTGAAATAACCAAGCTATCCCTTTAATATTTGGCCCACACCAATGTAAGACCTTTCTCCATCACACACCTTTTTCTCAGTTTGACCTTCTGCTTGGGTCAAGGTCAGGTCATACTTTGTTATTTAAACCCATGTTGGAGTTCTGCGTTTAAGTTTTGAAAAGTGTTTGTAACTGTTGAAATATATAAAGATACCAGTTTAATAGTTTGTCATTTAAACCCATGTTCGAGTTCTGCGTTTAAGTTTTGAAAAATGTTTGTAACTGCTGAAGTATTCAAGATAACGCTTTAATATTTGGCCCACAGCAACATAAGGGTTAGACCTTACAGCAGCACACACTCCTTCCTCAGTTTGACCTTCTGCCCAAGTTAAGGTCCGGTTATACTTTGTCATTTAAACCCATTCTAGCTCTGCATTTAAGTTTTGAGAAGTGTTCGTAACTGCTGAAGATTCAAGATACCGCTTTGAATATTTGGCCCACAACTACCTTAGGGTAAGACCTTTCAATTGTGCACACCCCTTCCTTAGTTTGACCTTTTGCCTAGATCAAGGTCAGGTCATACATAGTTATTTACAGCTGTGTTTAAGTTTTGAAAAAGTGTACATGAATGCTGACGTATATAAGATATAGCTTTCATATTTCATCCTCACCAACCTAAGGGATTCAGCATGTACGATATAGCTTTCAAATTTTGTCCACACAAACTTAAGGGAAGACGTTTTAATGGCATATATCCCTCAATATGACATTCTTCAGACATCAAAGTCAGGTCAAACTCTGTCATACGAGGATCCTGCAAAAAGTTTTGTCATTGGGTTTGAATTACTTCAGTGTTAAGTTTTATCAAACATATTTTTATTACAGACCTTCAAAGTATTCCCCTTTACAGAAACACATTTTTGTAAGCTTTTTATCCAATCACGAAAAGCAGATAAATAGTCTTATTTTGGTATCTGTTGGAGACACTGATTAATAGCGCTGCCAAGAGAACTTCTAGATGTATACTTACTTCCAGAAAGCATTTTCTTAAGCCTTGGAAATAAAAGGAAATCACAGGGACTCCTTTTAAAAAACGACTTAACAACCTCATGAGAGGAGGCGTTGTCATGTAAAATGTGGACTCCTGACCATCCTTTGCTTGGTCGTTTCTTATTGTAAAACTTTCACTTTCTTCAGTACAGAATTCTTGTAGAATTGGCCAGTGACTGTATGACCAGATGGACAAGGCACTTGAACGACTGGCCCACTTGAATAAAGAAAATCACATACAACATCCTTTTAAAAATGGTTCTCTTGGCAATACATGGGCATTTTTGATCTTTTTGCTTCCATTGCCTATTATCAACCCTTCTTTGTGGCTCAAACATGTGCACCCAGGTTTCATCACCTGTTAGCAAGTTAGAAATAACCCGACTATTACAACCTTTGTATGTTTTCAAAAGTTCCCCGGCACATTTAAGGCGTTGTGTATTTTGCTCCTCAGTGAGCAAATGAGGTACCCACCTAGCGCAAACCTTTCTCAGGTCTTAACGCTTAGAATTGTTTGCACACTGCCTTCTGATATGCTAGTGCAACTAGCAATATCTTTGACAATCGCCAATCCTAATCGACCACAATCTTTACAGCAGCAATGCTAGCCTTGGTAACAGAGGTTTAAGGCCTTCCAGGACGGGTATCATCTTCAACAGAAGGGCCTCGTGGCTCAGTTGGATGCGCTGTCCGACTGGAGACCAGGAGGTCGTGGGTTCAACCCCCGCCGAGGTCGGCAACATTCTTTCGTGGAGATTGATCATGAAATATTTTCTACGGTCATTCTCTCCCTTCCGCTGATTCAAGAAGGGCAGTTGTCAGTTTCTGGCGAAAGAATGTGCACAATACTGGTTAACCGCTTAGAGGACTAAGCCTGCCCAGTAAATGTGTGGTTAGGTAAACTGACCGCGCTCGACATGACCCTATTGGGTTGACTGGGCCGTAAAACCTCAACACAAACAATCTTCAACAGAAAATTTCCCAGCTTTAAAAGCTTTAACCCACATAAAAAACTGTGCGCATTGAAATGGTCTCAGGTCCATATATACCACACATTTCATTAAATATCTGCTTTGAATCTATATTAAGCCTAATGCGGCATTTAATACAGCTACAAATTTCAGTCTTCTGGTCCATGTTCCAATGTAACAAGTAAATTGGTCAGTGTATATGACTGCATCTACGAGACTCGGTCTGTTGGAAAGCAATTTGCACGAAATAAAGGGGTATCATTAGCTATTCAACACACCATTCAAGTGCAGTTCAAAATATACCTGGGATAAAAACCAAGGAAGCCTATTAGTGACAGAACTTTTTGCACGACCCTCGTATAAGTTTAAGTTCTGCATTTAATCTTTGACATTTAAAGATTTTCTTATGCAATCAGCCCTTTCCGATGAGCTTGTTCGCTGCTTCTCCTGAATCAAAAGGCCAATTGACTCTAAACTTGGTAGGAAGCATCGGGGTGACTTGTAGATCAAAAACAGCTAAAATCGTTCCAATCGGAAATCCAAGATGGCCGCTTTGAAAATCTATTTTTCGCTTCTTCTCCTGAAACGAAAGGCCAGTTGACTGGAAACTTGGTAGGAAGCATTGGGATGACTGGTAGATAAAAAATAGCTAAAATTGGTCTGATAGGAAATCCAAGATGCCCGCATCTATCCTGAACCAAAAGGCCAATTGTCTCTAAACTTGGTAGGAAGCATCAGGGTGACTTATAAATCCAAAATAGAAAAAATGTTCAGATTGAAAATTCAAGATGGCTGCAGTGGCTGCCACCTTGAAAATCTATTTTTCACTTCTTCTCCTGAACCAAAAGGCCAGTTGACTCGAAACTTGGTTGGAAGCATCGGGGTGACTTGCAGATCAAAAACAGCAAATATCATTCAGATCGGAAATCGAAGATGGCTGCTTGAAAATCTATTTTTCGCTTCTTGGAAGTAAGTATACGTCTAGATGTTCTCTTGGCAGCGCTGTTAATCAGTGTCTCCAACAGATACCAAATTAAGACTATTTATCTGTTTTTCATGACTGGATAAAAAGCTTACAAAAATGTGTTTCTGTAAAGGGAAATACTTTGAAGGTCTGTAATAAAAATATGTTTGATAAAACTTAACACTGAAGTAATTCAAACCCAATGACAAAACTTTTTGCAGGATCCTCGTATGACAGAGTTTGACCTGACTTTGATGTCTGAAGAATGTCATATTGAGGGATAGGGTATATGCCATTAAAACATCTTCCCTTAGGTTAGTGTGGACAGAATTTGAAAGCTATATCTTACATGCTGAATCCCTTAGGTTGGTGTGGACGAAATATGAAAGCTGTATCTTGAACAAAAGGCCAGTTGACTAGAAACTTGGTAGGCGGCCATCTTGAAAATGGGATATTATGAATTTCGGGGTATGGCGTCTGTCCGGCATTCCATCTGTCCATCCGTAAACTTTTTCGTTTCCAGCTTACTCCTACAGTTTACATCCAATCAAGCTGAAACTTGGTATATAGTTAGACCATGATGTGGAGCAGCGCATATTGTTTCAGGATTACAGTCCACCAAATGTTTGCTGAGTTATGCCCCTTTGAAAATTTCTGTAAACTTTTGGTTTCCGGCTAACTCCTCCTACAGTTTACATCTGATCAAGTTGAAACCTGATTTGTAGTTAGACCATGATGTGGAGCAGGGCATATTGTTTCAAGGTTACAGTCCACCAAATATTAGTTATACCCCTTTGAAAATTTCTATTTTTCATTTCTGGCTAAATCCTCCTACAGTTTACATCCGATCAAGCTGAAACTTTATAAATAGTTACATGATGATGTAGAGCAGCGCATATTGTTTCGAGGTTACAGTGCACCAAATATTGGCAGAGTTATGTTCCTTTGAAAATTTCTGTAAACTTTACGTTTCCGGCCAACTCCTCCTACAGTTTACATCCGATCAAGCTGAAACTAAATTTGTAGTTAGATCATGATGTGGAGCATGCATATTGTTTCAAGGTTACAGTCCACCAAATATTAGAAGAGTTTAAGCCTTTGAAAATTTCTATTAAGTTTTTGTTACTGCTAAATCCTTCGACAGTGAGGCTGAAACTTCATAAATAGTTACACTATAATAAGGAGCAGCACATATTATTTCGAGGTTATAGTGCACCAAGTATTGGCAGAGATTTTTATTTTTTATATTTTTAACATCTTCTTTTATTAGATTTGCAAAGAAATGTTGCCATTATTAAATCTTTATATATATACGAGGGATGTTCGAAATGAATTGCTTATTTCTATCTGGAGACTTCAAATTTCAAGTTAGCCCAAAAGTTGTCATGTAGAAGACGGACATGTTTAAAACCAGTGGCAGGGCGTCGTTTCTGATAATACTTTTTCAGTTTCTTCAGTACTACGTCTTTGTAGTACTTTCCGGTGATGCTTTTGCCCTTTTTCACTGGCACTTTTATTGCGACTCCTTTTCACTGGCACTTTTATTGCGACTCCTTCACCAGAGAATTTAGCCGGCCTCGGTGGCTCAGTTGGATGCGCCGTCCGACTGGAGACCAGGAGGTCGCGGGTTCAACCCCCGCCGAGGTCGGCAACATTCTTTCGTGGAGATTGATCATGAAATATTTTCTACAGTCATTCTCTCCCTTCCGCTGATTCAAGAAGGGCAGTTGTCAGTTTCTGGCGAAAGAATGTGCACAATACTGGTTAACCGCTTAGAGGACTAAGCCTGCCCAGTAAAGGTGTGGTTAGGTAAACTGACCGCGCTCGACATGACCCCATTGGGTTGACTGAGCCGTAAAACCTCAACTCAAACAAATTCACCAGAGAAGAAGATTGCATGCAAAACCTTCTTTGTACTCAAAGAACGTTTGGCAATTATTGGGCATTTGCTGTGTTTAGTGGCCCAGATCTTATTGCTAACCTTTCTGACGGGCTCAAAATAATGGACGCAGGTTTCATCACCTGTGACGACATTGGCAAACTGCTTTTTATCATATTTTGGAAGCATTTGAAGCAGCTTTTTGGCCACTTTAACCCGTTGCCTCTTTTGCTCGTCAGTCAACAGATGTGGCACCCATCTAGCAGAAATCTTTTTGACTTTCAAATGCTTCTTCAAAATAAGGTGAACCGTTGATAGTGGTATGCCTACCTTTCGTGCAGTATCACGAACTGTAAATCTGGCATCTTCTTCAATGATTTCCTTTATTTTGGAAACAATTTCTTTACGAGATGCAGATTTTGGCCTACCTGATTTCGGTGCATTTTTGATGGATTCTACACCAGACTCAAATTTCTTTTTCCACCGCCGAACTGTGTCATAAGACAAACAAGAAGGTCCAAAAGCAGTAGAAATTTCAGTCATCAGCTTCTTCAAAGAACAACCAAGTTTTTGAGCGAGCTTTGATGTAAGCCCGTATTTCATCTTTTTTGTCGACGCTTCTACCAACCATTTTTACTGCAGTGGTCAATGACTGCGTGTATTCAAATGGCAAATTTTATGTCTTACACTTAGTCTAACATGTACATTTATACTCCATTGTGTAGATATTGAATAGCCCTATACAGGTATGTATTGGTTTTTATCGTGCCCCACGTGGATATCGAGCTAGAGGACAATAAGCAATTCATTTCGAACATCCCTCGTATTTATTAAATGATACTGAATTAAGAAGCTTGACTAATATCAAAACATAAACATAATTCTTTTTGGATTTTTTTGTTTTTTTATACCCCGCCACACAATAGTGGCGGTGTATTATGGTTTCACGTTGGTCGTCCGTGAGTCTGTCCGTCCGTCTGTTGGTTGTACGTCCGTCCGTGCGTCCATCTCCGGATGATAACTTGAGTAAACATCAATGGATTTTCACTTAACTTGGTATGTGCATTGATATTGTGGAGATCTGATTTGGGATTGCTAATGGGAAAAATTTCGTCAATTTTGACGCAGTTATCTGCCTGAGACGCGCCCATATTTTCGTTTCCAGACTATAACTTGAGTAAATAACAAGGGATTTTCACCAAACTTGCTATATGCATTTACATTAAGGAGATCTGGTTTGGAATTGCTAATGGGCAAATTTCGTCAAATTTTTACAGAGTTATCTGCCCGAGACATGCCCATATTTTCGTTTCCGGATGATAACTTTAGTAAATAACAAGGGAATTTAACCAAACTTGCTATATGTATTGACAGTAAAGAGATCAGGTTTGGAATTGCTAATGGGCAAATTTCGTCAAATTTTTACGGAGTTATCTGCCCGAGACACATCCATATTTTCATTTCTGGATGATAACTTGAGTAAATAACAAAACCTTTTAACCAAACTTGCTATATGCATTGATATTATCAAGATCTGCTAAAGGATTGTTATCTGTCCATTGATATTATCAAGATCTGGTTTAGGATTGTTATCTGTCCCTCTGTCATTTTCTTTCCAGATATTTTTGCAACGGTAACTTTAATACGTAAACAAATAATTGCTATGGCGGGGTATTATGCTTGCGGTGCTTTTATTCAATACTCTTCTAAGTTGGCTCCTTTGAAGGACAAAAAATAAAATCAGTATAAAACAAGCTAAAGGTTTACAAAAAATTTCTTGCAGCATTTTTTAGCTCACCTGAGCAAAAGCTCAGGGTGAGCTATTGTCATAATCCTATGTCCGTCGTCAGCAATTAGTTTGTTAACACTCTAGAGGTCACAGTTTTGACCCAGTCTTGATGAAACTTGGTCAGAATGTTTGCCTCTATGAAATCTAGGTCAAGTTTGATACTGGGTTACTTGGGGTCAAAAACTAGGTCACCAGGTCAAATCAAAGGAAAAACTTAACACTCTAGAGGTCATAGTTTTGACCCAATCTTGATGAAACTTGCTCAAAATGTTTGCCTCTATTAAATCTAGGTCAAGTTCGAAACTGGGTCACTTGGGGTAAAAAACTAGGTCACGGGCAGGATCAGCAGAAAACCTTGTTAGCAATCATCATGAATCTTGCTCAAAATGTTTGTCTTGATGATTTCTAGGTCAAGTTTGAAACTGGGTTCTGGGGTCAAAAACTAGGTCACCAGGCCAGATCAGCAGAAAACCTTGTTAACACTCTAGCGGTCACATTTTTTAAGCAATCATCATGAATCTTGCTCAAAATGTTTGTCTTGATGATTTCTAGGTCAAGTTCAAAACTGGGTCACTTGGAGTCAAAAACAAGGTTACCTGGCCAAATCAGTAGAAAACCTTGTTAACACTCTAGCGGTCACATTTTTGAAGCAATCATCATGAATCTTGCTCAAAATGTTTGTCTTGATGATTTCAAGGTCAAGTTTGAAACTTGAGTTACGTGGTGTCAAAAACTAGGTTACCAGGCCAAACCAGCAGAAAACCTTGTTAACACTCTAGTGGTCACATTTTTGAAGCAATAATCATGAATCTTGCTCAAAATGTTTATCTTGATTTCTAGGATATGTTTGAAACTGGGTCACGTGGGGTCAAAAACAAGGTCACTGGGCCAGATCAGCAGAAAACCTTGTTAACACTCTAGCGGTCACATTTTTGAAGCAGTCATCATGAATCTGGCTCAAAATGTTTGTCTCGATGATTTCTAGGTCAGGTTCGAAACTGGAACACCTGGGGTCAAAAACTAGGTCACCTGGCAAAATCCGCATGAAATTTTATCACTCTAGCGGTCACATTTTTGAAGCAATCATCATGAATCTTGCTCAAAATGTTTGCCTTGATGAGTTCTAGGTCAATTTTGAAACTGGGTCACTTGGAGTAAAAAACTAGGTCACCGGGCCAAATCAGCAGAAAAGTTTAACACTCTAGCGGTCACATTTTTTAAGCAATCATCATGAATCTTGCTCAAAATGTTTGTCTTGATGATTTTTAGGTCAGATTCGAAACTGGGTCGCCTGGGTCAAAAACTAGGTCACCAGGCCAGATTAGCAGAAAACCTTGTTAACACTCTAGTGGTCACATATTTCAAGCAATCATCATGAATCTTGCTCAACATGTTTGTCTTGGTGATTTCTAGGTCAAGTTTGAAACTGGGTCACTTGGGGTAAAAAAACTAGGTCACCTGGCAAAATCCGCATAAAATTTCATCACTCTAGCGGTCACATTTTTGAAGCAATCATCATGAATCTTGCTCAAAATGTTTGCCTTGATGAGTTCTAGGTCAATTTTGAAACTGGGTCACTTGGAGTAAAAATCTAGGTCACCGGGCCAAATCAGCAGAAAAGTTTAACACTCTAGCGGTCACATTTTTTTAGCAATCATCATGAATCTTGCTCAAAATGTTTGTCTTGATGATTTTTAGGTCAGATTTGAAACTGGGTCGCCTGGGTCAAAAACTAGGTCACCAGGCCAGATTAGCAGAAAACCTTGTTAACACTCTAGTGGTCACATATTTCAAGCAATCATCATGAATCTTGCTCAACATGTTTGTTTTGGTGATTTCTAGGTCAAGTTTGAAACTGGGTCACTTGGGGTCAAAAACTAGGTCACCTGGCCAAATCAGCAGAAAACCTTGTTAACACTCTAGCCCCAAGTCACATTTTTGAAGCAATCATCATGAATCTTGCTCAAAATGTTTGTCTTGATGATTTCTAGGTCAAGTTTGAAACTGGGTCACATGGGTTCAAAAACTAGGTGACCTGGCCAAATCAGCAGAAAACTGTTAACACTCCAGAGATCACATTTTTGAAATAATCATCATAAATATTGCTCAAAATGTTTGTCTTGATGATTTCTAGGTCTAGTTTAAAACTGGGTCACTTGATATCAAAAACTAGTTCACCTGGCCAAATCAAAGGAAAACCGTGTTGATGCTCTAGAGGTCACATTTTTGAAGTGATCATCATGAATCTTGCTCAAAATGTTTGTCTTGATGATTTCAAGGTGATGTATAGTTTTCTGTCCAGTGACTCTCTTAAGTTTTTCCATTTAGGTCAGTTTCTCAGTAATTATTGGTCCTACAGAGTGATATTTGGTACTTGTGAAGTGTTTGTGTTTAGGTCAGTTTCTCAGTAACTATTGCTCCTACAGCCAGTGATAGTTAGTACATGCATACCTCTTAGCATGGCCTCCTGAGTGCAGTCATCTATATTTGACCTTGACCTTTATTTCACAGTCCATTAGACATGCTACATTGTCTTACTTGTTAATATAATCATTTTGAACTTTGATCAGAATGTTTGCCTTGATCAGTTCTAGATCTGTTGCTCAGGTGAGCATTACAGGGCCATCATGGCCCTCTTGTTTTTTTTTGGTTGTTTATTAGCTCAACTGAGCTATGCTCAGGATGAGCTATTGTGATCACTTTTCTTTCATTGTCCATCCGTCCGTTAACATTTTCAAACAACTTCTCCTCTGAAGCCGCTGAGCCAATTTTGCTCAAATTTCATATGGAGCCTCCTTAGGGTGGGGGAATGAAAGATTGCTAAAATGGTCGTGGTCCGTTTACCAAGATGGCTGCCATGCCCATATATGATAAAAACCTTTAAAAGTCTTCTTCTCTAGAACAGAGGATGTGTCACAGGGTTGGATGGGGTCTGCTTTGGGGGCCCAGGCGTTTGGGTGTCACTGGTGATTGCACTCGCTCAGCAAATTTTGGGGAATTTAGCTCAAGCTGTGTCGGTAGCACACAAGACCCCTTGAGCCCTATTTTATATGAGGTTGCCCTGGTGACAGGTTTAAAGTTTGTAAGAATATCAGACGCCGTTATCTGATAGGCACTAATTGTACAATAACAACTTCAAGGCAGGGTTTTGATTTCTCAATTTTGAATTTATTTAAAAGTTTCTAAAATGAATAACGCGGTGGATGCAGACTATTTTTGTAATTTTCTGAGTCCTAAATTGTCACTAAAACACTTTTCACTTCACTTTTCACTGAGTCCTACTTTGTCACAAATACTTTCACTGGAATTCACTGAATTTTCCCTGAAGTCCCAAACACTGAAATCACAAGTCCTGAATTGTCCTTTTGTTATAACGCGAAGTTCTGGCACTTTATTTTATGTAATTGTCGTAAATTTATGTCGCCAGCTCCTATATATGTTTCTAAAATTAAAGTTCATCAGTAGCCCCCAAGATTCAAGAAGAGCAAATATAAATTTCTCAATTTCCACTTTTAACTCCTAAAGTACTGTTGTTACTTAAATTCTGTTAATTTATATTTCTGTCCTTATTTCAATTCTATGCATTTCTGGCTGAACACACAAATTTTTACAAAGATTAGTAAGTCTCTACATAGAACCAAAATTAATGTCAAACGGTCTATGCAGGGTCTACATTGTAATACTTTCATGTGTACAGTTCGGTGGCTAGCATAAGACTCACAGTTTTTTTCCCAAGTTCAAATGTCCCAAAGTTTCCCTTTTCCCAATTCAGCCAATAGTTGGATCCGATAGAAACAGCCAACCAGTATTCAGTTTCTGCAGGTCCAGTCAAACTTTCTGTTACAGGAGCTGCTCAGAGGGGCCAAAGTGCTGTAAGCCAAACTGCTAAAATCACAAGCTATCAGAAGTTATCTCAAATATCAAAAGGGTTTCCTCTTTGTGAGTGACAACAATTTCCTAATTAAACAGTTTAATTGTCTATCAAACCAAGCTGCAAGCCAAAATTGACAGGAGTTACCTAAGTTTATGGTTATGCTAATAGGTGCTAAGAGTTTCCAAGCCTTAAGCCAGCTAGTACTCTGATACAGGTGATAAACTTCCAAGTCCATAGAACTTGTTCAATTAGCCTGTCTAAACACCCAAAAACTGTGAAAAAAAAGGACCTTTCAAACTTGATGAACAATACTTTTAGAAAACCTAATTTCTGAATTATAATTGCTCAAAATACTACATTAAAAATCTTCATTTTCCCAAATTATGAAATTATGCTCTCTTTCCCATCCATCTCACTTTCTCACTATATGACCTAAAAAAATATCAAACACAATTTCCCTCCTTTCTGACTATTTGACATTAAAAAAAATATAAAAACCTTTCTGACTTCTTTCACTCCATTTCTTGGTGATTATACAATTATTATGCCCCCAACTTCAAAGAAGTTGGAGGGGCATATTGCTTCTGGGTTGTTCGTCCGTCCGTCCGTCCTTCCTTCCGTCCGTCCGTCCGTCCGTTCGTCACGCTTTTTGATGCATAGCATAACTTTAAAACCGTGAATGCTACTGTTTTGAAATTTCATATATGGATTCCTCATGAAAAAATAGCTGACACGTATTTTTTTTCTTGACAGGATTATGCCCCTTTTCTGAGTTATGGCCCTTTGAAAAAATATGGATGCAATCTTGTCAGCAAAATATCTCAAAAACTATTAAAGCTAGAGCCTTGAAACTTGATGAATAGACTGGTAGTGATGAGTAGACAACCTGATTAACTTTTGAAGAAATTTTGAAAAATACTTCTTGAGTTATGGCCCTTTGTAATTTTAGGCAATTTTACCTTGTCAGCAAAATATCTCAAAAACTGTTAGAGCTAGAGCCTTGAAACTTAGTAAATGGATTTGTAGAGATGAGTAGATGACCTGATTAACTTTTGAAGAAATTCTGAAAAATACTTCATGAGTTATGGCCCTTTGTAATTTTGGGCATTTTTATCTTGTCAGCAAAATATCTCAAAAACCGTTGGAGCTAGAGCCTTGAAACTTCATGAATAGACTTGTAGTGATGAGTAGACAACCTGATTAACTTTTGAAGAAATTTTGAAAAATGCCTTTTGAGTTATGGCCCTTTGTAATTTTGGGCATTTTTACCTTGTCAGCAAAATATCTCAAAAACTGTTAGAGCTTGAGCCTTGAAACTTAGTAAATGGATTTGTAGTGATGTGTAGATGACCTGATTAACTTTTGAAGAGATTCTGAAAAACACTTCATGAGTTATGGCCCTTTGTAATTTAGGGCATTTTTAACTTGTCAGCAAAATATCTCAAAAACTATTGAAGCTGGAGCCTTGAAACTTAATGAATAGACTGGTAGTGATGAGTAGACAACCTGATAAACTTTTGAAGAAATTTTGAAATATACTTATAGAGTTATGCCCCTTTGTAATTTTAGGCATTTTTATCTTGTCAGCAAAATATCTCAAAAACTGTTAGAGCTAGAGCCTTGAAACTTAGTAAATGGATTTGTAGTGATGAGTAGATGACCTGATTAATTTTTGAAGAAATTCTGAAAAATACTTCATGAGTTATGGCCCTTTGTAATTTTGGGCAATTTTACCTTGTCAGCAAAGTATCTCAAAAACTGTTGGAACTAGAGCCTTGACACTTGATGAATAGACTGGTAGTGATGAGTAGACAACCTGATTAACTTTTGAAGAAATTTTGAAATATACTTCCTGAGTTATGGCCCTTTGTTATTTTGGGCATTTTTATCTTGTCAGCAAAATATCTCAAAAACTATTAGAGCTAGAGACTTGAAACTTGGTGAATTGATTGGTAATGATGGGTAGATGACCTGATTAATTTTTTTGTAAATTCTGAAAAATATTTCATAAGTAATGGCCCTTTGTAAATTTGGGCATGTTTCCCTTGTGAACAAAATATCTCAAAAACTATTGAAGCTGGAGCCTTGAAACTTGATGAATAGATTGGTAGCGATGAGTAAATGACCTGATTATGCCCCCAGTTTCGAATGAAATTGATGGGGCATATTATTTTGCCTTCATTTGTCCATCCGACTGTTTGTCCGTTCATCAAGCTTTTTTTGTGCATGCCATATCTTAAGAACCCTGCACGCTAGGGTTTTGAAATTTTATATTTGGGTTCCCAATGAAAAAATAGCCGACCCGTATTTTGTTTCTTGTCTAGCATGTTAATTTAAAGTTATGCTCCTTTGAAAAAAATCAGAATTAAATCTTGTGAGCAAGATATCTTGAAAAGTATTTAAGCTGGGTTCTTGAAATTCGATACAGTGAGTGGGAATGATGTGTACATTACCCGATTATATTTTGAGAGAATTCCATGAAAATATTGATAAAGTTACGGCCCTTTGCAGTTCTGCTCATTTTGACCTTGTCAGCAAGATTTCTCGAAAAGCACTTAAGCTAGGGTCTTGAAATATTATAAGCTGATTGGGGATGATGTGGAGATTACCTGGTTTGTATTATAGGGAATTCCATGAAAAATTGATGTAGTTATGGCCCTTTGTAGTTCTAGGCATTTTGACTTTTTCAGCAAGATATCTCAAAAAGTATTTAAGCTAGAGCCATGATATTTGGTATACTGATTGGGATTGAGGAGGAGATCACCTGAATAAATTTTGAACCAATTAAATGAAGTGTTGGAGTTAATGGCCTTCGCAATTTCGGGCCATTTAATGTCGTTGCTTTATTGTGTACCGGTATAGCATAAGTTTAGAACCATGTATGCTAATGTTTTGAAATTTCATGTTTTGATTCCTCATGAAAAAATAGGTGATCCGTATTTTTTTCTTATCCCAATCATCTCCTATTTTAGAGTTATTTCCCTTTGATAAAATAACATTGAAATCATATATTTGTACTGTTGTTACTGTCATGGCTAAGCAGTGTTGGAGTCAAACAGTGTTAGAGTCAGGCAGTTGGGGGCATAGTGTTTTACAAACACCAGCTCTAGTTACATTTATTTTTATTTATTAACATTATTTATTACATTTATTCTGAAGCAGAATGTACCTAAATTGTGGCTGGTGACAGAGGTAATCGGAAAGAAAGTATCAGGAAAAAAAGTATCGGAAAAAAAGTATCACTTTTGAGTAGGAAAAAAAGTATCCGGAAAAAAAGTATCAGTTTTAACCAGATTCGCCTCTGATGTTACAATGAGATGATGATTAGGATCCTTTTGTATGTTTACTAGTACTTTTCAGTTTAATAATAAATTTTGCAACCTATCTCTGTAATCCTTACCTTATAAAAGGGCTTGAGATGTCATTTCATCTCAATGTTTCGTAAAAGACTCACAAGTTAGAAGCAACTATCCAAAATGACCTATATAGTGTAGACAGGGATGTAAAAAGAGAAATTCCTCATTTGAGCTAAGTGTGCAAGTCGGATCTCCATGCTCATGAACCCTATTTGGGTTTCATTGGGTGGCAGGGCTTGGGATGTCATTTCATATCAATGGCTGGAAGCAACTCTCCAAAAGAACCTATATAGTGTAGACAGGGATGTTAGACCTCCAATTAAACAAGCTAAAGTCCATGCTCATGAACCCTATTTGGGTTTCATTGGGCGGCAGGGCTTGAGATGATATTTCATCTCAATGTCGGGTAACAGTCCCACAAATTAGTAGCAACGTCTCCGAAATGACCTATATAGTGTAGACAGGGATGTTAAACCTCCAATTAACGTAATGATGTAATAAAGACATGTGTGAACAATGTGTTTTTAATTGCAATATATCAATACAACATTATCATTATCATAGATTTGATGCTGAAGTCTACTTTTCTGGTTTAGTAAAAAGAGAAATTCCTCATTTTGAGCTATCTCTCTTTTCACCATTCACCACAATACCTTACTAACCTAAGCATTTTGTGCCTCCATGCAAATGAAAGTGACCGCACAAAGTATTTGTCCAAAATGACCTAAATAGTGTTGAGAGGGCCTTTAAACCTCATGATTGGAAAACACGCCTATATTAGTTTGACCCCCTGGAACCCCACTTTTATATAGTAAAACTGGGGTTTACAGGGGTATACTTTATGTTTTTTTTGTTTCTGCTCTAAAATATAGATTGTGGGTACTAGTTAGAAACGCCTCAATGAGGTGGTTCTAATAAGTATCCTCAATCTATATTTTCGTTTTTTCGACGATCAAGTTTACAATGTATTTGTATAGTCATGTTTTCGTAATGTGTTCAAAGTGTTCAAATGAGCACTAGATTTTTATTGTATTCTTGCACTTATTCACTCATTGATTTCATAGTGTTTGTTAATGCGTATGTTGTGTCCCACTCCTTCAAGGAATTCTGGAAGAGTTTTATTGCCGCTATTGTACTGCTCACAAAGAGTTCTTAGACGATTGTGTGGTCTTGTGCAGTACTCAAAGTAGCACGGCACTCTAAGCTAGTTTTCTTGGAACACTTCCACCACACTTTTGTCTTTCTAGTATAGGCCTTGGCATACATAAAACCCTCAAAACATAACTTAAGTCCACCTTTAGAAGTTGTAATTAACTCCATTTTTTCTTATATAGATAAGCACATATGAAAAAATTGCACACAATATACTGATAGAAAATTAACTTTTTTCAGCTTATATACATGTATTAACAATTTACATATGTTAATTTCTACCAATGGGATTAAACTTTATCCAAAATTTACAAATTGTGATTTTTGTGATAAACATGCAAATTATCAATCAAAAATAAAAATCAGAAATAAAATCATTTTAACAAAATATGAATGTTTGCACTTACTTGATCAAAGGGTACTTTAAAGACCATTTAAGATTATGTCTGCATATAATTGTTTTGTTTAGCAATGATAATTTCAAACAAACTCATTAAAGTCAATAATAAATTAACAAAACAATCAACAAACAGTAAACAATTTAATTACCATTGACCTTTACCATCAATCAGGATTAACATGATTATGATTGGTACCAAAGTTTGGTACTGAATTATCAAAGTGCAATTAAAAACCTTACCATCAGTCAGGATTAACACTGAATTTTGGTACTGAATGATCAAAATGCAATTAAAGATTAATTAGGATGACATTACATAGCCTTTTATCTATCCTTTGTACATGAAACTGAGACTTATTTTTTTTCCTGATACTTTTTTTCCGGATTCTTTTTTTCCGATACTTTTTTTCCGGATACTTTTTTTCCTGATACTTTCTTTCCTACAGATGCCTTGGGGCTGAATCTTTGCATGAATCATTGGGGACAGGAGGTCTACCAAAGTTGCTAAAAGAATTATCGTACATTGACGTTTGACCTTTTCATGGCAAGGTGAAATTCGCTTCCCTGTGCATTTGTATGAGCCCCATACATTTGAATGGGAAAATTGTTGAGAATTTCAAACGACTTCTCCTCTGAAGCCTCTGAGCCAGGTTTGCTCAAATTTCATATAGAGCCACCTTAGGGTGGGGAAACAAAAGATTGCTAAAATGGTCCTGGTCCGTTGACTAAGATGGCCGCCATGCCCATATATGGTAAAAACCTTCAAAACTCTTCTTCTCCAGAACTGAGAATGCCTTGGGGCTGAATCTTTGCACAATCCATCGGGGACGAGAGGTTTACCAAGATGCTAAAAGAATTGTCGTACGATGACATTTGACCTTTTTACGGCAAGGTCAAGTTTGCTTCCCTATGCATTTGAATGAGCTCCATACATTTGAACAGGAAAATTGTTGAAAATTTCAAAGGACTTCTCCTCTAAAGCCACTGAGCCATTTAATTTGCTCAAATTTCATATTTAGCCTTCTAGGTCAGGGAAACGAAAGATTGCTAAAATGGTCGCGGTTCATCGACCAAGATGGCCCCCATGCCCATATATGGAAAAATCTTCTTCTCCAGAACCGAGGATGCCTTGGGGCTGAATCTGTACACAAATCATCGGGGACAGGAGATCTACCAAAATTGCTAAAAAGATTGTCGTACGTTGACATTTGACCTTTTTATGGAAAGGTCAAGTTTGCTTCCCTATGCATTTGTATGAATCCCATAACATTTGTATGGGAAAATTGTTTAGAATTTCAGACGACTTCTCCTCTGAAGCCACTAAGCCAAATTTGCTCAAATTTTTAGCTCACCTGAGGACGAACTGCTCATGATGAGCTATTGTGGTCAGTCAATATCCGTCGTCCATCGTTCGTTATGGGACTTCCGTCGTGTGGCGTCAACAATTGCTTTAAACGCCTACTCCTCCTACGCCCCTGGGCCAATTGACTCGATACTTGGTAGGAAGCATCTGGGTGACTTGTAGATCAAAAATTGCTAAAATCGTTCAGATCTGAAATCCAAGATAGTCGCCATGGCCACCATCTTGAAAATCTTATTTTTCACTTCTTCTCATGAAACGAAAGGCAAGTTGACTCCAAACTTGCTAGGAAGCATCAGGGTGACTTGTAGATCAAAAATAGCTAAAATAGTGCCAATCGGAAATCCAAGATGGCCACCATGGCAGCAATCTTGAAAATCTATTTTTCGCTTCTACTCCTAAACCCAAAAGCCAATTGATTCCAAACTTGGTAAGAAGCACTGGGGTGACTTATAGATAAAAAAATAGCTAAAATTATGCCAATTGGAAATCCAAGATGGCCGCCATCTTGAAAATCTATTTTTCGCTTCTCCTGAAACGAAAGACCAGTTGACTCCAAACTTGCTAGGAAGCATCGGGCTGACTTGTAGATCAAAAATAGCTAAAATCGTGCCGATGGGAAATCCAAGATGGCCGCCATGGTAGCCATCTTGAAAATCTATTTTTCGCTTCTTCTCCTAAACCCAAATGCCAATTGACTCTAAACTTGGTAGGAAGCATCGGGGTGACTTGTAGATCAAAAATAGCTAAAATCGTTCCGATTAGAAATCCAAGATGGCTGCCATGGCTGCCATCTTGAAAATATATTTTTCACCTTATTTCCGGAGCGGAAAGGCCAAATGACTCCAAACTTCATCTCCAGAACCAAAAGGCCAATTGACTCCAAACTTGCTAGGAAGCATCAGGGTGACTTGTAGATCAAAAATAGCTAAAATAGTGCCAAACAGAAATCCAAGATGGCTGCCATGGCAGTAATCTTGAAAATCTATTTTTTGCTTCTACTCTTAAACCCAAAAGCCAATTGATTCCAAACTCGGTAGGAAATATCAGGGTGACTTGTAGATCAAAAATAGCTAAAGTCTGCTTGATCAGAAGTCCAAGATTGCCGCCATGGTGGCCATCTTGAAAATCTTTTTTTTCACTTCTTCTCCTAAACCCAAAAGCCAATTGACTTGAAATTTGGTCGGAAGCATCGGGGTGACTTATAGATAAAAAGTGGTTAAAATGGTTCCGAATGGAAATCCAAGATGGCCGCCATGGCGGCCATCTTAAAAATCTATTTTTCACTTCTTCTCCTGAACCGAAAGGCTTATTGACTCGAATCTAGGTAGGAAGCATCAGGGTGACCTGTATAACAAAAATAGCTGAAATTGTCCCTATCAGAATACAAGATGGCCACCATGACAGCCATCTTGAAAATCTATTTTTCTCTTCTTCTCCTGAACTGAAAGGCCATTTGACTCGAAACTTCGTAGGAAGCATTGGGGTGACTAGTAGATCTAAAATAGCTTAAATTGTTTGGATCAGAAATCCAAGATGGCCACCATGGCGGCCCTCTTGAAACTCTTTTTTTCACTTATTTTTCTGAACCAAAGGGCCAGTTGATTTGAAAATTGGTAGGAAGCATGGGGATGACTTGAAGATATAAAAACAGCTAAAATTGTTCCAATCGGAAATCCAAGATGATGGCCATCTTGAAAATCTATTTTTTCCTTCTTCTTCTGAACTGAAAGGCCAATTGACTCAAAACTTGGTAGGAAGACTTATAGATAAAAAATAGCTCAAACAGGCTTTCAAGCTGGCCCTTCTTTTCCTACTATTCCCACTTTTCCCTACTTTTTTTTGTGCTCCTACTTTTCCCTACTTTTTTCTGAAAATGCCCTACTATCCCTACTTTTTAGTCCAAAAATGTTTGAAGTGACCAAAAATTGTAATTTTTTTCCTCCTTGCTCGAAGTTTGTAAAAATTGGATCAACTTAATCAGAGCAGTCACGATGCAAAAGTTTATGAAATATTTTTACTTCAGTTGTAACTCCTTTTTTGGAACATTTATTTTGGTATTTCCTTACCATGGTGATACAGTGTTATAGTTCAGAGAAAACTGTTTTATTTTATCTTTTTCTAAGTCTGAAAACACTCAGAACATCCCTACTATCCCTACTTTTCATGATTTAAATTCCTACTTTTGCCCTACTTTTTCAAAATTTTGAGCCCTACTTTATCCCTACTTTTTCACTGGAGGGCACTTGAAAGCCTGCTCAAATTGTTGCTATAGGAAATCCCAAATTGTGGCCATGGCGTCCATCTTAAAAATCTGTTTTGAACTTTTTCTCTTGAACCGAAAGGGCAATTGACTCAAAGTTCATTGAAAGTATCGAGGTGACTTGTAGATCAACAATAGCTAAAATCATTCTGTTTGGAAATCTAAGATGCATATAGATCTGCAGTGGCTATGTCACTCAGGTGAGCGACCTGTGGCTCGTGGGCCTCTTGTTTTTCTTTTGCTTCTATGCCTGAAACTTACATATAAGAAGGGCATGGATGAAATCTCGAGTGAAAAGAAAAAAACTGGCCAGATTAGATCATTAATCTTAGGGTTACTCCCCTTGATTGCAAAAAAATCCTCTGTTTTAGTTTGTCATCAACATGACTCATTTAGTTTAGATTGGATCTTCCCGAAACTTGCAGATGAGCAGGGCATGGATGAAATATCGTATAAGTTTGAAACTGGACCAGATCAAATCATTAATTTTAGAGTTGTGTCCACTGATTGCTGAAAAAAGCCTGTTTGACTGTTGTCAGCATAACTCTTTCAGCTTTATTCGAATCTTCCTGAAGTTTGCATATAAGATTGACATGGATAGAATCTGTCAAGTTTGAACCTGGCCAGATTGTATCATTAGACTTCTGTCCCCTTGTTAAAAAAGCCAATATTTGACTTTAAAACTGTCCATATCAAGTCATTAGCTCATCTGAGCTATGCTTAGGATGAGCTAAAGTGATCACTTTTTGTCTGTCGTCCGTGCATCAGTGTGTCTGTCCATTAACTTTTTCAAACGACTTCTCCTCTGAAGCCCCTAAGCCGGTTTTGCTCAAATTTTATATGGAGCCTCCTTAGGTTGGGGGAAGGAAAGATTACTAAAATGGTTGCAGTCCGTTGACCAAGATGGCTGCCATGCTCATATATGGTAAAAACCTTTGAAAATCATCATCTCCAGAATTGAATATGCCTTGGGCTGGATCTTTGCACAAATCATCAGGGACGGGAGGTCTACCAAAGTTGTTTGTTTGTTTGTGTTGAGGTTTTACGGCCCAGTCAACCCAATGGGGTCATGTCGAGGGCGGTCAGTTTACCTAACCACACGTTTACTGGGCAGGCTTAGTCCTCTAAGGGGTTAACTAGTACTATGCACATTCTTTCGCCAGAAACTGACAACTGCCCTTCTTGAATCAGCGGAAGGGAGAGAATGACCGTAGAAAATATTACATGATCAATCTCCACAAAAGAATGTTGCTGACCTCAGTGGGGGTTGAACCCGTGACCTCCTGGTCTCCAGTCGGACGGCGCATCCAACTGAGCCACCGAGGCCGGCCTACCAAAGTTGTTAAAATGATGATCGTACATTGATGTTGACCTTTTTACCTTGAGGTCAAGTTTGCTTCCATATGCATTTGTATGGGTCCCATACATTTGTATGAGAAAAATGTTTGGAATTACAAACGACTTCTCCTCTGAAACTGCCTGGCCAGTGTTGCTCAAATTTCTTGTGGAGCCTCCTTTGGGCTGGAGAACGAAAGATTGCTAAAATGGTTGTGATCCATTGATCAAGATGGCCGCCATGCCCATATATGGTAAAAACCTTTAAAAATCTTACATTGAACAAGATAGCCCCCAGAGCTAAAAACTGAAAATCTTCAAACAGCCTCTCCTTGGCCAGTGGCCCTATTTCAAACTGTACTGAAGTGTTTCTCTAACGGCTCGCTACCAAAATTGACAAAATGTTTCGGTTCCGCTGAACAAAGTGGCTACCAGAGCTAAAAATAGGCCACTGGCTGTAGAGATGTCACTTAAAGGTTTACTGGCTGTGCAGATGTCATTTAAAGGTTTTTCTGATTTCAAAATGATTTCGAAGTAATTTCACAGAAGTGTTCCTTTTATGACCCTTTATCAGAATTGCTTAAATGGTTCCGCTCAGCTGAACAAAATGGCCGCCAGAGCTAAATATAGAAAAACCTTTAAACAACATCTCCTCCTTGACCAGTGACCCGATTATGCAGTGATTTCACAGAAATTATCGTCTTATCTGCCTTTACCAAAATTGCTGAAATGGACTTTGGCTCTGCTGAATAAATTGGTCGCCAGAACTAAAAATAGAAAACCCTTTAAATGACATCTCTCTGTCCAGTGGCAGGATTTCTAAATAGTTTCATGGAAATGTTCTTGTTTTGCCCTTTTACCAAAATAGGCCAGTTTCACAATTGCAAGTTTTACCGGTCTTTCTAAACCACGCATAATTTCTTTAATCCAGAATGGGGCTTTCGGTGTATCACAGATAACAATGACGGATTGTCAGACCGTGACTAAGTACACAAAAGCAGATTTGTGGAAATTTCCGTTTAATAAGCAGTCCCTTTTCTTATTCATGACTCGCCTCTACTTTGCTTTACAGTGCCCCACCCTAAAGAAGATCGTTGCTGTCTGTATGAAGTGATCTTGAATGTTATGGATTTTAAGTGAAACATACTTTAATCAAAACTGACTTGAGCTTTCTTACATGCTATCGCAAACTTGAAAATGAAATATAACTGCACAGTCTGATCATGACCACCTCTGTTGAGCTTCCCTCAAAACATCATTTCAAAATTTACATGTGCGCCCGTACCTCAAATTTCCGAAGGATTCCGTGCAACTACGAATAACTCCGAAGAAAATATTGTGCGGAGTATTGGGACATTTACTACGAAGCAATTTTTTTCTGAAAAATGGAAAACAGAGCGGAGAATGCGTAAATCTCTACGATTACCACCACATTTGGAATGAGCTACGCACTTTCGTAACAAGCGGAGTATTGGGATGAAATTTCCGCATGCTTACGCATATTTACCATTCGTATCTTGCGTAAAGGTTCGTAGAAAATATCCCAATACTCCGCTGGTTTGTAATCATCTCCGCATGACTGCGTATTTGTTCGTAACTAGCTCCGCATGCTTACGCACGCTTACCATTTGAATGTTGCGTAAAGTTTCGTAGAAAAAGTCCCAATACTCCGCTGGTTTGTAATCATCTCCGCATGACTGCGTAGTTGTTCATAACTAGCTCCGCATGCTTACACAAGCTTACCATTTGTATGGTGCATAAAGTTTCGTAGAAAATATCCCAATACTCCGCTGGTTTGTAATCATCTCCGCATGACTGCGTAGTTTTTCGTAACTAGCTCCGCATGCTTACGCACACTTACCATCAGTATCTTGCGTAGAGGTTTGTAGAAAATGTCCTAATACTCCGCTTGTTTGTAATCAGCTCCGCATGACTACCTATTTGTCTCCAAATGAACATTTGTTTGTGTTGAGGTTTTACGGCCCAGTCAACTTAATGGGGTCATGTAGAGCCTGGTCAGTTTACCCAACCACACTTTTACTGGGCAGCTTAGTCCTCTTAGTGGTTAACCAGTGAGTGTGCCCATTCTTTCGCCAGAAACTGAAGCATACCCTTCTTACATGACAGTGAAAGGGAGAGAATGACCATAAAAGTACTTCATGATCATATCCCTATGAAATAATGTTGCTGACCCAATGAGGGGGTCAAACCTGTAACCTAATCACAAGTTGGAGGTGCATCCAATGGAGCCACCTAGGCTGGCCTCCAAATGAACATAGCAAGCACCTCCAGGATTTCAAGGTAGGGCAGTAACAACATTATTATGAAAACTCCATGAAGCATGCTTTTTCTACCACAAAATGAAGTATAACATAAGTTTATTTTGTATTAAAGCATTTTGTATTTACAAAAAGGTTATTAGTCATTGGAATCTACTTAAAAAGTCATGTACATGTGTGTTTTGTATATCTGTTAACAGTGATGGAAAAAAGATTTTACCACAATTTTACAGCACTTCTTTTGAAGAAAAGCATTATTATCAACGTATTGTGAATGAAAAAATAAAAAGTGCAAGACTTAGAATTCAACTTTTTGATTTGCTTATATTCTATTGAAATACATGTAATCAAAAGAAACCACCAACCTTCTGAAATCAGCATTAACATTTCCATGGACTATTGAAGTCATTTAGACTATTCCATTTTACATGTAAAACACAAAAACCAAGTATATGTATTTCTAATCCATAATTTAAATTCACTAATGAACTAGCTTTATAGTTATGTTGCCTCAGAGTAGCTCTATAAATGACTGAACGTTTTGGTTTCAAAGCAATAAAGCAACTACTTTTATGATATCTTAATTGATACCATTTTGTATCCATGGCAACAAAGTCTTCTGTGAATCTGTTATGCATATTAAATTACAAAGGTCTCTAAGCACACTCCGAATGCTACGAAAGACTACGAACCAAAAATTGGTTAAGTTATATTCTATGTTCTCATTTGATCTAAAAAATTTCTAAGTCCAGTAATCTCCATACATATACGAACTGAAATAAGTTTAAGTCTATATTCTACGAACGATTCCGCACTGAAAAATGCTAAGTCCACAGTTTTACGAAGTACTCCGTTCAGAGTGCGGAGATTGCTCCGTTCGTTTGTAGACAGCTACGAATATATTTCTACGTATGTACGGAAATTTGTTCGTAAATACGCAGATTTCCGCAAACCTTCGTAACAAACTACAAGAATATACGCAATCTCCGGACAAAATTACGCAAAAATACGAAAGAATCCACTCATTTACGAAGAGAACTGTTCGTAGTTTTCGTAAATTTGAGGTACGGGCAGTGAGTGAGTGTGATCAGTATACGCTTCGAAAAGATATCCAGGACTTGTGTTTTACTTGCTGACATTTCAGTCTACTGCTTTGATTCAAGGAAACAGTCTTGGTAATTTGGTTCTGTTTTTAATACGTTTCTGTTTTATATGCACTTCAGACAAGAAAACGCTCCACAGTCCAACATGGTAATAGTTCGTTTTTCTTCCAAAACAGTTTCCTCGCCACACTGTCATCTGACGTTACCATTAAGGGCACGCTCTACCTTTATTCTTTTTTTTACATGCGAGAGCTATAGAAAAATTTAACCTATAACAGAAACAGTGTACATGTACATGTATTGTTGTCTGGTGTGCATCTGAGCATCTCGTAAGATGAGACTCTACACAGGGTTTACGGGATACATTCGGTGGTACTTAGAAACTATTTTAGTGGCAAGCAGGAATAACCATTTTAATGCGCAGATCTCGCAAACAGATAAAGTACTATTTTGCTTGGGTGATTGTCGTCTTTCAGCAGAAAACGGTGAGCATGAGTCTCTAAAGTCAGTGACTAAAGTTCGACATCCGAAAATTTTGAATTGGAAAAAAAGAGCAACGAAACCCCCCCCCCCCCCCCCCCCCCCCCCCCGCAAACAAAAAAAAAAAAAAAAAAACCGCATCAGAGGATAAAATACATGATACCCGCTTGTGCATCTCAATGAATCAGTCGGTCGATAGAGGCAGTACTCAATGAGGGAAGGGGTGCATAAGGGTGTCAGTCGCATGCTTTAATTGCTCGACCAGTTTACGATCACTGAAGTGTTCACTGCCAACACCTGTTTAACTACAGCTTGCTTAGCAAGTAGATAACGGTACTGTCACAAGTGTGAAAAACAGGCGGTGGATTATTCTTTTAAGATGCTACCAACAGTAAGAATAAAACGTGAGCATCAGTCAAATAATCCAATCATAATTAGTAGTAGTCCCACGGGGAAAATACATTCTTAAGTGGACTCTGCTTTTAGGAATTTTTAGGAATCTAGATCTGAATTTATTTTGAGCTCCTGAGAACCTAAATTTATCACAGGTTTGTAGCGAGTGTCTTTCATTTCGGCATTGTCAGTACACCGCCAGCCTGGATCTCAATACATTTCCGGAAATTTTCCGCTGGGCAGTTATCGGAAATTACGATTGTGAAATTAGGGTCTGTTGCTAAAATGGTTCTATTTTACTGAACAAAATGGTCGCCAGAGCTAGACTGAAATAGAAAAAAAAATAATAAAGGAATCTCCCCAGCGGCCAGTGACCTGATTTCAAAATAATTTCGCAGATATGTTGTTCTTATGTCTTTTTACCAAAATTGCTAAATTGGTTCCATGAGGCTGAACAGAACTCATGCCAGAGCTTAAAATTGACAGGAAACAAGCTCTGTAGGGTCTTGTTTCCCTGCGGGTGCTTCACAGGGTCTTCTTTTCCTGCTGGCACATCACATGGTCTTCTTTCCCTACTAATGCTTCACATGGTCTTCTTTTACTGCTGGTGTTTCACAAATTTCCGTCTTGAAAGTTTTGCCATAACACATATCTCAAGCCATAACACCATCACTTCCACAGGTTATCTTTTTGAGTCATGCCGCTTTGCAAAAAATTGCAATGAAATCTTGTAAGCATATCTCAAAAAGACTATTTGAGCTGTTGTGTTGAGACTTAATGTGCTGATAGGGGATGATAAGTCATTAACTTTTGAAAAACAGTCTGATTTTTTTTTTTTTTTTTTTTTTTTTTTTTTGAAAATTTCAGCATTTTAACCTTGTAAGCAAGATATCACAAAAAATGTTTAAGCCATTGCCTTGAAACTTGACAGGCTGATAGGGACTGATGAGTAAATGACCTGATTAACTTACAGCAGTTAAAGGGGAACGCTACCCTAAAATGTATTGTGCTTTAAAATATAGAACTTTACAAACAATTGTAACAGAAATTTTCTTATATTCTCTTTAAATTGACAAAGGGGAAGTCCCAAATAAAATTTCCACATTTTTAATTATTATTATTTTTTCTTCTTTGTCTTTTCCACAAATATACAATACAATAAATTACAGTTTATTTCCTACAAATGGAAATTGTTCATGGCAATGGCCAGTAGGCCAGTGCCTATTTTTCAAAACTTGTAAAGCTACATTATTTCAGTGTCCACAAAAACTAAGAAAATGAATTACTGGACTTGTCAGTCCAAGCCCAAGATTTCGACTTCTTGACAGTGAAAGTGCAAGATTTCAACTTATCAATCTGGATGAATGATAAGGACTGCTTGACTTGGCCTCCTCCTAATTTTCTTTGGGCCAGTCAAATTGGTTGTTGCTTAGCAACCAAACTTAAGCACCAACCAAAGTTTGTATTTTACTTTGAACTGTCACTCAAGACTTAGTTAGCAGAATTTGACATTGGATTATTTGATCATACTGTCCTCATAAAAGATTGACTTACTATTATTATCACTTACAATTTTCACACATACCAGTGAATGAATTATTTAGTTCGTATCTTTTGTAATGCATATATTTAGCACAGTCACTTATTATGAATAGTAGATGAAATGAAGGCTTGATCTTTCCGCAACAAAGAAGGCAAAACAATAGTTGTATTTATTTGGTTATAGTACAAATCAAATTATTGTGCATCAGTTTATTAAATGTACAAAGCCTGCTGTTTAAGAATGCAAAGTTTCCCTGTTACACAATGAATTCTGACACAAATTTGTCCAAAACTGGTGGAAAATTAAGTAAGTTATAGACAATTGAATATTTCAACACTGGTGGAATGGGTGCCGCCATTTTGAATATTTAATGAGGTTTCATAAAAATTAAAATTTGATTGATAAAGGTAGTTATTGTCATAAAGTTGGTTTATTTTTGAAGAAATGACTGCTTGTCACTACAATTAAAAGATAATAAAAAATCTGTAGCAAAATTATTCTTAGAAACCGTTTAAAATTTGGTTTTGCATATTTAATTTGGGCTGTGTGACGTAACTAAGCCTACAATATGGCGGCATCTATGACAGCCATTTTAGATATATTCAAACCACCATAACTCCTTATTTTTAGGCCGATTTTGAAAATTCTTGCATCAAAATTAATGGCATGTTAAGCACTTTACTCCAAGATATACTTACAACTTATATATTGCAGTCCCCTTTAACTCAGTTGAGCATTGTGGCCTATGGGCCTTGTGTTTATTTTCGAGATGTCCACTTGATTGCCAAAAAAAAAAAAAAAAAAAAAAAAAAAAAAAACACGCTTATTTCCGACCTTGTCATCTGCTCAACTGCTTCAGTTTTGAACATGCAAATCATGGGCTTAAAACTTCTTGAACAGTTAGATCATGTGGTAATACGGCACATTTTGTTAGGTCACCTAGAGCTTCAGGTCAGCTTTAAAGAAATGCAATCAGAAAAGGTTATTTAGTGCTCTACTCTTTTAATTGATAGCTAACATATACATAACGACCAAAATTTTACTGATTTCGCTCCTTATTATTACACAAGATTCAATCAAACTTCGCTCTTCAATGCATCCGTAGTCGCGATGAAGATCGCCATTTCTATTTACCTGTGACGTCACTCACTCACAACAATATTAACTATCGGCCGGAAGCCATTAACTTATTCGAGCGCTACAGGTTATTTCCAAGTGATAATTTTAAGTATTATTTTCCAAAAATATTGCGAAGAGGATTCAAAATATCGAACGAGGATAATTTATGTTTAATTGGGTATAATTTCGTTGGAATTTTTCACACACAAGCTGGAATTGCTGGAAGATGACATTTAAAAAAGGGGACCTATACAATGAAAGAATGTTTCTTACTTGCTTTGTGTGATTGATAAAATTCATTGGAAATTACATGAACAGAAAAAAAAAAAAATAATAATAATAATAATAATTGTTACCATTCACTGTTGTTTATTTTCTATAAGATCCGATTAATTCTATGATCAATCCTATGTCCAATGAACGTTACATATAACGAAACAATCAATTATCCCATACACTAATTATTAATCGACTAACACGTTTGTGTTAGTCGATTAATAATGTACCACTTTCAAAAGGTAAGCTGACTTAGCCCAGTGCACAAAGTTCAAAAAGACCGACTAGAAAACATTTAATCTTGTACGAGTAACATGCCTCGGGCGAAATTCTTTCAGTAGATGAACATTAGGCTGTCAAATACCGAGATACCCAAGCTGACCAAAATACTTCAAAAGGGTACCGAACGTTTGTTCTTCGAGTCACTACAGAAACACAAAAAAACCCTTTTCTCAAAGGCCAAGCGTCACGAGTTTAAATGCGAAAAGAGCAGACTGATTCGGATGCGCATTTTACATGTAATGGACTAACTTGAAGTGCAGAGTTTGCACTGCTCGCTGACATAAGGCATTGTGTTTGCAACATGAGTAGACCCAGATCAAACCATGCTGATGCACAGGATGATCTGGGTCTACGCTGGTATCATATGCCATCAGATCGTTTTTATTTGTTGATATATAGGACCAGTGCGGAACAAGCCAGATCAGCGGGCGCATTCACGCAGCCTGATCAAGATGGAAGTGCGTCTGATCAGTGTTTACGTTTCGTTGTGTATATTGTCAGCCATAACGGTCTGTAATGAATTTATATATAAACTGCAGGCTGATCATGATGATTAGACTTTCACATATTAAATACATGTACAGTTGACTTTTTGACTGTGAATGCAGGCTATACATGTATTTAAATATCAGAAGACGATGTTCCGGAGTAACGGCATATCTTTTGTATGGACGAGCAGCAATGATCCGGAGCAGAATGCACGGATGCACATGATAATTTTCACATATAGCTGATTATTTCTAAATATCAGAAAGCACTGTAAGGACGTTCAGCAACGACCCAGATCAGAATGTGCAGACTCACATGCAAATCTAGAATTTAGCATATAGCACGCTAAATTTAGATATTAGAAGGCGATGTGCCGGAGTACCGGCAGTCGTATAAAAAATAAACAGTGTACGGACAAGTAACAATGACACAGATCAGATTGCGCGGATATATATAACATACTTTTAATCGCACGTGCGTCATGACGTGCAGAAATGATCAGATAAATTTGGGTGAGATATGACTTAATACAGTCGTCGGATAAGGAATAGTAATTAATATACATGAACTAACAGCAAATAGTCTGATCATACAGCGCAGATCCATAGACTTATCCGGGCCTTCGTTTTTCGAATGGAATATTTATTTTATCATCTCTGCACATAATTTAATCATAATCACGCGGGTATTCACGTGATGGCTGACGCAGTGATGGAAGTCTGTCTTTTATTATTATTATTATTATTATTATTATTATTATTATTTTCAGTCAATATCTCCTGAGTTCGTGTAAAATCAAAATACAATTCCTATGCCATTTTGTTGATGAAATTTGTTATTAGTTTTAACTTATGCTGTAGTTTTCCATTGCATAAAGTGATGGAGTGATGTCATGGCTTAATACTGGTTACCGCATTCGCTGTGTATTTATTGATAAGCGGGAAACCAGACAAATAATATGGCGGATCACTTGACGAGGGAAAATACGAGCTTTTCCCAAGTTTATGATAAAAAAATTCACTGCCTGGGGAATATATACAATACTTTTCAATCGGAATGGAAATTTTATTGTATTATGTTGAAAATTATCGGATCTTACGTGGTTCAGATCTCATTCCTTTAATGCCATGTCCCGTTGTTCGTCGACTGTCCGTCACCCGTCTGTCATTAACTTTTCACATTTTCTACATCTCCTCCAGAGCCGTAAGTTGGATTGAGCTGAAACTTAGTGAGAGGCATTTTGGCAACATGGAGATTCAGAATTGCTAAAATTGTACCATTCTGATATCCAAGATGACCTCCATGGTGGCCATATTAAAATTCTTTAAACGACATCTCCCAAACCATAAGTCCAGTTGAGCTGAAACTTGATGGGAGGCATCACAGTGATACAGAGATTCAGAATTGCTAAAATTATTCCGTTTTGGTATCCAAGATGGCTCCTATGGTAGCCATTTTGAAATTCTTCAAAAAACCTCCTCCTAAACCATACGTCAGATTAAGCTGAAACTTGATGTGAGACATTCAGAGCGACATAGAGATTCAGAATTGCTTAAATCTTTCTGTTCTGATATCCAAGCTAGCCGCCATGGCAGCCATCTTGAACATCAGCTAACATCTCCTCCCAAACCGCAAGATGGATTGAGCCAAAACTTGACGGGAAGTAACAATGTTTCTGAAAATTTAAGTAGTAATAATCAGGGCAGATTTTTATTCCTGGTGGACTTTGAAAAACTGATGCTTGCATCAGTGCGTTTGAGTATGCATAGACTTGGGAAAAAAATACGTGTTTTGGCGTATTATGCCAGAATTTTCCTACCTAATATTGGTGAAATCATCAATAAATACTGGGGTTTATTGGCTCTGCCTGAAAAACAAAGTGTAAAATATGTTTTCCAGCATAAACCTATTTGGGCATTTAAAAGACCACAGAACCTTGGAGTTATTCTCAACCACACAAAAATGAATTTCATTCAAAATCCTACAGGATCTGTGTCCTCTTGTAAAAACCGTAGATGCACTCATTGTAAAACTATCAATGACACAGATAATTTCAGTAGTACCAGGACCAGTGAAATTTTTTGCATAAATAGGATTTTAACTGTGCATCTGAAGGTGTTAATTGTTTAATAACATGTAAAAGGTGCAATGCTCAGTATGTGGGGCAAACACACCAGAAGGTATCAAAAAGACTGAACAGTCACCACTTTGATATTTTGCACTACCCTGAAACAGGGTTCGCACAGGCTTGAAAAGTACTTGAAAATGAAGGGCAGTCTTGAAAAGTCCTTGAAAACAAAATTTGTCTTGAAAAGCCCTTGAAAACTGACCATAGACCTTGAAAAGTACTTGAATTTCACATTTTCTTGTCTTGTGTTCTAGACAATTTTAAAGCTCTGTGAGAATCAAAAGTAAAGTTCCTAAAAAAAATGGGCAAGTTTCGAGTAAAGACAGATGAGCAGGAGTTCCATAACTAAAGAGTTCGAATGTGCTGCGCACGAAAACAAAAGTTCGAATACACATAGGTTCGAATGATTCGTACTTGATGTTTGGATTGTCTCCCTTGCAGACTGGTACTTGGCGATTTTGACAACTTTTATTACTGAAAAAGGTCAATTCAAATAACCAGACTAAACAAAAAACAAAAATGGCGTCTGCTGTTCTTTAATGTGTGTTTTTTTGGACCCTGAATTTATTTCTGCGTAATGGAAATGTGTGTTTATAGCAGAGAGTGGCAAAAACGATATTCTTGGGTAAAGGAAACGAACAGTAAACATAAGTCACACTGTCAACCTTGTAATAAGGACATCGACACAAATGGGCGAAAGTTCATTATGGTCACAGGCGCAGGGAGAGGGGCATAAGAAACAAAAAAAAGTGATGTCTCGGACATTCGTAAATTTCTCACAGGTTAAAACAGAAACTGCAACCACAGCTTAATACTTTTGTTTTTAAGAGAGTTCATTTTAACAGAAATTATCAGTTTTTTTTTAGCCCAAATGTTTTCACTGGATGTGGAAGCAATGAATGACAGTACCAGAATTTACGAATTTGTGTAAGTATTATAGTCCTTGAAAACTTAAAGTTGGTCCTGGAAAAGTCCTTGAATTTGACATGGCCTTGCCTGTATGAACCCTGTGAAAGTATTACAAACGTTTCTGTTCATTTTAATGAAAATGGTATTTCTGCGGAAAATTTTTCATTCACAGCCATTGATAGAGTAGAAACTGAATGGCCACGTTTATTAAAAGAAACCTACTGGATGCATCGTCTCAAAACCCTTTCACCAAATGGAATAAACTCTAAGGTATTGTACCAGATTCCTAAAACTTGAAATATTTTGTTGTATGATTCTGGGCGCAGTGATTCCTGGGATTTGCATGGGTGTCTCTGGTGGTGACTCGGATTGGCCTGTGCATCTGCGCATTTTGATCAGGGTATTCACTGGCCCCTTTAAGAAGTCGTGGGTCCTTAGCTACCCATAGAGTGAGGTGAGAACTCAATGCAGACAGTGAGGATGCACAAGCTGGTTTAAATCTTCACTGGGTGTATGTGAAAGTTGTGGGAGTTGATGTGCTCCAGCTCATATTGCTTAGTATGTGCATACAAAATGTATATAAAAAACTGTTTGTCACTTTTTTTTAAATTCTGTTTGTCACTTTTTTAAAAATTTTAAGTTTTGCACTTGTGAAGTTTCATAGTGACAGATTGTATCATTGATCCAGTCTAATGTACACTATATGCATTATTTTTTGCATTTCTGCCATTTCATTAAACGTCGCGAGAAAAAGTCATATAATTTGGCATTCTTGGCATCAAATTATTTGGTGTTTTGACGTCGTATAGTAACATCATAATCATTTCCTAGTAATGTTCAGCCATTTTGTGCACTGAAGAAGGATTAAATTCCAAAATAGTTTGCTGTAAAATTTCTTGAGTTGTGCTGATTTTTTCTCCCAAACCAGAATTTTCTAAAATCTGTGATACTTCCGCTTGGAATCTGCTTGGAATCCAGGTGTACGGGTCATATAAAAGTATCAGTCAGATGTTTTACCATCATTGATTTTTAAAATGGGCAAAGAATTAGGTCTGTCCATTTACCCAGATTTTTATTGTTCCTGATTTAGCTAGAAAATGCAAAGGGGGGATATTTTGTAAAATCTTATAGTTAATTAGAAATTTTGAACTGAATATTTGGCAAAGAATTAGATCTGTCCAGTTACCCAGATCTTTAATTACTATATATTAACGAAATGGTCGAGACTATTTACTAATCAAGGGTAATCATTACATTTCTATCTTAATTAAAATCTTGTGTCTTGCGAAAGTCTTTCCCCTGATAGGTACATCTAACTGACTTTATAAAACTATTTATTGTTGAAGAGTCGTCATCAATAAGTTTAAACGCATTCAGACATAAGCTTACTACAGAGTATGATTAGCTCTAAAGAAGACAAAGAAGATTAATTTCACGGTAATATATAAAAGGTTAGAAGGAAGAAAGTGACCAAAATTTGATAACAGTGCAGTAACATTTCTCACTGTCAATCGCAATTATTCATAAGACTTAACTCCTAGTTATAGGATGGATTGCATTTTGCATTTTGCTAGAATCTATCTCCGGATATATTAAGAAAGTTAATCCAGTCTTATCTCTCTAGTCTCTACATATCTATTCAGATAGTTGTAGTATAGATTAGTTACCATGCCTGTATATTCTTTAGTCATATTAGTTTATCTTTTGATTCTCAGTATAGCTGCTGAGACAGTTCTAGTGAATCTCCATAGCTATAAAACAGACAGCTAAAATGGGAGTAGTCATCATTCTGCAGTCATATGGATATTTCTTTGAATACTCAGTGGAGCTGTCCCATTGAGGCAGTTCTAGTGAGTATTCAGGGCTATAAAGCAGACAAACCTTTTTTTTTGTGTAAATAGTTACCATGCCTATATATTCTGCAATCATATGTGTATATTTTTGGATACTCACTGGAACTGTCCCATTGAGACAGTTCTAGTGAGTAGTACCTAGGGCTATAAAACAGACAGCCTTTGTGTAAGTAGTTACCATGCCTATATATTCTGCAGTCATACGTGTGTATTTTTGGATACTCAGTAGAACTGTCCCATTGAGGCAGTTGTAGTGAGTCCCCAGGGCTATAAAACAGACAGCCTTTGTGTGAGTAGTTATCATGCCTATATATTCTGCAATCCTAGGTGTGTATTTTTAGCTCACCTGAGCTATGCTCAGGATGAGCTATTGTGATCACGTTTCGTCTGTCGTCCGTCCGTCCATGAGTCTGTCTGTTAACATTTTCAAACGACTTCTCCTCTGAAGCCCCTGAGCCAATTTTGCTCAAATTTTATATGGAGCCTCCTTAGGTTGGGGGAATGAAAAATTGCTAAAACGGTCGCGGTACATTGACTAAGATGGCCGCCATGCCCATATATGGTAAAAACCTTTAAAAATCTTCTTCTCCAGAACCGAGGATGCCTTGGGGCTGAATCTTTGCATAAGTCATCGGGGATGGGAGGTCTACCAAAATTGCTAAAATAAATGTCGTATATTGACATTTAACCTTTTTTACGGCAAGGTCAAGTTTGCTTCCCTATGCATTTGTATGGGAAAAACCTTTAAAAATCTTGTTCTCCAAAACCGAGGATGCCTTATGGCTGAACCTTTACATATATCATCGGAAACTGGAGGTCTACCAAAGTTGCTAAAATAATGGTCATACATTGACATTTGACCTTTTTATGGTAAGGTCAATTTTGCTTCCTTATGTATTTGTATGGGAAAAATGTTCAGAATTTCAAACGACTACTTCTCTGGAGCCTCTGGGCCAATTTTGCTCAAATTTCATACGGAGCCTCCTTAGGTTGGGGGAATGAAAGATTTCTAAAATGGTCGCGGTTAGTTGAACAAGGTGGCCGACATGCGCATATATGGTAAAAACCTTTAAAAATCTTCTTCTCCAGAACCGAGGATGCTTCGGGGCTGAATCTTTGCATAAGTCATTGGGGACATGGGGTCTACCAAAATTGCTAAAATAAATGTTGTATATTGACATTTGACCTTTTTACGGCAAGGTCAAATTTGCTTCCCTCTGCATTTGTAGGGGAAAAACCTTTAAAAATCTTGTTCTCTAAAACCGAGGATGCCTTGTGGCTGAATCTTTACATATATCATCGGAAACTGGAGGTCTACCAAAGTTACTAAAATAATGGTCGTACATTGACATTTGACCTTTTTACCGTGAGGTCAATTTTGCTTCCTTATGCATTTGTATGTGAAAAATATTCAGAATTTCAAATGACTTCTCCTCTGGAGCCTCTGGGCCAATTTTGCACAAATTTCATATGGAGCCTCCTTAGGTTGGGGGAATGAAAGATTGCTAAAATGGTCGCAGTTCATGGACCAAGGTGGCCGCCATGCCCATAAATGGTAAAAACCTTTAAAAATCTTCTCCTCCAGAACCAAGGATGCCTTGGGGCTGAATCTTTGCTTAAATCATCGGGGACATGGGGTCTGCCAAAGTTGCTATAATAATGGTCGTACAAGTTTGCTTCCCTATGCATTTGTATGGGAAAAACATTTAAAAATCTTATTCTCCAAAACCGAGGATGCCTTATGGCTGAATCTTTGCATATATTATTGGGAACATCTGCATGTCTGCAGTGGCTATGTCACTCAGGTGAGCCAACCGTGGCCTGTGGGCCTCTTGTTGGATAGTGGAACTGTCCCACTGAGGCAGTTCTAGTGAGTACCCAGGGCTCTTAAACAGACAGCATTCGTGTGAGTAGTTACGATGCCTGTACTGCAATCGTAGGTGTGTGTTTTTGGATACTCAATGGAACTGTCCCATTGAGGCAGTTCTAGTGAATACCCTTGGCTATGAAATAGCCTTTGTGTGAGTAATTACCATGCATATATATTCTTTATTGGTGTATCTTTTGCTACTTAGTGGAGCTGTCCCATTGAGATAGTTCTAGTGAGTACCCATGGCTATAAAACGGACTGCCCTTTTGTGAGTAGTTACAATGTTTATATATTCTGCAGTCATATGGTTATATCTATAGAGACTCAGTGAGCTGTCCCACTGAGACAGTTCTAGTATCCATGGCTATGAAATAGACATCTTTTATGTGAGTAGTTACCTGTATATTCTGCAGTCATAAGGGTGTATCTTTGGATACTCAAAGGAGCTGACCATTGAGACAGTTCTAGTAAGTAACCATGGGTATAAAACAGTCCTTTCTGTGAGTAGTCACCGTATCATTATATTCTGCAGTCTTTGGATACTCGGTTGAAATGTTCCATTGAGACAAGTCTAGTGAGTACCCATGGCTATAAAATAGACCGCCTTTAAGTGAGATGTTACCATGCCTACATATTCTTCAGTCATATGGTTATACCTTTGGATACTCAGTATAGCTGTCCAATTTCACAGTTCCAGTAAGTACTCATGGCTATGAAACCGACTGCTCTTGTCTGTGTAGTTAACAAGTCTATATATTCTGCTGTCATATGGTTAAGCTTTGAATACTTAGTGGAGCTGTCCCATTAAGACAATTCAAGTGAGTACCCTCGCCTGTGAAACACTTTTGTGTGAGAAGTTACCATATATTCTACAGTCATACTGGTGGTTTTTCGGATACTCAGTTGAGCTGTCCCACTGAAACATTTTTTGTGACAATCCAGGGCTATGAAACTGACAACTGTTGTGTGAGTATTTACTGTGTCTGTAAATTCTGCAGTTATATGGGTATATCTTTGGATACTTAGTGGAGCTGTTCCATTGAGACTGTTCTAGTGAGTACCAATTGCTAAAAACACAGTTGTAGTGTATGAAATTACCATATATTCTACAGTCATATTAGTATATCTTTGGATACTAAGTGGAGCTGTGCCATTGACAGTTTTTGTGAGTATCCATGGCTCTGAAATACACAACCTTTATGTGAGTAGTTACCATGCCTATATGTGCGCTCGTATGGGTGTATTTTTAGCTCACCCGAGCAAAAGCTCAGGGTGAGCTATTGTCTTCACCCTATGTCCGTCGTCCGTCGTCAACAGTTAGTTTATTAACACTCTAGAGGTCACAGTTTTGACCCAATCTTGATGAAACTTGGTCAGAATGTTTGCCTCTATGAAATCTAGGTCAAATTTGAAACTGGGTTACTTGGGGTCAAAAACTAGGTCACCAGGTCAAATCAAAGGAAAAATTTAACACTCTAGCGGTCATAGTTTTGACCCAATCTTGATGAAACTTGCTCAAAATGTTTGCCTCTTAAATCTAGGTCAAGTTTGAAACTGGGTCACTTGGGGTCAAAAACTAGGTCACCAGGCCAAATCAGCAGAAAACCTTGTTAACACTCTAGGGGTCACATTTTTGAAGCAATCATCATGAATCTTGCTCAATATGTTTGTCTTGATGATTTCTAGGTCAAGTTCGAAACTGGGTCACTTGGGTTCAAAAACTAGGTCACTGGGCTAAATCAGCAGAAAACCTTTTTAACACTCTAGCGGTCACATTTTTGAAGCAATCATCATTTTGAAGCAATCATCATGAAGCCGGCCTCGGTGGCTCAGTTGGATGCGCGTCCGACTGGAGACCAGGAGGTCGCAGGTTGGACCCCCGTCGAGGTCGGCAACATTCTTTCGTTGAGATTGATCATGAAATATTTTCTACAGTCATTCTCTCCCTTCCGCTGTTTCAAAAAGGGCAGTTGTCAGTTTCTGGCGAAAGAATGTGCACAATACTGGTTAACCGCTTAGAGGAAAAAGCCTGCCCAGTAAACGTGTGATTAGGTAAACTGACCGTGCTCGACATGACCCCATTGGGTTGACTGGGCCGTAAAACCTCAACAAAAACAAAATCGTCATGAACCTTGCTCAAAATGTTTGTCTTGATGATTTCTAGGTCAAGTTCGAAACTGGGTCACTTGGAGTCAAAAACTAGGTCACCGGGCTAAATAAGCAGAAAACCTTGTTAACACTCTAGCGGTCACATTTTTCAAGCAATCATCATGAATCTTGCTCAAAATGTGTGTCTTGATGATTTCTAGGCCAGGTTTGAAACTGGGTCACTTGGAGTCAAAAACTAGGTCACCGGGCCAAATCAGCAGAAAACCTTGTTAACACTCTAGCGGTCACATTTTTGAAGCAATCATCATGAATCTTGCTCAAAATGTTTGTCTTGATGATTTCTAGGTCAAGTTCGAAACTGCGTCACGTGGTGTCAAAAACTAGGTCACCAGGCCAAACCAGCAGAAAACCTTGTTAACACTCTAGCAGTCACATTTTTGAAGCAATAATCATGAATCTAGCTCAAAATGTTTGTCTTGATGAGTTCTAGGATATGTTTGAAACTGGGTCACGTGGGGTCAAAAACTAGGTCACCGGGCAAAATCAGCAGAAAACCTTGTTAACACTCTAGGGGTCACATTTTTGAAGCAATCATCATGAATCTTGCTCAAAATGTTTGTCTTGATGATTTCTAGGTCAAGTTTGAAACTGGGTCACATGGGGTCAAAAACTAGGTGACCTGGCCAAATCAGCAGAAAACTGTTAACACTCCAGAGGTCACATTTTTGAAATAATCATCATAAATATTGCTCAAAATGTTTGTCTTGATGATTTCTAGGTCTAGTTTAAAATTGGGTCACTTGATATCAAAAATTAGTCCGCCTGGCCAAATCAAAGGAAAACCTTGTTGATGCTTTAGAGGTCACATTTTTGAAGTGATCATCATGAATCTTGCTCAAAATGTTTGTCTTGATGATTTCAAGGTGATGTATAGTTTTCTGTCCAGTGACTCTCTTAAGTTTTTCCATTTAGGTCAGTTTCTCAGTAACTATTGGTCCTACAGAGTGATATTTGGTACTTGTGAAGTGTTTGTGTTTAGGTCAGTTTCTCAGTAACTATTGCTCATACAGCCAGTGATACTTAGTACATGCATACATCTTAGCATGGCCTCTTGAGTGCAGTTATCCATATTTGACCTTGACCTTTATTTCACAGTCCATTAGACATGCTACATTGTCTTACTTGTTAATATAATCATTTTGAACTTTGATCAGAATGTTTGCCTTGATCAGTTCTAGATCAGGCTCTCAAAGTGCTGTGTTGCTCAGGTGAGCGTTACAGTGCCATCATGGCCCTCTTGTTTGAAACTTAGTTGAGCTGTCCCATTTAGACAGTTCTAGTGAGAACCCTTGGCTTTGAAACAGGCAGCCTTTATGTGTAGTCACTGTGCCCATATTTTCTGTAGTCATTTAAGTACATTGTATATCTTTGGATACTCAGCGGAGCTGTCCAATTGAGACAGTTCTGGTGAGTACCCATGGCATGAATCAGGCAATCTTTTTGTGAGTAGTTAACAAGCCTATAGACTTCTGCATTCATATGGGTATATCTTTTGATACACGGTGCTGTCCCATTGAGACAGTTCTAGTGAGTACCCATGGCTATGAAACAGACTGCTATAGTGTGAGTAATTACCATGCCTACATATTCTGCAGTCATAAGGTTAAGTCTTTGGAGCTGTCCCATTGACAGTTCATGTGAGTACCCATGAGTATGGGTATCAAGCAGGCAGCCTTTGTGTGAGTAGTTACCGTGCCTATATATTCTGCAGTTATTTGGATATTTGGATACACAGTGGAGCAGTCCCATTGACATTTCTAGTGAATACCCATGGCTATGAAATAGCCTTTGTGTGAGTAGTTACCATGTATATATATTCTGCAGAAATATGGGTGTATCTTTGGGTACTCAGTCGAGCTGTCCCATTGAGATGATTCTAGTGAGTACCTATGGCAAGTTAGCTTGCTGTAAAAGTGCTTTAAACCCCCCGTTGGTTTGCTCTACCGACCGTTCTAAGGCTGTGGTCCCGGTGTTAGTCTTATTCCTTGTTGCTTTGTGGTTTATTCTACGAGGCGATTTGTTGTATGTCTTTCAGTGTGTCATTTTTGTCTTGTGTTTTTCAGTCCTTTTAGTATTGCGATTACCTCGCTTGGGGAAGAGAGAGCTAATCTTAGTGCTTTTAGTACGTTTGTTCGGTTTGTGCTTGTTTAGATTTGTCGGTTTCCTCTTCCTTTTGGGGTCTGGGAAGGGCTGCGGTTTGTGATTGTGGCACTCCCTGGACTTTTCTCTTACCTTTTTTTTTTTTTTTTTGAAATAGCCTTTATGCAAGTAGTTACCATGCCTATATATCCTGCAGTCATATGAGCGTATCTTTGGATACTGAGTGGAACTGTCCCATTGAGACAGATTAGTGAGTACCATTGGCTATAAAAGAGAGTCTTTGTATTAGTAATTATTGTGCCTATATATTCTGCAGTCATATGGGCGTATCTTTGGATACTGAGTGGAACTGTCCCATTGAAACAGTTTAGTGAGTACCGTTGGCTATAAAAAAGACGGCCTTTGTATTAGTAATTACTGTGCCTATATATCCTGCAGTCATATGGGCGTATCTTTGGATACTGAGTGGAACTGTCCCATTGAAACAGTTTAGTGAGTACCATTGGCTATAAAAGAGACAGCCTTTGTATTAGTAATTATTGTGCCTATATATTCTGCAGTCATATGGGTATACAATTGGATACTCATTGGAGCTGTCCAATGTAAACAGGTCAAATGAGTACCAATGGCTGTTAAACAGACAGTGTCTATTTATACTGCAGTCGTATGGGTATATCTTTGAATACTCAGTGGAGCAGTGCTGTTGACAGTTCTTTTGAGTACCCATGGCTATGACACAGGCAGCCTTTGTGTTTGTAGTACACATGGCTATGACTACCATAGTGTGAGTAGTTACTGGTCCTATATATTCTGCAATCATATAGGTATATCTTTGGATACTTAGTGGAGCTGTTCCATTGAAATATTTCCAGTAAGTACATAGGGCTGTCAAACAGATACCATAGTGTGAGTAGCTATTCTGCAGTCATATAGGTATATCTTTGGATACTCAGTGGAGCTGTTCCATTTAGATAGTTCCAGGGCTGTATATATGTTTAAGTTGTATGGGTATATCCTTGGATGCTGTGAAAAGCTGCTTGATTGAGCAGTTTAAGTGAGTATTCACAGATACGAAACAGAGCAATTACAGTGCCTGTATATTCTTCAGTTATGTGGGTATATCTTTGGATACTAGGTAGAGCTGCCTCATGGAGACAGTTCTTGCAAGTTCCCATGGCTGTGAAACATTCAGCTATAGTATGAGCAGTTACGGTGCCTAAATATATTAATAGTTGTTTGGGAATATATTTAGATATTCCGTCGAGCTGGCCTTTTAAGACAGTTCTAGTGAGCCATCATAGTTATGAAACGCACAAATAAAGTGTGAGTATTTAAAGTGCCTGTAAATTCTTTAGTCATATTGGTATATCTTTGGATACGCGGTAGAGCTGCCTTATTTAGACAGTTCTGGTGAGTATCCATAGCTAGGTAAAAAGCAGCTGTAGTGCGAGTAGTACTGTGCATACATAATATATTTTTCAGTCATATGTGTATATCTTTGCATACTCAGTAGAGCTGCCCCATTGAACCAATTCATGTGAGTACCCATAGCTACAAACAAGCAACTATAGTGAGAGAAATTTCTGTGTTTATATATTCTTATGTCATAATGAGTACATCTTTTGATACTCAGTAGAGCTGCCACTCTGATGCAATTCTAATGAGTATCCAGTGATATGAAGCAGATGGTTATATTGAGTGTTGTTACTGTGCCTGTATATTCTTCAGTCATATTGATATATATTTAGATAGTCAGTAGAGTAGTCCTATTGAGACAGTTCTAGTGAGTATCCATAGATATGAAGCAGACAGCTATATTTGGTGTGGTTACCGTGCCTGTATATTCTTCAGTTATATTGATATATATTTGAATACTCAGTAGAGTAACCCTATTAAGACAGTTCTAGTGAGTATCTATTGATATGAAGCAGATGGGGCTGTTGGGAGTAGTTTCCATGCCTGTATATTCTTCAGTCATATCTATATATATTTGGATGCTCAGTAGAGTAGTCCTATTGAGACAGTTCTAGTGAGTATCTATCGATATGAAGCAGACGGCTATATTGGAAGTAGTTACCATGCCTGTATATTCTACAGTCATATCGATATATTATTTAGATATTCAGTAGAGTAGTCCTATTAAGACAGTTCTAGTGAGTATCTGTTTATATGATGGCTATATTGGGAGTAGTTACCTTGCCTGTATATTCTTCAGTCATATAGATATATATTTAGATATTCAGTAGTCCTATTACGACAGTTCTAGTGAGTATCTATTGATATGAAGCAGACGGCTCTGTTGGGAAAGTATGCCTTGCCTGTATGTACTTCAGTCATATCGATATATATTTAGATATTCAGTAGAGTAGCCTGCTTGAGACAGTTCTAGTGAGTATTCATTGATATGAAGCAGACAGCTATATTGGGGTAGTTATAGTGCCTGTATATTCTTCAGTCATATCGATATATATTTGGATACTTGGTATAGTAATCCTATTGAGACAGTTCTAGTGAGTATCTATTGATATGAACCAGACAGCTATATTGGTACTAGTTACCGTGCCTGTATATTCTTCAGCTATATCAATATATATTTGGATACTTGGTATAGAAGTCCTATTGAGTATCTATTGATATGAAGCAGACAGCTATATTGGAAGTAGTTACCATGCCTGTATATTCTTAAGTCATACTGATATATATTTGGATACTCAGTAGAGTAGTCCTATTGAGACAGTTCTAGTGAGTATTTTTAATTGAAGCAGACAGCTATATTGGGAGTAATAACCATCCTGTATATTCTTCAGTCATATTGATAAATATTTAGGTACTCAGGAGAGTAGCCCTATTGAGACAGTTCTAGCGAGTATCCATTGATATGAAGCAGACAGCTAGATTAGGAGTAGCTACCATGCCTGTATATTCTTCAGTCGTATCAATATATATTTGGATACTCCATATAGTAGCCCTATTGAGACAGATGGGTGTTCATTGAAATGAAACAGACATAATAAGAGTGGTTATCATGCCTGTACATTCATATGGACATATATTTATATACTCTGTACAGCTTTCCCATTGAGACAAGTCTAGTGAGTGTGCTTAGATATGAAAAGAATATTGTTTGGGTTACTAGTTGGCTCACCTGAGCTATGCTCAGGATGAGCTATAGTGATCACTTTTTGTCCGACCATCCATTAATATGTTCAAACGACTTCTCTGAAGCCCAGAAGCCAATTTTGCTCTAACTTCATATGGAACCTTCTTAGGTTAGGGGAACGTAAGATTGTTAAAATGGTCGCGGTTCGTTGACCAAGATGGCCACCATGCCCATATATGTTTAAAGCCTTTAAAAATCTTCTCCAGAACCGAGGATGCCTTGGGGCTGAATCTGCATAATTCATCGGGGACGGAAGGTCTACCAAAATTGCTAAAATAATGGTCGTACATTGACATTTGACCTTTTTTATGGCAAGGTCAAGTTTGCTTCCCTATGCATTTGTATGGGAAAATGGTCAGAATTTCAAATTACTTATTCTCTGGAGCCTCTGGGCCAATGTTCAAATTTCATTTGGAGCCTGGGGCAAGGAAATGAAAGATTACTAAAATGGTTGCGGTCCATTGACCAAGATGGCCGCCATGCCCATATGGTAAAAACCTTTAAAATTATTCTCCAAAACCGAGGATGTCTTGTGGCTGAATCTTTGCATATATCATCAGGAACGGGAGGTCTGCCAAAGTTGCTAAAATAATGGTCGTTCATTGACATTTGACCTTTTTACGGGGAGGTCAGGTTAGCTTCCCCATGCATTTGTATGGGAAAAATGTTCAGAAGTTCAAACGACATATCCTCTGGAGCCTATGGGCCAATGTTTCTCAAATTTCATTTGGAGCCTCCTTTAGGCAGGGGAATGGAAGATTGCTAAAATGGTTCCCGTCCATTAACCAATATGGCCGTCGTGCCCATATATGGTAAAAAAAAATTAAATGTCTTCTCCAGAACGGGTGATGCCTTGTTGCTGATTCTTTGCATAAATTATCAGAGACAGAAGGTCTACAGAAAAAGCTAAGATAATGGTCGTACATTGGCATTTGACCTTTTTATGGCGAGGTCAAGTTTGCTTCCCTATGTATTTGTATGGGAAAAAAATGTTGAGAATTTCAAATGACTTCTCTGGAGCCTCTGGGCGAATGTTGCTCAAATTTCATTTGGAGCCTCCCTGGGACATGGAAATGAATGGTTGCTTAAATGGTTGCGGTCCATTGACCAAGATGACCGCTATGCCAATATATGGTAGAAACCTTTAAAAATCTTCTTCAGAACAGAGGATGCCTTGTGGCTGAATCTTTGCATAAATCATCGGGGACGGGAGGTCTACCAAAATTGCTAAAAATAATGGTAATACATTGACATTTGACCTTTTTACGGCGAGGTCAAGTTTGCTCCCCTATGCATTTGTATGGAAAAAATGTTGAGCGTTTTAAACAACTCCTCTGGAGCCTCTGGGCCAGTTTTGCTAAAATTCTATGTGGAGCCTCCCTTGGGCAGGGGAATGAAAGATTGCTCATTACGAAAACACGCCTATTCAAATACATTAAAAATTTTACAATCAAAAAAGGAAAAATTTTCAGATAAAAAATTCTGTCATTTTTCATACATCTTCTCAAAACATAAATTGTAGGTACTCATTAGAACCGCCTCGGCGAGGCGGTTCTAACAGGTACCCACAATCTATGTTTTTTAGCAAACTAAGAGAAATAATGTATCCCCTGTAAACCCCAGTTTTACTAAATAAAGTGGGGTTTAAGTGGGTAACATTTGTATAGGCATGTTTATGTGATGTAAAACAGTTGCCATCCATTGACCAAGATAGCCGCCATGTCCATATATGGTAAAAACCTTTAAACATCTACTCCAGAACCAAGGATGCCCTATGGCTGAATCTTTGCATCAATCATTAGGGATGGGAGGTTTACCAAAATTGCTAAAATGACAGTCGTACATTGACATTTGACGTTTTTACAGCTTCTGTATGCATTTGTATAGGTTCCATACATTTGTATGGAAAATTTTTTTATAATTTCAAATGACTTCTCCTCTAAAGCCTCTAGACCAATGTTGCTCACATTTCATGTGGAGACTTCTTGGGGCAGGAGAATGAAAGATTGCTAAAGTGGACGTGATGCATCGATCAAAATGGCTGCCATGCCCATATATGGTAAAAACCTGTAAAAATCTTCTCCAGAACCCAATAAGCCCTGGGCCCTAATCTTTGCACAATTTATGGGGACAGAAGATCTACCAAAATTGCTAAAATGATGGTCCTATGTTGACATTTGACCTTTGTAGATCAACAGTAACTAAAATCTTTCTGATTGGAAATCTAAGATGACTGTCATCTTGTTTTTTTTTATTATATTTCCCTGCCAGTGTGCTGTTTACATGTATAAAATCATGATTCTTTAGAAACCACTTAGCCAATTTCCACCCAATGTCACATTGAACCTATTGTTGAAATGTGATTTAAGGTTCTTCAAATGATCACGCTCCATTCACTGTCAAGCCCAAATATTCTTCTTCAAAATTTAAAACTGCTCAAATGATGATCTTTTTATTATTTGCGATGATAGGATTGGACAAATGTTGCATAACAGCATATCTGCATTGGCTATGTCACTCAGGTGAGGGAGCCCGTGGCCCGTGGGCCTCTTGTAAGTGTCCATAGATATGAAACAGACAGCTATAGTGTGAATAATTACCGTGCCTATATATTTTTTAGTGATATGGGTATATATTTTGTTTGGATACTCAGTGGAGCTGCCCCAATGAGACAGTTCTAGTGAGTATTCATAGATGTGTATCAGACATTGTGTGAGTTGTTACCACGCCTGTATATTCTTCATTCATATGGGTGCATCTATGGATAGATGAGCTACCCTATTAAGACAGTTCTGGTGAATATCCATAGGTATGAAACAGACAAATATCAACTTAATAGCATAAATAAAGTGAAAACAAACATTCATGGGGCACAAATTATTTAAGAAGAACTATTTCATTATTTGAGTTTACATAAAAATGCAGTGGTAATCACACTAATAATAACATCACATATATATCAACACTACACTGCAGTTTTTAAGTCATCTCTAAGATGCAGCCAAATACACAGCATGCACACTCTGGCACTTCTCTGTTACCACAGCCAATTTCAAGAATTTTAGTTAAGTATGAATTAAGTACTCAGGTGAGCGATCGTTGCCCTTGGGTTCTTGTTTAAAAATGCCACGTAACAGCACAAACAAGAGTGAAGAGTGAAGACAAGTTCCGAATTAAACAAAAATTTAACATTAAGTAGACTGTCAGAAAGGACAAATGTATGGAAATGCATACCTATATTATACTCCTTTACTCATTTTGTTGGTAAAAAGTATGATTTTGAAGGGCAATAAGAAAGTAGCTGTAAAGCCCAAACATTCCTGTATGTAAGATTATGAAGTTAAAAATAGCAATCTTTTTTAATTTTATACATAATGCTGTACTATTCAGAAAGCTATTTTTAAAATGACATGGAAAATATGTTTTTGTAGGTTTTAGCTTATCTGAGCCAAAGGCTCAGGATGAGCTGTTGTGATCACTTGTCGTCTGTCCGTCAGTCCACACATTTGAACGACTTCTCCTCTAAAAGCCCTGGACCAATTTTCTTCATGTGGAGCCCTCTGTTAAAGGGGGATTGAAATTTTTTACAAATGGTCACGGTCTGTTAATCAAGATGGCCGCCATGCTTATATGTGGTAAAAAAACACTAAAAATCTTCTCCAGAACCATGAAAGCTTCAAGGCTGAATCTTGGTATATAGCATCATGCACTCAAGGTCTACCAACTATGTACAAATGATGACCATAAATTGAACTTTGACCTTTTCAAGACAAAGTCAAATTTGCATCTCCTTGCATTTGTATTGGGAAAATATTGTCATTTTTTCAAAATGTATTAACGACCAATGGCTAAAACTTACAATAAGTGATTAAATTAGTAAAACATTTTATTTATAATCAAAATCTTTTCCCTTGGCGTTATCTGCCCTTGCCCCTGAGCTATATACATAAATCTATATTGAGGATGTAGCAATGTGTAGTGGTCCCATACATAAGTCCTGCCAATCAAGCCCCTGGGCTCCAAATTGGCCATACACAAGGGGCGGGGGGGGGGGTCATGTAGATATAGAGCTAAATAGCTAAAGAACCTTCAAAATCTTCTTCTCTGAAACCATGAGGCAGGGAGCTAACAGATTGAGTATGTAGCAGTGTTTAGTGGTCGCCTACATACATCCTGCCACTTAAGCCCCTTGGGTCCAAACCGGCCACGCCCCTGGGGTTAATAGCTACCATAGACTTACGAAGAGTCGCATTAAAACCGAGACTCCCATTTTCTAATCTCTAGTGTGTTCTTTGTTTCCAAAGGCAATCATTTTTACCTTTATTTAACTACACTGCAGCTGGTATTAGTGCCGTGTGGCGGCGGTAGAACGTCTCCCAGTACTTAACCATAGTGCTGATTATATTTCATTTCCTTTGGGATCATTGGGCTTATTATGGTTCATTTGAAAATGGAGTTCTGCTCATGTATACGCTGGAGGGCGTAAGCAGTGTTGCAAACTTCATTACTGCTTATGAAGAGTCTAAAAAAAACGAGACTCCAGTTTTTTGATCTGTAGTGTGTTTTTTTTTTTGTTTCCAAAGGCAATCTTTTTTATATTTATTATAATGGGGAAAAAACTTAAAATAAATCAAATCTACTTCTCTGAAACCATGAGGTCACCTGCTTATATATTTAGTGTGTAGCAATGTTTAGTAGTCCCCTAGATAAATCCTGCCAATCAAGTCCCTGGGGTCTAAACTGGCCACGCCCCAGGGGTCATTAGCTTCAAAAATTATTTCCTTTGGATATTATTTGAAAGGATTTGTGTATTAGATTCATATTCTATATACAGATATATAATCATAGATATCTGTCAAGTTCAATTTAGGATATCATTATCATCATCATCGGCTTTTTGATTAACCTGCAGGTACAGGGGCAACATCCACGTCAGTGGGTCCCCTTCCAGATAGCAGGCTTGCTTCACGCATGGCAGTTCTCACACCGTATCTCCAGGTATGTCATCATGAGGGTCGATAGCCCATAGCCTCCACTCTCTGCAAACCCTCTCTGTCAGCTGCCTCTAAGTCATCTTGGGTTACCCCAGTCCACGCTTTCCATCAATCTGTACGTCAAAGGCTGTCTTGACTGCACCTTTTGGGCATTCCTCATGTCCATACCAGCGGAGCCTTCACTCCTTCAGAATGAGGTCCAGATCCTCAATACCAAGCCGCACAAGAAGCTACTTGGATCTGGTGATAACAATGTCTTGCAGCTGGACATTGCAGATCTGTCTGATCATTGCCCTGTCATTTTTCTGAAGACGTTGGAGGTTTGGCTTTGTCAGTGGCCAAATCTCACTGGCATGGAGCTTTGCGCTCCGCAAACAAGAGCTGTTGTGGTTGAAACTTCACAGCTACCGGCTGCTGAGAGCATGTCTCCTAGATAGCAAAAGGAAACTACCACCTCGAGCGTGTCAGGTTCGACTTGGACTTTCCTCTGTGGTCTGCCGTCCAAGGAGCGTGCAGCTCCCTGGCACCAGGTTCATCTGTAATTAGGATCCTTTGTCAAGTACTTAAGCCAACTGCATTTCTTGTGCACCCAGTCTTCCTTGCAGCTGTTGCCGAAGATGCTGTTACTGCCCACTTAATTGTGACAGATGGCACATTGAAACTTGCCTAACTCTGCAGGAAGTCCAGGCCCGTACTGCAGATGATGTTCATCTGTCCTGTATTTACTTTCAGTCCTTTCTCATTCATTGCTTCTTTCCAAGTTAAGAGCCTTCTGACACATTCCTCTAGTGATCCAGCGATAATTTGGTCACCGGCATAGAGGTCCTCCCGGGGACCCCAAACAGAACTCGCATGACAAGGCTCCAAGCACAAAGATGAAGAGCAGCGGGCTAAGTTCGGAGCCTTGGTGAACACCGACCTTCATTTTAAAAACTTCACTGTATCATCACCAACACGGACACGGCTCCGTGCATTGGCATACATCCCCTGCACCAGTGGCACAATCCACTCCTCGCCAAGTTTTCTCAGCGCCTACCAGATGACCTTCCGAGGCACACGATCAAACGCCTTCTCCAGGTTTACGAAAGCCATGTAGAGAGACTTGTTGGCAGCTAGATGCTTCTCTTGCAGCTGCCTGACAACAAAGATTGCGTCTGTTGTGCCTCTGCCTTGGACGAAGCCAAACTGGTTATCGTTGATTGACGTCAAATGTCTGATGAGGCAGTCCACAATCCTTTCAAGGACTTCCATAACCTACTCTGTCAGCTTGAGACCGCGGTCATTTCTCCTTTACATTGCATCCTACTTACTCTTGAAGAGGGGAGACAATGAAACTCTGCTCTCAGTCAGAGGGTACCTTGCCATAGGGAATGATTGCAGCTGCCAGGTCAGTCAGATCATAGAGGCGCCCGTGTCACCGGCAGCTCGTATCCTCTCCACCACTATGCCTGATGGGCCCGGTGCTATGTCCGCCTTCATCTGAGAGATAACTCCTTAACCATATCAAAGGTAATTGGGATGGGTGGGCTTTCCACTGGTGGTTCATTAGACAGGTGGTCTGGGTCCCAGTCAAATTCAACATTGAGAAGTCTTTGGGGTGCTCTAACCAGGCCTTTTGCCTTAAGTCTTCGCACATTGACATCTCCCCTTCATCATTTTTCACCGCTTTGTCACCACCAACATCTGCATTCGAGAATCTCTTCTAAACTAATTAGCAAGGCGGTAGACTTCCGAAAACTTGGGGTCAAATTCTCGTAGACCTTCTTGTCGTCTTCTTCACGAGCATTGCACTGCATGTCTTGCAATGCATTTTGCTGCATCGTATGATGCCCTAGTGCCTTTACCAGTCTTTCAGGCCTTGAAAGCTTTCAGCTTTGCAGCAATGGCCATTTCTGCGTACTCATTCCACCATCAGGTTTCACGACTAAGGGTGAGGCCGAGTTGTGCCACATACCTCAGTTGTCTTGAGCAGGCCAGTCTTGATGTTGTTCCAGATATCCTCAGTGGCAGCTACAGCTGCAGATGCACTTACATGCCAGTTGAAGACCTCTTGGAAATGATTGCTTGTCTGAAGATCTTTAAGCTTCCAAACTTTAAGGCGAGGAGTGAACTTGCGCTTGGATTTTGGTGGCACATCAGTAATGTCGCATACAAGAAGCTGATATTGCAGGGCTGCTTCCTTGCCAGGGATTACTTTTACATCTGTGACAAGTTTGCGCATGGCCCTACGGAAAAGGATGAAGTCTATCTGCATGACTACGTTTCCCGACTTGGACATGAGATGGCTGTCACTGCGGGATAGTGTTTCCACTATCTCATAGACTCTATCTCTCAGAGTGTTTACATTGAGTGTTCCCACCCTGAATTTCCTCAGGTGCTTGCTTGATTCGCCATGATGGCCCGACCCTGCCTCCCACACCTGACAGGCGAAGCCTGAGACGTTACCAACAGAGCTTTGATATCTATTGGCACCGCCTAACTCAGATTCTATTGTTGTGATCGCCATAACGATTTTGAAATATGTTTTTATGGGATCGCCTGTCCTAGTTGACGTCCCAACTCAGTTCTTTAACGGCATATGAGCATGCTCGCCGTTCGCTCATTCGGACAGTGTGCTTTGCCGTTGTCCTTATAAAGAAAGGATTGTCCGCCAAACCACAAAAGCTAGAACACCAAGCCGTTGGTCTGTAGATGACTTCTGCTTAGCTCTGCCACCCAGGTTCTTGCAGCCTCGTAAAAAAGGTAAGAAAAAACCTTGATTCGTAACATTGAAGGTGGGGACGCAACTGCGATAGAGGGCAGCCTCACATTCCCACATCCATAGTGATCCACAAATTATTGTGTGAGTTTTTGGTCCTTTCCAACGTCGATAAATGGTTTCCGTTCGATATCTTGTAAAAGAATAGTGTATTGGATTCATATTTTATACACAGGTATATAATGATAAAATATAGGTCAGATTCGATTTGGGCTAAAACCCGCCAATTATGGTGAGGTTTATGGCCCTTTTTCAACTCCATTTTTTGCAAAATGCTTGTGTCTGGGTGAGGATGGCCCCTTGGCAGGGGCATCTGTGTCGACACATTTTAAGATTGTTTCTTCTTTTGTAACAAATGTCGAAAGTGCACTGGAAAAATTGTTTCTTTCTAGGCAAAAAAAAAAAAAAAAAAATACATAATACGATTTTTTTTGTGTGTGTATTTGTTTCACTTTCTGACTTTCCTAAATTCATGTTTCTTATAGTAAACTATGTTTGTTTTTGTGTAGAAAGAAACAAGTTTTCTAGTACACTTGCTACATTCATTACAGAAAAAGAAACAAAATAAAATACAAAAAGCGTATTTTTAGATATAGCTTTCTGAAAAGTACAGTAGGGTTGATTAACATGGATTTGTGACTAAAACTTTGAACCGTCAGACTGTCCATTAATATAGATATATAAGTACAAATGCACTATATAGATTTATGATAAAGATATTGAAGTTCTCTTATCAAATTTGTGAGCTAAATTAAAGATTGGATGTATCACTTTCCAGGAATAAAAGTTAAGTATATGAGTCTTATACAGGATGTTTCTATGTTTAATTTGCTGCGCTTTCAAAAGTATTTCCTTGATATAGTGTGCTTAAAATGTATCTGAATGTATCTGAAACGGAGTACATAAAATGTACTTCTGGGCACATATTCGGCACTTTAGGGCACATATTAGGTACCTCTGGCACATGGAGTATATTTAAGCATGTATACTACTCAAAGTTTGATAGGGATCACTTTTTGAATGCAAAATAATTTTTGGATAAATAAATAAGCTGAATCCAAAATTGATACAAAATGATAGAAAACATGTCTTTCATTAATTCCATAGATTCATTTCGTCAAATGTCAGTGTATTCAAGCGTGGCAATAGCAAACACCTGGGCACCCACAAAATGTGCCGTAACACTTAGGGTTTTTGGTGACTGAATTTTCACAAATTTCTTAATTTGTTGAGACAAACTTCCCTAATAACGCGTATGACGTCCACGGGCATCAATTACAGCACGACATCGCCTGCGCATGCTCTAATCAGTCCGTATGCGGTTTTGTGGAATGAGTCTCCATTCAGCAACCAATACATCCTTGAGCTCCTGTAAAGTCCTAGGCTGAACAGGTCGGGTTGAAACAGCATGCTGAAGCATGTCCCACGCATGCTCAATCGGATTCAAGTCCGGTGATCGAGTAGGCCAGTGCATACGCACGATTGTCTCGCGTTCCAGATAGGCATCAGTGACGTGTGCACGGTGGGGACGGGCATTATCGTCCATCAGAATAAAGTCCGGACTGATAGCACCGGCATATGGTTTCACAAACTGATTAAGAATCTCATTACAGTACCTCACTGCCGTTAACGTTTTCAACAACATACAGGCCAATTTTTCCATTGAGGCTAATGCCTGCCCAAACCATGACTGAACCCTTGCCATAGCGATCATGTTCTGCCACATTCAAGTAATGAAATCGCTCTTTGGACATTCTCCATACCAACTGACGTTTATCAGTGAAGTCTAGACAGAATCTGGACTCATCAGTAAAAAGAACTGGTGTCCAGTCACGAATTGTCCACCTAACGTGAGTTCTGGTAAAGTCTAGCCGGTCTTGCCCATGCTGTCGCGTCAACGGGACGTACAGCGGGTCTCCTGGCACTAAGTCCGAACTCATGTAGTCTGTTTCTGACTGTTTGTGTAGAAATACGTACTCCAGTTCCGTTTCTAAACTCGTTATTCAAGCGGGTAGCGTATAGGAACCGTTGACATCGAGATTGAAACAACAAAAATCGGTCCTGACGTTGAGTTGTAGCCCTGTCTCGACCCCCGCCAGATCTGTGTGAAGGATTTCCGTGGGTTAGATGACGATTCCACATTCGGGATACCACGCTTTGTGACACATTCAGAATCCCGGCAACACGACTTTGAGAGACGCCAGATTCTAACATTCTAACCCCACGGTTAATTTCTTCGGGACTTAGACGGTTTCTGAATTGTCCTCGAGACATTTAAGGGTTTCAGTAACCAACTGAAAACCTTTTTACGCTTAGAAAATGAAAACTAACAATTTTGATTTCTTGTTCGAATGGAGTATTACACAATATTTTGAGGGTGCATGGGTTCATATGAAAAGTGTGCACTTTCGTCAGTACTGAATTGCACGAGGTGCACCTAAAGATAATATTCAATGTACGGAGTGCAAACTCTGTCATGAATTTGTACATTTGCACTGCAAAATTTGATACATAAAACGTGATCCCAATCAAACTTTGAGTAGTATATGATGATCATGTTTGTTGTAAGGACATGTACAGTGAAATATGGGTACATTTGAGGTACCTAGACACATTTTGTTAGGTATTTCAGGTACTTTTGGGTACTGTATGTATATTAAGGGTACACCAGATACAGTTTAGGTAAAGCGGGTACATACATGGTACACCAGGTACATTCTGGGTAGCCAAGCACATTTTAGGTATTTCAGGTGCATTTTGGGTTCTGTAGGTATATTCAGGGTACACCAGGTACATTTTAGGTTACTGTGGGTACATAAAGGGGTATAGTAGATGCACGTATTATGTTTCAATTTGGCCATGTTTCAGATAGTGGGCCACTCTTGTACAAAATAGATACACTTGTTTTGCCTTTTTTGTACCCCAAAAATGTGTTTGTTTTGTACTTTTTTTTCAGCATGAGATGCAGACTATATAATTAAACTAATAAGTATTCCATTATGTTATTAAAGCTTACTAAAATAATCTTGAATCCAATCAGCAAAGCGCAGAAGAATTTTGCATTTCAGTTCCTATTTATTTGCTCACCTGTCCTTTAGTTTCTGGTCAGAGTGACCTCCCTTGAAGATATATATATATATATATATATCAATTCATCTTAAATTCAAATCGCCTACTCTGTTAGTAGTAAGTGTGTAGTGTTTGTAGGACATAAGCTGATTTGGAAAATACTGGATATAGTATTTACCGTTAATATTGGGACACCTTTACTTTCACTTCTTTCCATACTGTCCCTAAAATTCGGGTAAGTCCATTTTACTACCTGTTGGTGTGTTTAAAACTACTGGATGAATGGCAAACTGTTGATCCTGTGATCAGAGGCTGTGTCTGATTTGTTTCTACAATGTTTGCTCCTTCCTGTCTGTCCCAGTACTTAGAGTAAATACGGTATTTTTTGGGTGTTATTCTCATAATTTTTATTGAATGATTAGATTTTTATGGTTAAAATAAAATTTCTAAGCTTATTATGGCAAATATGGTATATGTATTTATCTTGCTGTTTACATGTTTTAGCTCACCTGTACACCTGTCAAGTACGAGGGTCGTGCAAAAAATTCTGTCACTAATAGGCTTCCTTAGTTTCATCCTAGATATATTTTAAAATGCTTCACTGCACTTGAATGGTGTGTTGAATAGCTAACGATACCCGTTTATTTCGTGCAAATTGCTTTCCAACTGACCGAGTTATTTCAAATTGAAATAGATGGAGTCACACACTGACCAATTTACTTGTTACATTGGAACATGGAACAGAAGACTGAAATTCGTAGCTATATTAAATGCCGCATTAGGCTTAATATAGATTCAAAACAGATATTTAATGAATTGTGTGGTATATATGGACCTCAGACTATTTTACTGCGCAGTTTTTAGATGGGTTAAAGCTTTTAGAGCTGGGAAATTTCCTGTTGAAGATGATATCCGTCCTGGAAGGCCTAAAACCTCTGTTACCAAGGTTAACATCGCTACTGTAAAGATTGTGGTCGAACAGGATGCGTGATTGTCTGTCAAAGATATAGCTAGTTGTACTGGCATATCAGAAGGCAGTGTGCAAACAATTCTGAAAAAGAGTTTGGACCTGAGAAAGGTTTGCGCTAGGTAGATACCTCATTTGCTCACTGAGGAGCAAAAGACACAACGCCTTAAATGTGCCCGGGAACATTTGAAAACATACAAAGGCTGTAATAGTCGGGTTATTTCTAACTTGCTAACAGGTGATGAAACCTGGGTGCACATATTTGAGCCACAAAGAAGGGCTGATAATAAGCAATGGAAGCGAAAAGATCAAAAACGCCCATGTATTGGCAAGAGAACCATAAGTTCGAAAAAGATGTACGCAATTTTCTTTAATTTAAGTGGGCCAGCCGTTCAAGTGCCTTGTCCATCTGGTCATACAGTAACTGGCCGATTCTACAAGAATTCTGTACTGAAGAAAGAGAAAGAGTTTTACAATAAGAAACAACCAAGCAAAGGATGGTCAGGAGTCCACCTTTTACATGACAACGCCTCCTCTCATAAGTGTGAGGTTGTTAAGTCTTTTTTGGCTTCTGTAAAGGTGAACGTTTTAAACCACCTACCTTATTCACCTGACCTGAGTCCCTGTGACTTCCTTTTATTTCCAAGGCTCAAAAAAAGCTTCTTGGAAATAAGTATACGTCTAGAAGTTCTCTTGGCAGCGCTATTTATCAGTGTCTCCAACAGATACCAAAAGAAGACTATTTATCTGCTTTTCGCGACTGGGTAAAAAGGTTACAAAAATGTGTTATAGTAAAGGGTGAATACTTTGAAGGTTTGTAATAAAAATTTGTTTGATAAAACGTAGCACTGAAATTATCCGAACCCAGTGACAAAACTTTTTGCAGGACCCTCGTAGACAAGGTGAGCTTTTGTGGTCACTTTATGTCCGTCTGCCCGTGCGTCCGTAAACAATTTCTTCAAACGACATCTCCTCCTTAACCTCTGATTGGATTTTGATCAAAATCACGGGAACAATTTTTGGTCAAAAAACCTGGCCGCCAGGGGACGGGGTTGATTTTCGCCGCTAAGGTGGAGACGTGAGGGAATGCTTATTTTCCCTATTATCTATACAGAAAACTTAAAAAATCTTCTTGACAGAAACCACTGGACCGATTTCAATATAACTTGGCAGAAATGTTTTTGGTGACCCACTACCAAGATTTTCAAAGCAGTTGATTCGTCAAAAAACATGACCGCTATGGGGCGGGGCTTATCTTACCTATATATCTGTATAGAAAACTTTAAAAAAAATCTTCTTGTCAGAAACCAATGGCCAGATATCAATATAACTTGGCAGGAATGTTTCTTTGGTGACCCTCAACAAAGATTGTTCAAATCGTCATGATTCGTCAAAAAGCATCGCCGCTAGTGGGTGGGACTTAATTTCCCTATTTGTCTGTATAGAAAACTATAAAAATCGTCTCATAAGAAACCAGTGGATCGATTTCATAAGTTGACAGAAATGTTTCTTTGGTAACCCTCTACCAAGAGTGTCAAGCTGTCGTGATTTGTGAAATAACATGGTTGCCAGGGGACAGGGCTTATTTTCCCTGTATATCTATATAGAAAACTTTAAAAATCTTCTGGTCATAAAAAATGTGACCAATTTCAATATACCTTGGCAGGAATGTTTTTTGGTGACCATCTACCACGATTGTTCAGGCTCCCATGATTCGTCAAAAATCATGGCTGCTTGGTGGTGGGAGGTCCCTATATCTCTATATAGAAAACTTCATCATCGTATTGTCAAAAACCACTGGACGAATTTCAATATTACTGGGCAGAAATGTTTCCTTTGTGACCTACTACCAAGATTGTCCAAGCAATCGTGATTCTTCAAAAAATGACCTCTATGAGGGGAGTGGGGGTGCTGATTTTCCCTATATATCTATAAAGAAAACTTTATAAGGTGGTCCCGGTGTTAGTCTTTGCTGCTTTGTGGTTTATTCTACGAGGCGATTTGTTATTTGTCTTTCCGTGTGTCATTTTGTTCTTGTGTTTTTCAGTTCTTTTAGTATTGCGATTACCTTGCTTGGGGAAGAGAGAGCTAATCTTAGTGCTTTTCGTACGTTTGTTCGGTTTGTGCTTGTTTAGATTTGTCGGTTTCCTCTTCCTCTTGGGATCTGGGAAGGGCTGCGGTTTGTGATTGTGGCACTCCCTGGACCGCTGACTTTTTTTTTTTTTTTTTTTTTTTTTTTTTTTAAATCTTCTTGTCAGAAACCAGTGCACAGATTTCAGTGTAACTTGGTAGAAATGTTTCTTTGATTACCCTCTACCAAGGTTGTTCAAGTCGTCATGATTCGTCAAGAAGCATGGCTGCTATGGGACGGGGCGTATTTTCCCTATCTATCTGTATCGAAAACTTTAAATGTCTTCTCGAAAGAAACCGTTGAACCGATTCAAAATGGGGCAGGGCTTGTTTTCCTTGTATGTCTATATAGAAAATTTAAAAAACTTGTCAGAAACCACTGGACCAATTCAATATAACTTGGCTGAATTGTTTCTTTGGTGACCCTCTACCAAGATTGTTCAAGCCGTCATGATACGATAAAAAATGGCCGCTAGGGGGCGGAACTTGTTAACCCTGTATATCTATATAGAAAGCTTTGAAAATGTTCTCGTCATAAACCAGTTGGCCAATTTCAATATATCTGGATGGTTTCTTTGGTGACCCTCTCAGTTTCAAGATGTCATGATCGTCAAAAGACATGCCTTTTTTTTTGGTAGGGGTGGGGGTGGCGGGGTGGAGTGCTTATATAAAACTTGGCAGAAATGTTTCTTCGGTTATCCTCTACCAAGATTAATCAAGCCGTCATGATGCGTCAAAAACATGGCCGCTTGGTGGCGGAGCTTATTTTGCCTGTATATCTATATAGAAAATTTTCAAAATTTTCTCGTCATTAACCAATACACTGATTTTAATATAACCTGGCAGGAATAATTCTTTGGTGACCTTCTACCAGGATTGTTCAAGCCGTCATGATTTGTCAAAAAACATGTTTGCCAGGGGGCGGAGCTTATTTTTCTTGTATATCTATATAGAAAACTTTAAAATTCTTATTGTCAGAAGCCTCTGGACAGAATTCAGTGTAACTTTGCAGGAATGTTGCTTTGATGACCTTCCAAGATTGTCCAAACCCTCATGACAGGTCAAAATACATGGCCGCCAGGGGGCCGTGGTTTTTCCTATATATCTAAATAGAAAACATTAAAAACCTTCTTCTATGAAACCACTGAATAGATTTCAATATAACTTGGCAGGAATGTTCCTTTTGTTGATCCTCTACCAAATTTGTTCAAGCGGTTATGATTCGTCAGAAATGGCCGCTATGGTGCAGGGCTTCTTTTCCCTATATAGCTATTTAAAAAAGGGGTAAGAGAAAAGTCCAGGGCATGCCACAATCACAAACTGCAGCCCTTCCCAGACACCAAGAGGAAGAGGAAACCGACAAATCCAAACAAAAAGCACAAATCGAACAGACGTACGAATAGCACTAAGATTAGCTCTCTCTTACGAATAGCACTAAGATTAGCTCTCTCTTCCCCAAGCAAGGTAATCACAATGCTAAAAGGACTGAAAAACACAAGAACAAAATGACACAAGGTAAGACATAAAACAAATCGCCTCGTAGAATAAACACAAAGCAAAAAGTAAGACTAGCACCGGGACTACCGGCTTAGAACGGTCAGTAGAGTAAACCACCGGGAGTTCACTTTAAAAATCTTTTCGTCAGAAACCACTGGAGTGATTTCAATATAACTTGGCAGAAATGTTTCTTTGGTTACCGCTATCAAGATGCAGTTCAAGCCGTCATGATGCATTTAAGAAACTGGTCGCTAGGTGGCAGGGCTATAAAATTTATGCAAAGAGCAGTGAACTTGGCTGAAACTTAAATAGTAGTATGCAAGTCTGCTTAGGTGAGCGATGTAGGATCTACATGGTCCTCTTGTTTTTTTTTTTTTTTTTTTTTTTTTTTTTTTTTTTTTTTTTTTTTTTTATATGAGCCGTGTCACACAAGAAGGGGGATGTAACACGCATGCCAACAGCGAATGCCCAGATCAGCCTGTACATCCCAGCAAAGGCCCAGATCAATCTGCCTATCCATGCAGTCTGATCAGGACTTTTGCTGTTTGTTTACACAATCTTTGTTTATTAAAGAATCAGCTAATGAATAGTAAAGGCTTTGATTAGTCCGAGTAGGTAGGCAGGCTGATCTGAGGCTTCAATGTTCTATACATTAAGCCCTTTTTGTATGACCCGGCTTATACAATCGATTACTGCCGGCCTCGGTGGCTCAGTTGGATACGCGTCCGACTGGAGACCAGGCGGTCGCGAGTTCGACCCCCGCCGAGGTTGGCAACATTCTTTCGTGGAGATTGATCATGAAATATTTTCTACGGCCATTCTCTCCCTTCTGCTGATTCAAGATGGGCAGTTGTCAGTTTCTGACGAAAGAATGTGCACAGTACTGGTTAACCGCTTAGAGGACTAAGCCTGCTCAGTAAACGTGTGGTTAGGTAAACTGACTGCGCTCGACATGACCCCATTGGGTTGACTGGGCAGTAAAACCTCAACACAAAACAAAACAAAAACCTCAACAGAAACAAAAACAATCGGTTACTACTGGAAGTAGTGTTATTCTGTGATACTGATTTTAACCCTTTTATGCCTAGTGGATTCTTCTATTATAACTTTTTGGACCTGTTCGTTTCCAATTCAGGGATGTCTGAGTAGTTTTTATTAATACCATGTTTTATAAAAATTCACGTATTTAATGCAAACATTGTGGATCCTGATCAGACGTCGTGTTCTGCGGCGTCTGATCTGGGTCTACGTTTTTTCCTAATGTCCCTTTTATGGGACGCTAGGCTTAAATGGGTTAATATAATTTATGTATTTATTACTGTGTACATGCTGTAACCTGGTAGAAGAATTACATGACTATTTCAGGGTTTGCTTATTTGTCATACTGTTTTATATTATATTACATATCTCACAGTGTACATACTGTTTGAATACTTATTTACTGATAAATAATCATGTTTTGGGGTCTGGTCCCAAGTGACCTCCATTAAGATTTTGATACCATTTAGTGTGGTATTTTATTGATTAAAATTGAAGCCCTTGGTTAGAGTCAAGTTGTCATTAGTTGTTTCCACGTGTACTTGTTCGACTGCAACTTGTTGATGCCAGGTACTATTTACCTTGAGCAGAAATTAACTGTGTCGTACATCCCGTGTCTGTACTTGAACTTTTTTTTATCCCGGACCGACTAGGTTCAGTGGCTATAGCGATCAGCCTGGCGTCCGTTCTTGACTGCACATCAAACTCATCATCAAGAAAAACATAAATAATGCACATGTCTTTTCCCTCCTGCAGCAAGACAATCGGCAGAGTATTTAATATAAATTATTTACGGCTGCCATTTTAAGAAAAGTAAACGTGACGTCATCTGTATACGTACGTGCATTACTCAGTGAGGTGAAGTTCATGGTATATTCAAACTCCGATAGCAGCAGTTCTTCTGTCTAGTGATTGTGCCCTTTTCCTCATGAATTTCTCCATCACCCCTCTAATTTCCTCATTGACGCCTGTCAAATTCCAGACATCAGTCTATGCGATAGAATTCGACTATAATAATATATACTGCGAAGAGAAAACTTTAATGGCTCGAATACCGTAGTCTTGTTAACCCTGGCTGATTCGAACTCGTTCTTGAGTCCCTATGAAATTCTTCTAAAGATGTTCGAGCCGTGGAAGTACGAATATACAATTATAACCATAACATTAAATGTACCATAACGTCAGAAAACGTACATTCAGATTCATATCAGCCTGCGAATTCAAGCAGTCCGATCAAAATCTTTACTGGGCGACTTATGGATAGCCAAGGATGCAAGATGTCCATGCGGACAGTAAAGACTTTGATCAGAGAGTGCGGATGCGCGAGCTGATTTGTCTCTATTGGGCACACAGAAGCTAGGTTTTCTCACTGCGCTGCAAATGCAAAACTGCACAGTCGAATTTACGTCTTCATAGTTTCCCACTGAGTGAAGGCACGTGCTGGGTGTAAAATATAAGTGAACATACCAAGGAAATGCTACAATCACGAAGCACAACCGTCCCGAGGCACCTATAGAAGGAGAAACAAACAATGAAGAAAGAAACACCACATGTATAACCACCGGCACACAACAAAGAAGAACTGCAACAGAGGAATCGCCCTGTGAAAAAACAACAACTTGGGTCTTAAATCAGTTCCACTCGCGCGAATTGTCACCATGAGTTCTGCTGCAGCTCCTAATTACAAACATATGTTCGGTCCGCACAGGGTTCGATGGCGGGAAGTGGGGGCTTTACCTCATCAGTGAACCATCGCTGTTTGTTTGAGGTTTTACGGCCCAGTCAACCCAATGGGGTCATGTCGAGCGCGGTCAGTTTACCTAACCACACGTTTACTGGGCAGGCTTAGTCCTCTAAGCGGTTAACCAGTATTGTGCACATTCTTTCGCCAGAAACTGACAACTGCCCTTTTTGAATCAGCGGAAGGGAGAGAATGACCGTAGAAAATATTTCATGATCAATCTCTACGAAAGAATGTTGCCGACCTCGACGGGGGTTCAACCCGCGACCTCCGGGTCTCCAGTCGGACGGCGCATCCAACTGAGCCACCGAGGCCAACCATCACTGTACAATATGTATAATTATAAACACTGATGAAACAATGCAAAGTGTTTAGTGTTAATCTTGAGCCAGAATACAAGAAAAACACAAAATATGACCACGATGTAAGTCCTGGACCAAACTGCATAAATCGACTAGCCGGCACATGAAGGTTATACCCAGTAAGCATTCTTTATAAATCTATAGCGGGCCGTTATCGGCCCGTCAGGGTAGCTGACGGGCCGATAACGGCCCGCTATAGATTTATAAAGAATGCTAGCTGGGTAAAACATTTCATTACTGTTGTTGCAACATCAACACTAGGCTACGTAAAGTTCTAAGTGATGGAATTTTCTGAGAAGAAATGAACTGAATAATATATTTTATTATGATATGTTTTACTTACGAAAGGGAATGTTTACCAGGAGTATACTCGTGTGATGTACACGCACAAATAAGCATTCGAAAATAGTTTCACATTAAATGGGTGGATATGCTATATCGCCGAATTTAGAAATACACAACACAGAATGGACAGCGTCTGACGAATGCATATTGTGGCAGACTTGGTCGTTTATACATGGGCATTAAAATAATGAGAACTTCATGAAATGAACTCTTTACCCCTTTGATGAGCAGCAAGTGTTCCGCCCAAATTGCGAAGACGTATTGGCTGCAATGCTGATTACTTTCCCTGTCTCAATATACACGAGGTTAATGCAACTAAGGTTAGTGAATACACCTGGTACTTCGCTGCCATTTTTACATAAGGGAGACAACTTTAATGACTTGTTTTCCTGTACATCAAGCTCCCGAAAAAAAGGAGCAAATGCTTTCTAGAGTAAACCCTTTCTTAGTCGGGGCTTTTTGTGCCTCGAGAAAAAAAGAAACACAACTTGTACACTGTGCCGTAAGTTTTGACAGTATGATGACATAATTGTGTAGGCAAGATTTATTCTTCCTACTGTAGCCAATATATTCCGCATCAGTTATCTATTAGGGCCGCAAGAGCAGTCCAAACTTTAGGAATACATCAGACCATACCGTCGGTGGTCTTTTTATTGCCAAACATGGTAATTCAATGCTACGTCATGGTTATTAAACATCGATCGACTTATCCAACAATACCACATGATCTGGACACCTGTAAGCTGTTATAGCAAGGGTTTTGGCACCGTAAGCATCCAACCGTATTATACAATGAATAACTCTTGGATACACGAGATAAGTATAATGTCATATCACAAACTTGTGCATTACATGCTATTTGTTCATTAGGATTTTAGTACTAGACTTTTTCTGAAGGCCTTCGTGTCGTCTCTGGTATAACGTATCCTTGAGCTCTCGCAGTATTTGAGCAATATGACGTCGGGCGACGGGCCCTTGATCAGAATGCACAGACTGAGCTTGGAATGTGCTGTTCGCATTTGGCATAATAGCCATTGTTACAATACGATCAAATTGCTGTTGATAATTTACAATGTCGCCACCAGTGTAATAATTGTCTTATTCTTGTACTGGCCTCTTGTTGTGTAGCCCTTTCAGCACTGCAGACAGAAACAAGATTTTTGCAAACCGTGTAGATCCTGAAGAGACTCATAATAAGCCGTCTCATCAGAATCTAGACTGTTTGCCATTCTGCTGAGTTTAGACTGAGATACCACTGTGGAATAGTGCTCTGACTAGATTCAAAGATGGAAGAGTCCATTTCAGAAACTCAGGGCTGAAAAGGTTATGTTCAACGAATACACTTTCTACTTATTCCGCCATTTTGACAAGAGAGACAACTTTTATAACTTCCCGTTTTTGTTCGTGTAAACGAATCCCCTTTTTAAAAGAAAACTATCTAAAAGAAAAGAACTTGATCCTGCGAGCAAACTCCTATTAGTGGAAATAATTTACCAGCTTTTTCTGAAGGAGATAAAACAATTTGTTAGAGTTGCCTCCCTTAAAAGTGTATTAGTTTTATCTTGAAGTACACATTTTTATCGATTTGATATTCCCCATTCTTGTCTTACTAACACTAACCCTAACCACTACTAACATTGCTAACATTTGCACTGACCCTTACGCTACCATAATCAAAATAAACCCTAAACTGATTACCCTAACCATAACGTTCATTAACCCGAACCCTAATCTCACCCTAACCCTTTCAATGAACATAACTAACCGTAATCAGGTTGAGCATTGACACGACCTTTTGACATACATGTACAATCCTCGTAAACACTAATGTACACTAATCCTTTCCTATCCTCACTTACCCTTACACTAACTAAATATCAAAGCACTGAGAGTGCTAATGGGGCGGTTTCTTAAAATTCTATAAGCCTCTGGGATCTTCAGCACTTTAACTTTGTTCAATATTTCTTGATATATAATTGAAGCAATGCCTTTTTCGCGACAACACGTGTGCAGTTTGCACAATTCAAAGTAACTAGTTACAGTATCATGAATATTGGATCAAAATAACCGTGGTTCTGAACCCCTTTTAACCACATTTGTATTTAATTTCAACATGTGTACAGTAACATTATTTATTATCAGTTAGACAACACATCTTTTTTCAAGTATAAAATACTTATCATGTTTCTTTTTTCAAAGGACTGTAAAAATGTAAGAGAAAAGTCCATGGAGTGCCACAATCACAGCCCTTCCCAGAAACCAAGAGGAAGAGGAAACAAAAAACAAACAAGTGCAAATCAAACAAACGTACGAAAAACACTAAGAGTAGCTCTCTCTTCCCCAAGCGAGGTAAGTGCAATGCTTAAAGGACTGAAAACACACACACAAAAAACAACAACAACAAAACAATACAAATCGCCTCGAAGAATAAACCACAAAGCAACAAAGAGTAAGACTAACACCTGGACTACGTAAGTTGTGGGTATTCATTAATATTGCCCTATCAATGACCTTCAAATAAGTACCAACAACATATGTTTTTTCGCGTAGAATTTATAATTAAAAATATAATCTGGATAATCATATAGAGCGTTTAAAATGTACAGTTTTGGCCATTTTCCATTTGTTATTCCACCCATTGGAAGATTCATTATGTCCATATATATATACAGAAAGGAAAAAGAAACGCAGGGTAAATTTTATTCCTAAATTTCATTCAAGTTTGAAAAAGTTTGTTAAATATTTTACTATGATTACAAAACGGTACATATATGGAACAAAAGTTCCAAATTTCATTGGTTTGTGATCAACAAGTCCCGAGTTATTGAAGTTCATTGGTAGCTACCCCCCTTCCCCCACCCCCCCCCCCCCCCCCCCCCAAATCTTGAAATCAAAATCAAACTGAAAATCAATATCGGGTGTGCACCCCTCTTGCTGCCGTTGCTGCCCTAATTCTCCTTTGGATAAACCAAAGCATTGACAGTTCGCATCGGGATGTTATTCCATTCATCGATCAACGCATTCCTTAGTTGTGCAAGAGTTGCGGGGGTGGGGGATTTCGGCGCTTCCTAACCCTTCTGTCCAGCTCATCCCACATGTGCTCTATTGGGGTCAAATCTGGACTGTATGGTGGCCATGCTAATGGTGCGATGTTATTGTTTGCCAGGAAATCCTGACAAACTCGGGCAACATGTGGTCGGGCATTGTCCTGCTGCAGAATCAGATTACGTTGTTGCACAAGCGGGACTGCAACAGGACGCAAGATCTTATCCCTATATCTTACTGCGGTCATATTGCCCGCAACAATAATCAACTGTGATTTTATCCCGTGAGCAATGCCTCCCCAGACCATAACGGAGCCACCCCCAAACCGATCCCGTTCGACAACACAGGCGCCGGCAAAGCGTTCTCCGCGTCGTCGGTACACACGACGTCGACCATCTGCGCGATAGAGAGTGAACCTAGACTCGTCCGTAAAAAGAACTCGTCTCCACCGCCTCATCGGAAATAGCCTGGGCGCTACGCCGTCAACCACGCCATACGACGCAACCTACGTGCCTGGGTCAGAGGCAGACCAACGTATTGACGACGAGCTCGAAGGCCAATCTCACGCAATCGACTTCCAACAGTCTTCGGAGAAATTTGTCGATTATGCGTACCTACTGTATTAAGGGCAGTTTCGGTAGCAGTGAGATGACGATTCCGCAAATGTGCCAGACGGATTGTCCTGTCTTGACGTCGCGACGTCATGCGTGGACGCTAAGACCGCGGTCGGTCTGCTAAATGCCCTGTCTCCCTTAAACGTCCAACAAGACGTTCAATTGTTGAGACGTTAACCTCAAAATGATTGGCAACTTGCTGTTGCCTCTGACCCTGCATCAGCAACGCAATTGCCCTACCCCTCTGAACACCAGTCAATCGTACCATGATTGAAAAAAAGTTCAAAGTAGCGTAAAAATGAAAAGAAAAATCGGTAAAAGAATCGAAGAGCGTTGTGTATCGTTGAAGTGTACCAAATGGTGTGAGGAAATCTTGTGCTGAAGGTTTAAACATGCTTGTTTTGCACGAAATTTTGGCTTTCCATATTGTCCGATATTGATTTTCAGTTTGATTTTGATTTCAAGATTTGCGGGGTAGCTACCAATGAACTTCAATAACTCGAGACTTGTTGATCACAAACCAATGAAATTTGGGACTTTTGTTCCATACATGTACCGTTTTGTATTCATAGTAAAATATTTAACAAACTTTTTCAAACTTGAATGAAATTTAGGAATAAAATTTACCCTGCGTTTCTTTTTCCTTTCAGTATATATATATATTGTGTCTTGAAACAAATAAAAACAGCCGTGAGCTAAGAGATGACGCATTCCCTAATGTCAGAATATTTCAAACAAAAGATACTGGTAAAATGTTAATAGTGCTGAAAACACTATTTGGAAACTCCTAAAGGTTCAGAGGCTACATGCATTCAAAGTCATAGTAACTTGTACTGCTATTTATACTTCGTGAAAAAGCTAACCCACAATACTCTATTATATTATGTTATTGGTTCTTTTAGATTTTACTTGGAAATTTAAATTTATTTAAATCCAAATCATTTTATTCCAGACTGTTAATTTTGATAAAAATAATAAGTGTTCTACTATATTTGAATTTTAAGACTTTGTCAAGCCAGATTTTAAAAAAAAAACAAATGATGAAAACATATATTTAAATTAAAAAAAAAATAAATATAAGTAAATAAATAAATAATAAAAATGCAAGATACAGGTCTTTGTGTTGGAAAAAACTTAACAAAAATAAATACATTTGACGAAAATTACATTCTCAAAGATCATCACAGAATGTATATATAATTTTAGTAAAATAATTTCAGGAATTTAAATTAATTTTAATTTTTGACTTAAAAAAGGTAAGAGAAAAGCCCAGGGAGTGCCACAGTCACAGACCCCAAGAGGAAGAGGAAACCGACAAATCTAAACAAGCACAAACCGAACAAACGTACGAAAAGCACTAAGATTAGCTCTCTCTTCCCCAAGCGAGGTAATCGCAATACTAGAAGGACTGAAAAACACAAGAACAAAATGACACACGGAAAGACATACAACAAATCGTAGAATAAACCACAAAGCAACAAGGAGTAAGACTAACACCGGGACCACCGCCTTAGAACGGTCGGTAGAGCAAACCACCGTGTGGTTTAAAGCACTTTTACAGCTAGCTAACTTCATCCTGGGTCCCGATGCTACTCTTAATACAGAAATACATAAAAATTCGGTTCGCATAAAGGCTCCCAACTCAGTCAATGCATCAAAGCGAAAACATAAAAATCAAATTAATCACTATAATAAACAAAGACGAGTACTCATGGCTAATTCTACTGTATGCCAGAGTAAATGAAAACCAATAGTTGAACCACGGCGGGCCAAGCCAAAGACATATCGTCAAGCCCCAACCCACTGGTTAAAGTTTTACGAAGAGGCCGTCATTTAGTCTGAGGCCCGAATGGCCGTCGTGCAATTAAAGAGTAAAGCATAGCCATCAACAATGATTGGGTTGACAACTAAGCATGCAGTCTGCCGCATAATATCCAGGCTATTGCCAATTCTTTTATAACGGTTAATAAGTTTTCTGAATTGCTCCGAAAAGTTAAATTTACCTACAATTTTTCTAAATCTGTACACTAAGTCACCGTAAAATTCGAGTTCCGATATACCTTGTTGCAGAAGTGTTTTGATTTTTTTTAATTAACTTTCATTTAAAAGTCAAACTAAATATGAAAATGTATAAGCACCGAACCCCAACATATAAATATGGAAGAGACCTGTTTCTCCCTGTATACATTCCTTGAATATTTAAAAAAAAAAAAAAAAACAAAAAAAAAAAAAAACAGTTTTATTTATTTTTCAAAAGAACCAATGATGTCATTGGTTCCTCATGAAGTATGAGCAAAAGGTAGTTGTGATCATGGTACCCAAGCCATAATCCAAACTCATAAATCCGTAAACGAATGACGAATCAGAATGTTAAGATCAACAGACATGGACTTAAGAATAAAGGGTGTAATCAGGCGTCCGCGGATTGTAAGCATTACTTGGTAAGCAAGCTTCGCCCACCGTGCCCATAGGCCTGAACGAAGGAAATGTAGGTAGAAGCGTATGTTCGGGATTTTGGAAGTCTACTTATGGCTCGTCATTGGCCAAAACATCAGAAACAGTTTCGGAAACTGCTACATTGTAGGAGTTGATGAGATCATGATGACTCCCTTAGAGCTTCTTATGTGTTGCTACAAGATCAACAGACATGGACTCCAGAATAAATGGTGTAATCAGGCGTCCGCGAATAGTAAGCATTACTTGGTAAGCAAGCTTCGTCCACCATGCCCATAGGCCTGAACGAAGGAAATGTAGGTAGATGTCCGGGATTTTGGAAGTCTTCTTATGGCTCGTCATTGGCAAAAACATCAGAAACAATACTGGAAACTGCCACATTGTAGGGATTGACCATATCATGATATTTTCCATAGAGATTCTTATGTATTGCTATAAGTTTGGTTTTCTGATACCCCTGGCTCAACAACCTTGTAGTGAGCAATTTCCTACGTACCATGAAGTCCTGATAATTTGAACAGGCTCTGGCATAACGGATTAACTGTGAGACGTAAACGCCGTATGATGGTGTAGATGGGATATAACGGATTAACTGTGAAACGTAAACGCGCTATACTGGTGCAGAAGGGATATTACTGCTCAGGAATGAGATGTTAACAATGGGAAAATTGAAGTCCCGTTTGTCGTAAAGCCTAGTAGTAAGCTTTCCGTTTTCAATACAGAGATTACAAACCAAGCGTGAGGAGGAGGCTGCCATCTCCGTTGTTTCCTTTATTTAAAGAACACGTGGATAGATGCATTCCAAATATTCTTAACAACTTAAAACTCTCCAAAACTTTAGATCTCAATAACTACTAGTATTTGGAATATTTTAGTGAGGTTCTCACTACTGGACTCACTAGTCATATGCCTTTCTTTTTGGCATGTAATCAACCAAAACTGAAATAAGGGGATGTGTCTACTTTAATCTATGAAAAATATTTGTGGCTAAAATGCGGTTTCACCAGAAAACACATTTTAAAGCTCATGAACAGATTATATGCCTTGTATGCAGCCTCGCAAACTACAGTGCACTCAATACGAAAACACGCCTATTCAAATATATAGAAAATTTCACTTCCAAAAACTGAAAATTTTCAGAAAAAAAAATTCTGATATGTTTCATATTTCTGCTCAAAACACAGATTGTGGGTACTCGTTAGAACCGCCTCAGCGAGGCGGTTCTAACGAGTACCCACAATCTATGTTTTTGAGTAGAAATAAGAAAAATAATGCATACCCCTGTAAACCCCAGTTTTACTATATAAAAGAGGGGTTTAAGGGGGTCAAAATAATATAGGCGTGTTTTCGTAATGTATATGAAGAGACTTTATAAAACCGAGTTTCCGACTTCCGTACTTTTGTGAGTTTATTTTTTTCTAAAACCAACCTTTTAGGTCTGTTAGTCTACTTTTAGTAGTACCACTTGTGAATATTAACCCTGGCCCTGCTGAACCCGGATAAACCCTGCCTTTGCAAACAGTGTAGATCGAGATCAGTTGACTTCTGAAGAAGCCAACTGATCTAGATCTCCTTTGTTTGTCATTAGATATGTAAATCTACAGCAACAATCCGAATCAAGTAATCTGATTGGCTTAAAATTAGAAGTGGGCGTGGCATCTTGTGAATATTAATGAACCATTAAATTATATGAGCAGCAGGAGAAAAAAAGACGTGCGCTCAACGAAGACTCATATCAGCCTGCATCAGCGCAATATAAACAGATTATTTGCTGTCTTCATTAAGACATTTTGCGTTCTTGGCGATCAAAATTGTGCCCAGTAAAGATTCCGATTAGATTGCGTGAATGCGCAGGCTGATCGGAATCTTCGCTGGGCGCACATGTCTGAAGGTATGTTTTCTGACGTTGCGGCTCATACTGAGAATGCTTACTATGCAATTATTAATAATTATGTTGTCAATAGTGGCGCGTGCATTCAATTACAGGTTCAACAGTCGAAGAAAGCGTAAAGCGAGGGACACTTACGATACTTTTAAGATAATTTAATTTACTTTGGTGTGATAATTACACAGCTGGAATTAGAGATAGTGGCGTAGGTCAAAAAACGTCTTTTTTACTTACATATCACGAACGTTTGGAAGAATTTTCCAGGGCTGCGTTCAGTGAACGCAATCACTACTTTGTATCTTTAGAACGTTTATTGTAAAGTAAATAAGTGAAATCGGGAATTGATATACAATCACATTACGAAAACACGCCTGTTCAACTATATATAGAAAAGAAAACAGAAAAAAAAAACAAAAAACAGATGTTTCATGTTTTTCCTCAAAACATAGATTGTGGATACTCGTTAAAACCACCTCGACGAGGCGAGTACCATAATCTATTTTTTTACAAAATAAAACAAATGTGTACACCTGTAAACCCCAGTTTTACTATGTAATGTGATGTTTTCGTGATGAGGTCCACATCAAGCCCCCAACACCAAAGGCAAGGACAGACAAATACAATACAGCAGACACAAAATGAACAGATCGCAAGCAGAGCTGATAACTCTTTCCCCACAAAAAATTGCAACTTTGGTGTCCAAACTTAACAAAATATATCTTAAACTTTAGACAGTGTAACACAACATAACAAGTAACAAAAAGTACCACAGCGATAGTACCGTCTTGATACGGTCTGTAATGAATTACTAGCTGGGGGTGTTTAAGCTAGCTTGTGAAATCTCAGCCCTTACCCTCAGCTTCCAAATGGTAAAAACATATATTTGTTCGGTCCGTGTGGAGGTCTTACCGGGACCTAGGGAGAAGTTGGCTAGCTGTAAAAGTGCTTTCAATCCCCCGGTGGTTTACTCTGCTGACCGTTCTAAGGCGGTGGTCCCGGTGTTAGTCTTACTCTTTGGTGCTTTGTGGTTTATCCTGCGAGGCGATTTGTTGTATGGCTTACCTTGTGTCATTTTGTTCTTGTGTTTTTCAGTCCTTTTAGCATTGCGATTACCTCGCTTGGGGAAAAGAGAGAGCTAATCTTAGTGCTTTTCGTACGTTTGATCTATTTGTGCTTGTTTGGATTTGTCGGTTTCCTCTTCCTCTTGATGTCTGCGAAGGGCTGCGGTTTGTGATTATGGCACTCCCTGGACTTTTCTCTTACCTTTTTTCTAACTTATCCCTGAATTATCACGGGCTACAAATAAATCGACCTCAAATTAGACAGCAGACAGTATTCCCTTTGACGAGACCTGATGTTAGATCTAATAAATTATATCACTGATTATTAATTTTATATAGTACTAAATGTATATTGTCAACCCAGTAGACATCCCATATATTTTTTTGTGACGAACAAACAAAAAAATATTCGCGAATGCCGCCATTTTGGTTGTGCTAAAAGTCAGCTTGAGAATAGTTTGCGGTATTCGCTACCGTCCGCCGAAAACTGTCAGCTGAATGAAAAGTTTGCTATAGTTTTCGAACAAGTGAACATTTCGCTTAATGAACGATTCGTTGATTGCCAAGAGACGGTTGGCATGTATTATATGTGTATCATTTTGCGGATGTTGATGTATTTTTATTTCACCAACACTACTACATGTATAGATCACAGTTTCGACGGCTCGGAAAGATTCAGCAGTAATTGTAATTATAGTGTTTGTTTCTGTTAATTGTGCTTTCAATCGATATTACAAATATTGTAAAACCTGACGCAATAATTATGCTAGGTGAACTCCTCTACATTAACTGTATGGATCGGTTCGTTTGCCATGTCTGGTTAGTTTTTATTGTTAAAATGTTTCAAAGCAATTCTTGTCCCATTCCTGAAGCATCTGATCTGGGTCTACACTGACAATGTACAGATTATGGGACACAATGCATACATGGGTTAAATATGGCTTGCTGGGTAGTGGTGTCAACTAGATAAAGTAAATAAGTGAACTCAGGAACAGACAGAATAAGATCCACATAGAACCATTAACACCAAAGGGAAAGGCAGGCAAACACAATGAAGCAGCCACATAATGAACAGACGGCAAGTAGAGCTGGCAACTTTTTCCCAGAAAGGTGGCTTCTCTATCATCCAAACTTAACCGAACATCTCTCAAACATACGCTGTTGCAAAAAGAAAAACACCAGAAAGCAAAGTAGAAAGGAAGGTAATGATCAGGAATCGATACAATTATCCCACACCTCCCATCAGAGACATCAAAGAGAAAGAAACACAAACACGAAATAACTGGACACTAATGGAAACATCACTAGCAGAAAGCCAAACGGACAATTACTTTCCCACAAACTGGCCAAATGGCTATCCAAAACAAAAAGATGTAAGCGACACACACACATTCAAAGACGAACTATAACAAAAACTAGACAAAGTGCCCAGTGGGGCACGTATACCCCCGACCAGCGCTACCGCCACTTTTTAAAGAGCACAAAGTATGTAGCTTTGACTCTGGAGATGGCAGTTGTATGCTATATTTTATAACATTGAAATAATTCAGTGACACTTGATGTAAAGTCTTTGACCTCAAAGGTCAGGAACAGTGCAGGGATTGAGCTAATTAAATTTTTAGCCCTATAACTATCACCATAGACCAGTGAAATCAATCAGTCTTTATAATATAAGCAAAAATGACATTTGTATGAAAAGTCTGTTACCTTGATTTAAAAGCCATACCACAGCTTTGGGATGGTGCCGAGAAAAGCTTTAGACCTATATATATATATATATATATATATATTTATATATATATATATATATATATATATATATATATATATATATATATATATATATATATATAATTTTTAATGAAAATTTTAACGTGACCTGCCTACTCAATGTCCTCTACATATCGATAAAGTATCACAAAAATATCTTAAAGAATTTTTAGAGTTATTGCCCGCATACGATTTAAATAACCAAGGGCAAAAACTGCAGAATTGAGTCGGTTAGAGTGTCATTCTTGAATGTGACATGCCTACTCAATGTGCTCGACATACTGGTGAAGTATCATGAAAATATCTTAAAGACTTTTTAGAGTTATTGCCCACACAAGATTTAAATAATCAAGGGCAAAAACTGCAGAATGGAGTCGGTTAGAGTGTCATTCTTGAATATGATATGCCTACTCAATGTCGTCTACATACTGGTGCCTGGTGAAGTATCATGAAAATATCTTGATGTGTTTTAAAGTGATGGTTCGCACAAATTTTTTACAATTTCGGAGACAAGGGGATATAACTCACGGACCAAGTCAGTTAGAGTTGTCTTTCTTGTACCCGACACCCCTACCAAATGCCCTCGACAACCTGACAGAGCTTCATGAAATTAGCTCAAAGGGTACTTAGGAGTTATGGGGTGCACAGTAATGCGTTTATGGACAGACAGGTGGATGGGTGGACGGGTGGAGTCCATGCTGATAGCCATATCCCCTAAACCTATCAGTAGGAGAATAACGAAATTCAACAAAAGGTCTTGATGGTATAGCTATATAAACTTAGATGCATTTTTTTACTTTTATATGAAATTTCTAAGTCTGTGATCTTGACCTCAAGGTCATACCCTGGGATGGGGATCACGCTGAGTAAAACTCTAGACCTATATCTACCAACATGTAAAATATAAATGAAATTCCTTAAATGGTCTTGATGGTATAGCTATATAAACATAAACACAAAAATTGTGACTTTTTATAAAAATTCTAAGTCCGTGACCTTGACCCCAAGGTTATCCCCTGGGTAGGATTGGTGCTGATAAAAACTTAAGCCCTATGTCTACCATCAGGCCTAATATGAATGAAATCTATCAAAGGGTCTTCATAATATGTCTTTTAAACTTTAACGTAAAAACTTTGACCTTAAGACAAAAATTAAGTATGAACGAATAATGCTTCAACGGACGAACGGACAGAGGAACAGATTCCTTCCTGATAGCTATATCCGCTCAACCTTTCAGTAAGGGGATAATGAAATTTAACAAAAGGTCTTGATAATATAGCTATATAAACTTAAACGCAAAAAATTTTACTTTTATATGAACATTCTAAGTTTGTGACCTTGACCTCGGTCACACTCGGGTGGGAATCATGCTGAAAATGACTCTAGGCCGATATCTACCAACATGTCAAATATAAATGAAACTCTTCAAGGGTTTTGATGATGATATAGCTATATAAACTTAAACACAAATAACTTTGACTTTTTTCATAAAATTTCTAAGCCTTGACCTTGACCCCAAGGTCACCCCCGGGGTGGGGATGGTGCTGATAAAAACTGTAGACCTATATCTACCATTATGCCAAATATGAATGAAATCCATCAAAGGGTCTTTATAATATGAGGTCCTATAAACTTTAACGCAAAAACTTTGACCCTGTGACGGAAAGACGAATGAACGAACGTACGTACGAATGAACGAACGGACGAACGAAAAGCGAAAACATTATACCCCCGACATACTTCGTCGTATGTCGGGAGTATAATAAACCATGACAGAAGAACCGCCTTGGAACGGTCAGTGAAAAGTATTTCACTCGCGGGGGGGGGAGGGGGCGGGGGGGGGGAGGGGCGGGCTTAAATCGATTTTACGTGGCCACAATCCTCGTCCTTACTTCTGCCGCGGTTTAGACACATACTTTGTTCAGTCCGCATGAAGGCTTCCTAACTCATCAGTGCTACATCTCCAAGAACACAAAAAATCAACAAATTACAGAAATGAAACAACGATGAGGACTCGACAGCACGAAACAACTGAAATGCTAGAGCAAAAGAAAACCAACAGTAAGACTCCGGTGGGCCCGACCAAAGATAGCGCATCAAGTACCAACCAACATTACCGAAATTCAATTTCAAGTAAGCCTTTATGCTGGAACCATCATAAAATCTGAGGCCTAACCCGCCGGCGTGCAATTAAAGAGGGAAGCAAAGTTATTAACCGTGATTGGGTTAACAACCATGCATGTAGTCTGCCGTATAACATTTATGTTTTACCCAATCTTTTTATATCGAAGAATGATTTTACGAAATTGGGTACTGAAGTCATTGCAAGCATATATTTTTCTGAATTTATATACTAGGTCACCATAAAATTCGGGTTCCGATAGGCCTTGTTGCAGAAGAGATTTAAGTCCAAGATTGAATTTAGAAACTAAATCGGAATGACGTCTATAAAACTTAGAAAAGGCTTTACGTAGTTTATGATACCGATAACCCTGATTAAGGAGTTTAGCAGTTAGCAATTTATTACGAGTGTTGAAGTCAGTTAAATGACTAGACACTTTGGCAAATTGAATTAATTGTGAAATATAAACACCGTAGGATGCCGCACGAGGAACATCACCATCCAAGAAAGGAAAAATTACAATCTCAAAATCAAAATCATTGCGTTTATCATAAATTTTGCAGGAAGAAAACATCTACAATAGATAAATGTAAATCCAAAAACGCGGCTTCGGTATCAGAAGAATTAGCTTTATTTAACTGAAGTTCTGGGGGGTAAATTTGACTGATTAAACCGTCGAAGTAGGTATTGTCAATATTCAATAAATCATCCAAATCTCTTGAAGTCGAGCTAAAAGCTTCAGTGATTTCAGATTGGTTTTCAACGGAAAGGGACATCATGAAGTCTCTTTCATAAAAAAAAACAAGAACAAATCACCCACAAGGGGTGCGCAATTCGTACCCATCGGAATACCCACAAAATGTCTAAATAACTTAGTACCAAATCTTATATAAATATTGTCATGTAGAAAGGTGAGAGCTTCACACACGTTCTGACATGTCCATAATGTGTAAATTTTATGCACTTCAGAAGTGGCAAAGCATTTCTTACATTACATGCAAAGTAGAGGGAATCTTCTCTATTAAATGTCCATTCAATTAAATCATTTAGTTTTTCTTTTATAAGATTATGAGGGAGTGTAAAGCGTGAAGAAATCATAAGTAGACAGACTAAAAGCACGAAATTGTCTTGATTTCAATTTATTTAAACCCTCATTCGAAGTTATAGACCAAAACAGATTTCTCCCTGATCTTTCGAAAACTTTGTCACAATATTTAATTTCATGTTTTTTGATGGCAGTAAGACATGAAGTTAATAATTTAGAAAGTTCATTGGTGGTACAAGAGCTTGAATGTGCAATAAACCGTGCTTTGTAATGTCGTTTATGAAGTTTAGGTAACCAATATAACGTTGGAAGCTTGTCTTGGCCTTCAGTAACACATACAGCAAACGTGGTGGCTGAATAACAGATATGGTCATTAATTACAGACATCTCTTCAGCCAAAGGTTGTAGTTTATAGGCCTTAGTACCACTAAGCTCTTGCTGAAGAGTGTTAACATAGTAGAGCCGTCAAACAACTACAACATTGTTAGCGGCCTTGTCTGCCGGAGCCTAAAACATACCTCTTATGAAATTCTTGAATACCTAGTTTAAGGTGACGTAAAGATGTCTTCGGTTTAGGAGGTAATAAGTTAGAATTTAGAGAATAGAAAGAAATGCGTTTGTTCACTAGTTTCAAAATGCTAAGTTTCCATTCTTTTAGGGCTTTATGCTCAACATACTCTCGCTTACACCATCGATTACCGAATTCATTCAAGGCAGCAGCGATTTCTTCCCTACATTTATTGAAATCAATATTAGAAACACTACAGAGCAATCAACAACTAGAGGCCATGGGCCACAGCTCACTCACCTTGAAATAGCCACTGCAGGTATGCAAATGTTATGTAATATTTTTCTAATCGTGACATCTCTACTTATGTAAGGATCATCTTTTTGAGCAACTCTATTTTCTAATCCGTAGTGTGTTCTTTGTTTCCAAAGGCAAGCTTTTTGACGTTTATTTTGCTACACTGCAGCTGGTTTTAGTGCGGTGTGGCGGCGGTAGAACGTTTTCCCGTACATCACCATAGAGCAGATTATATTTCATTTCCTTTGGTATAATTGGGCCCATTGTGGTGTACTTGAAAATGGAGTTATGCTCATTTTTACGCTAGAGGGCGTAAACAGTGTTGCAATCATCATCACTGCTTATGAAGGGTCTCAATAAAACTGACAGGTTTTATTTGACGTTTATTAGTTTACAAAAGAGAGCTAATTGTAAAGATACCCGGGAATAGCAATCGTAAATCTCCATTCTAAACCATTTTCCCAGCCTACACACAGAGACAATCGACCCACCAGTGCTGTCGGTGCTTGATTTATTACATGTTCTGCCTTGTACAACTGATGAACGTTTTTTTTCTTTAACTGTTACATACGTTTCAAATATCTCTAAAGCTGAGTTCAGGAAATAGAGTTGCCACCTTTAGGGTAAGGGACTGCTTACTGTCTGCGCTATTGTGACTGTACAATTGCAAGTGTCTCCCTTTTCCTTTCATGTTCAGGGATTGATGCGATTCTGATTGCATTTGTTCCTGTTCACCAATTTATTTTGATCACCCTAGTCGAGGGCTTTCGTGTTAGAGAGTCAAAGGCGACACAAATCTACACCTTTCCTCTATATATATATTGTATATGTTGCCGTAAATTTACTTAAGTTTCATTTTTATTATTTATTTTTTATTTTGTTTGTACTTTTACGCCGACATCCACTTTGTAGTAAACCCGTTATTTTTGTTTCCTCACTGTATTCAAGTGTAAAGTTACGAGCGTATATGCTTTCCTGTGATGATTTTGCTGTTGGCTGATGCAGTTTTTCGTGCTTTTATTTATTTATTTTTTATTGTTGTTTTTTGGGTTTTTTTACCAATTAAGTGCTTTTGGTGATAATCAAGTGTTCAGTCTTTATAATGGCCCCGACTTAAAAAAAATATTTGTTTGGATGGTCTAGGCCGAAACGTTTTATGTCTGTTCATCGGCCCTCTGGGGCTCAACTTATGGCTTTCTTTTGCTGTAATATTCCAGCGGTATTGCTCGAAACCCAAAGGATCACCAAATGTCTCATGTTGTTCGTTTGCGTCTTCAACTATGATTTATTGTAGGCTTTATCCGTGCTATATTTGTTGCCCATAAAGATTCGTAGATTAGTTAGAAAACTTCCACGCGGGCCGAAGACATATATGTTATTACCACTTTGGAAGCTGAGGGCGAGGGTTGGAATCCCTAAAATAAGCTTAAGTCCCTCCACACCCTCCCCCCACGCCCCCCCCCGCCCCGCCCAACAGTAATTTATTGATGACCGTGCTAAGGCGGTACTTTCATCGTAGTATTTTTTGTTAAATGTTCTGGAGTATTTCACTTACAAATGCTTTCCTTTATATTAGTTAAAGATGTATTCAGTTAAGTTTGGGCAGTATAATTGCCACCTTTTTGGGAAGGGGTTGCCAACTCTGCCTGCCATCTGCTGTTTTCGTGGTTGTTAAATTGTATTTGCCTGAGTTACCTTCGATGCTGAGATTTTAATGAAGATCTGATTGTTTCAGTTCCTGAGTTCACTTATAAAATTTACATATTGGTTGTGTTTATGTGGCAATAGCATTCATCGGGCATCTACATATTTGGTTTTATTTACCATAGCCATTTAATCAGCTACAATCGAGATTACAGGCTTGTGTGCGACTCGCAAATAGTGATACTAATTTGTCGGTTAGTTGGGCCCATCGGCTTTTTTCAGTTTTGTGACTATGTCCAATGTGCTCTCAAGGGGCATTAATTCTACAATCTACTTATGTTTATTACAGTTGATGTTAGTACCGTGTGGCGATCGTAAAATGTCTATCTATGCTTTAGTGCATCTTATGTTTCCGGGCCCTTTTGTAATCATTGCACCTTTTCCTGGATATTTGAAAACTTAAATGATGGTCACTTATTAGGCATAATGGCAGAAGCTTGTTAGTCTATCCCGGGTTAAGTCTGTTAATAGCGTGTTAAAATACATAATAAGACAACGATTCGAGACATTAGACAGAGAAGTGCCTGTTATAGCGAAACTGCTGTTGTGGTAATTCCCCTCTATTATAATATCATAGTCAGTGGATAATAAAATTAATCTAGTATGTTAAAATGCATGTATCATTGCGAACTAATTGACCTTATGTAATGTCATTTATGGTTAGCCTGACATTTGATTTGATCAACAAACGCGACTATTTAAAAAAGAAAAACATGACGGGGCAATTATGCTGTCTTTTACAAGACTCTTAGCAAGTACCTCCCGAGTTTCAGTTTTCCCTTCTTGAAAATTGTATTATAAAAACGATGGCCTCAAACAAGCTCACGTGGACTTTCAGTCGCTTAACCTACTGACGATGTAAGTAATTTTACACATAGCTTTTCTCTATATTGTAAAATGCACTGTACAGTTTAACCCTTCTCAAGCTGAATAAATTAACATACCACGCCCACTTCCAGTTTTCAGCCAATCAGATTACTTGATCCCGATGGCTGATATAAATTCACATACTTAATGGCAAACAGTGCAGATCCAAATCAGTTGGCTTCTTCAGAAGGCAGGGTATATCCGGGTTCAGCAGGACAATGGTTAAAGATAAATCATTTGGTTAGCAAGCTGAGGTCAATCTATCAGTGGACAGAAGATATACTTTGTATAGTAAAAGTTGGATGTTACGTAACATACGTAACGTCATTATGACGTAACGTTATTTTAACGTCTCGCGAAACGTGAGTTGTTAGAGGTAGCATTACACTAAATACTGGAGGTGCCGGGTTTTATAACTTTTGGACCGAGGTTTCAGTTGCAGTCTAAATACCAGACATGCTTCCATTGGATATATATCCCAGGTTTTATTTCAATGTGAGAAAAGGATAGTTATAAGGAAATAAAATGATGTGTGTTTTATAATTATATCTGCAAGCTCAAGGAAATTGTTGCTGATTTTATATGGTCACCCCCACATTAAAAAAGTCCGCTTGTTATTCGCTGCGAAGCTGCAGGTAAACAATCATGGTGGACCATGACTTGAAAAGGAGCAGGACAACATGTGGATTTTTTCTCAGAAACTTGTTGAGCTAGGGTGGCTCTATAAACAAGTAAGGTTTGAAAAGTTTTGTATGTGTAGTTTTTGTGGCAGCATGTAAAAGGTTACTATTGTCACCTATGGAAAACTATTTAGTGGTTAGCTACCTATAGGTAGCTAACCACTAAATAGTTTTCCATAGGTGACAATAGTAACCTTTTACATGGTAGCTAACCACTAAATAGTTTTCCATAGGTGACAATAGTAACCTTTTACATGCTGCCACAAAAACTACACATACAAAACTTTTCAAACCTTACTTGTTTATAGAGCCACCCTAGCTCAACAAGTTTCTGAGAAAAAATCCACATGTTGTCCTGCTCCTTTTCAAGTTATGGTCCACCATGATTGTTTACCTGCAGCTTTGCAGCGAATAACAAGCGGGCCTTTTTAATGTGGGGGTGACCATATAAAATCAGCAACAATTTCCTTGAGCTTGCAGATATAATTATAAAACACACATCATTTTATTTCCTTATAACTATCCTTTTCTCACATTGAAATAAAACCTGGGATATATATCCAATGGAAGCATGTCTGGTATTTAGACTGCAACTGAAACCTCGGTCCAAAAGTTATAAAACCCGGCACCTCCAGTATTTAGTGTAATGCTACCTATAGCGCAACATTTCTCCCCTATTAAAGCACCAAAAAACACTTAATATCAATAAAATAAACTGATTTCAACCAAATCATGTCCTTTGTTTTTACCTATTTGCTTTATTTTGCTGATGAGAACACTTTTTGTGTGCCTACCCCCTGTAAAAATACAGCAAATCAAAGAACAGAGATAAAAGAAGTGACCAAACACTTTCATTCACTTTTCTGACAAATTAACTGTCAGAATGATACAAAAATCAATCCATATAGCCAAACTTATCTTATCATACAAATCAAGTACTGTACTTAGAGACAGTATGTGTATTACAATTATTGTCTTATCTTGATTTTACCCCACCCACCCCCCTCTAGCATGGGCTAAACAGCTTGGCTTTAATATAACACCGAAATCTTAGTTGTTTGTGCCTGGAATGTATTTTTATGAAAAATATATTACAGAAACATTATGAAAAATGTCAAATTATATGCAGAAAACATAAAATATAAGTTTAAAATGGGCCGGTTGACATGTCAATGGCACAGGGTGTTTCAAATGTCAGCTTAAAGCGACAGACTGCAAACTTATATTTTGCTTTCTGATTAATAGTAAATAAGAAGAGATAAAACATTAACTTAATGGGTAAGTACAAAGGTCAAGGTCATACAAGGTCAAGGTCAAGGTCACACAAGACAAGGTCAAGGTCGCCTAAATATAGAAAAAACATAGAAAATGCAGTTTTGTTACATGTTTCTAGGCATCCTTGTAGATTTTTAGACGAAAGGTCACTAAGGTCAAGGTCAAGGTCACATGGTTGTTGAAAATAGAAACAGTTTTGTTTGACTGATCCAGTTTCAATACCTGGTAGTGTGCATTCTAAATTAAAGGGCACTTATAGTTCATGTCATTATGGGATACTATGCAATGTGCCACTTTCCAAGTGATACATATCACCATCATTTTATATTTACCTATATATTAGTACATATATTTCATTAAAAATAAATATAAAAGTAAATAATCTAATCTGATGTTTAATTCAAAGCATAAAACAATTATGTCTGAAGGTCAAGGTCACAGAAATAGTTCATTTTCCATGCAAAAGCATTAATTTACTTTCCATATTTGCTGTGTAGGTTTCCAATTCATGGAAATCAGAGGTCAAAAGTTCAGAGGTCAAGGTCATTTCAAGGTCACTGAAGTTAGCACTGTCATATGCCTTGTTTGGTTTCAGTGCGCAATGTCGAAAGTTCTAATGAGGCGCTGGTACAACTCAACAAACCTGCGAAGGCTCAAAATGGTCACTTAACTGCTCGAATGTAATTGGGCGTGAGGCGCGTAAAGTTTTTGAGAATCTTCCCTATTATTTTATATTCACATTAGTTTTTTTTTTTTTTTTTTTTTTTTTTTTTTTTTTGTTTGTTTGTTTGTTTGAAAACACAGTCAGCTACACATTTGTTGACATCTATCAACAGCACAGGACAGATAGAAGATAAAGTTGTGAAGAAAAAATGTGTTTATAAATGGTGAATACTACTGTATAAACCACCTACATAATAAATACCTACTCAATACCTACTCCAGTTCACCCCCATTTCAAAGTAAATTTTACAAACTGACCCCAGAATCCTTGAATATAGACTCATATTTGCTTATTTCCCTCCAGGGGATTTGAATAAAAGCAGTTAAATATCAGTAACAATTAGCAAGTTTATTTACTTGATTTCTCCCAGTCTACTGCTAGTATAGGGATATGCTGAGTAAAACATCGTAAGAAGCGCTCAGTAAAGTTTAGGGAATTTTGATAAATTAGGTTATCAAAACTCAGAGGCGGTATTGACTATTTAATTCATTGTGTTATCGGGAAGTCATAGAAACCAATTCTGGTAGCAGAGTAAGGTTAACATAGAGAAACAACAGAAAATCGGATAAAATTCAGAATGGCATCATTGGAAAATAAGGACAGTCGGAGTGCAACAGTCGCTGTTACAAGATTGGAAGCGGAATGTAAGAAGGACAAAGCTCGAGCTAAATCAAGTTTCAGTCGTTCAAGGAATCAACTGCTCTCGTTACTTGAGCAACATGAGCTTCCCAACCGCAGGGAGGTTAAGAATGCCTGTCGGAAAATGGACTCGTGCTCTGAATTGGCCATGGACGTTCTAACGTAGTTTCTGAATTTTACAACAAAATTGACGAGATGCAGAAAAGCATGCGGGTGTCAAACGAGATGGAAAAGCTAGACGACGAATACCGTGCAGCATACGAAGCAGCCAATGAATATCTTCAATCATGTCAAGATGAAAGATCTAGTGTGACATCAGATATTCTAACGATCGATATGCATGAAAAAAAAAACTTCGGAAACCAACAAGAAAAAGGTGTTGGAAACGAAGTAAAAAAGATAAGAGAAAAGTCCAGGGAGTGCCACAATCACAAACCGCAGCCCTTCCCAGACCCCAAGAGAAAGAGGAAACCGACAAATCTAAACAAGCACAAACCGAGCAAACGTACGAAAAGCACTAAGATCAGCTCTCTCTTCCCCAAGCGAGGTAATCGCAATACTAAAACTACTGAAAAACACAAGAACAAAATGACACACGGAAAGACATACAACACATCGCCTCGTAGAATAAGCCACAAAGCAACAAAGAGTAAGACTAACACCGGGACCACCGCCTTAGAACGGTCGGTAGAGCAAACCACCGGGGGATTTAAAGCACTTTTACAGCTAGCTAACTTCACCCTGGGTCCCGATGCTACTCTTAATACAGAAATACATAAAAATTCGGTTCGCATAAAGGCTCCCAACTCAGTCAATGCATCAAAGCGAAAACATAAAAATCAAATTAATCACTATAATAAACAAAGACGAGTACTCATGGCTAATTCTACTGTATGCCAGAGTAAATGAAAACCAATAATTGAACCACGGCGCGCCAAGCCAAAGACATATCGTCAAGCCCCAACCCACTGGTTAAAGTTTTACGAAGAGGCCGTCATTGAGTCTGAGGCCCGAACTGCCGTCGTGCAATTAAAGAGTGAAGCATAGCCATCAACAATGATTAGGTTGACAACTAGGCATGCAGTCTGCCGCATAATATCCAGGCTATAGCCAATTCTTTTATAACGGTTAATAAGTTTTCTGAATTGCTCCGAAAAGTTAGATTTACCTACAATTTTTCTAAATCTGTACACTAAGTCACCGTAAAATTCGGGTTCCGATATATCTTGTTGCAGAAGTGTTTTCAGACTGACGCTATATTTTTCTAACAAGGCACTGTGTCTGCGATAAAATTTCGAAAACGCCTTACGAAGTTTAAAATAATGATAGCCCTGGCTAAGAAGTTTGGTAGCAAAGGCTATATTACGGTAGTTAAAGTCATTAAGATTTGAAGAAGCTCTGGCGTTAGTCTTACTCTTTGTTGCTTTGTGGTTTATTCTGCGAGGCGATTTGTTGTATGTCTTTCCGTGTGTCATTTTGTTCTTGTGTTTTTCAGTCCTTTTACTATTGCGATTACCTCGCTTGGGGAAGAGAGAGCTAATCTTAGTGCTTTTCGTACGTTTGTTCGGTTTGTGCTTGTTTAGATTTGTCGGTTTCCTCTTCCTCTTGGGGCTTGGGAAGGGCTGCGGTTTGTGATTGTGGCACTCCCTGGACTTTTCTCTTACCTTTCTTGAACCATCGGCAATAAGCACAAAGGACCATACGGAAACGAAGCGCGTCGATACAGGTCAGAGAGAACAAACTGCAGAACGGGATAATCTTGTGGCGGATCCAGCTGCTTCTGTCATGGATCATTGAGGGGAAGGAGCAGCACCACGCTTAGCAAAAAAGCAAAGAGAAAAGTCCAGGGAGTGGCACAATTACAAGCCTTCCCAGACACCAAGAGGAAGAGGAAACAGACAAACCAAACAAGCGCAAATCGAACAAACGTATTTAAAGCACTAAGATAAGTTCTCTCTTCCCCAAGCAAGGAGCTCGCAATGCTAAAAGAACTAAAAACACAAGAACAAAATAACACAAAGCAAGACTTAAAACAAATCGCCCGCAGAATGAACCACAAAGAAACAAAGAGTAAGACGGGACTACCGCCTTAGTTAGAACGGTCAGTAGAATAAACTACCGACGGGTTAAGAGCACTGTTACAGCCAGCCAACTTCACCCTGGGTCCCGATGCTTCTCTTAATCACCACTTGTAAAGCAGATAGCAAACGGGGCAGCTGTTGAAGGTGACCATAATGCTAGCATCACAACACACTAGTAAAACAGAAAGCAACGTCACTGAAGACGGTAGCCACAGCACATATAGAAAAAAACAGAAAGCAATGTGGGAACTACAAAACTACAAAGAGTAAGAACAATACCAGGACCACCGACTTATAACGTTCGGTAGAACAAACTACCGGGGAGTGGAGTGGGAGGGGGTTGAAGCACTTTTACAGCTAACCAACTTCATCCTGGGTCCCGATTATACTCTTTATAGAAACACATAAAAATTCGGTTTTCATAAAGGTTCCCAACACAGTCAATGCATCAAAGCGAAAACATAAAAATCAAATTAATCACTATGATAAAGCAAAGACGAGTACTCATGGCTAATTCTACTGTACGCCAGAGTAAATGAAAACAAATAGTTGAACCAGGCGGGCCAAGCCAAACATACATCATCAAGCCCAAACCCACTGGTTAAAGTTTTAATAAGAGCCCGTAATTGAGTCTGAGGCCCGAAACGCCGTCGTGCAATTGAAGAGTAATACATAGCTATCAACAATGACTGGGCTGATAATTAGGCATGCAGTGTCTGCCGCATAATATCCAGGCTACAGCCTTCTTGTTCGTCTGTCATTACTGACAATGACCAATCCTAATCAACTGTGTGATGTGTTATTATTTGTGTGTTCTAAGATGGCTGATGAGACCAATCTTAGCTCTAAACTGCCTGTTGCAGATAGAACAAGAGAGGTCTGAGGAAGAAAGTTCTGTTGGTGATGCCTTAGCTCTGGCTTTCCGCTGTGCACGTTTTTGCTCGGCTTCGCTGATTTTTTTTTTGCTTCGTATTCACCAGCTCCCCTTTTTATGAAGCTTTGCCACTTTGTACGATCTTGTGCAATCTGTTCCCATGTCTCAGTTGGTATGTTGAAGTCTTTAAGGGAGGCTTTGAGGGTGTCCTTGTATCGCTTCTTCTGACCACCATGGGAGCGTTTTCCTACTTGAAGTTCTCCATAGAGGATTTTCTTTGGCAAACGTTCATCAGGCATTCTGGTAACATGGCCTGTCCATCTTAACTGTGCCAATTTCAGAAGAGTATGTGTACTCTACATCCCTGCCCTTTTCAGGACTTCTGTGTCTGGAATCCTGTCTTGCCACTTGATCTTTAGAAGTTTTCTAAGACTGCTTGTATGGAAGTGGTTCAGTGCTACAGCCAATTCTTTTATAACGGTCAATAAGTTTTCTGAATTGCTCCAAAAATTTAGATTTTCCCACAATTTTTCTAAATCTGTACACTAAGTCACCGTAAAATTCTGGTTCCGATATACCTTCGTCGCAGAAGTGTTTTCAGACTGACATTATTTTTTTTACCAAGGCATTGTGCCTACGATAAAATTTCGAAAACGCCTTACAAAAGTGTAAGAGAAAAGTCCAGGGAGTGCCACAATCACAAACCGCAGCCCATCCCAGATCCTAAGAGGAAGAGGAAACCGACAAATCTAAACAAGCACAAACCGAACAAACGTACGAAAGGCGCTAAGATTAGCTCTCTCTTCCCCAAGCGAGGTAATCGCAATACAAAAAGGACTGAAAACACAAGAACAAAATGACACACAGAAAGACATACAACAAATCGCCTCGTAGAATAAACCACAAAGCAACAAAGAGTAAGACTAACACCGGGACCACCGCCTTAGAACGGTCGGTAGAGCAAACCACCGTGGGGTTTAAAGCACTTTTACAGCTAGCTAACTTCACCCTGGGTACCGATGCTACTCTTAATACATAAATACATAAAAATTCGGTTCGCATAATGGCTCCCAACTCAGTCGATGCATCAAAGCGAAAACATAAAAATCAAATTAATCACTATAATAAACAAAGACGAGTACTCATGGCTAATTCTACTGTATGCCAGAGTAAATGAAAACCAATAGTTGAACCACGGCGGGCCAAGCCAAAGACATATCGTCAAGCCCCAACCCACTGGTTAAAGTTTTACGAAGAGGCCGTCATTGAGTCTGAGGCCCGAACCGCCGTCGTGCAATTAAAGAGTGAAGCATAGCCATAAACAATGATTGGGTTGACAACTAGGCATGCAGTCTGCTGCATAATATCTAGATAATAACGATAGCCCTGCCTAAGAAGTTTGGCAGTAAGGGCTTTGGATTTGTCGGTTTCCTCTTTCTCTTGGTGTATGGGAAGGGCTGCGGTTTGTGATTGTAGCACTCCCTGGACTTTTCTCTTACCTTATTTTTTTCTTCATTACGGCAGTTAAAGGCACCAAATGGACCATCATGATGGCGCAGAGCAACCCCAGTGCAGATTTCTTAGCTCTCCGAACTAAACCAATCATTTTGAAAAATTGCGACAGGTTGATAAAATGCACTGTTGTGAATGCACTGTTAGACAAGGCAAGTACTAAATTGTACCTAAACGCAGACGTCGCTGCGGAACTTATGTTACAGGGCAGAACAGAAAGGTAACAGTGAATGTACTGAATGGGCAGAGCGAAGCATTCGAAACAAACCCAGTAAGTTTCGAACTGTTGAGCATAGATCGAAATATTAACATGAACGTGACTGCATACACGGCAAACAGGGTTACCGTGGACATGCCTGTCATGTATTGGAATAAATACAGCTCGAAGTGGCCATATCTGAGAAAGGTAGACGTCCCTGTTCCCACCAAGAAACCAAGCGTCGATGTTCTTATATGCCTGGATTGTCTTGATCTTCCCTTGATTCTTTCTATAGAATGGCAAGTCGAAGAGGACGCCCCGAAGATAAGTTTTCTGATAATGTAACGAACTTCAAAGTGCAAATAGGAAACATAAAATGCTACTATCAGAGCTTGACGAAAGCAAATCAACCCAGCGGTCGCGAACAAGGGGGTGAAGTGGCATTTTAATCCTCCGCTTGCTCCGCATTTCGGTGGAGCGCATGACTAATGATATGATAAAATAAGCAAAGAAAGCCATCAGTTCTATACTGGCCTAGGCTTATATCACAGACGAAGAGTTGATGACGGCATTCATTGACGCAGTGGGTTTGATCAACTCACAGCCACTAACATACCAGTCGGCAAATTATGACGGTGATGTACCACTGACACCAAACCACTTCCTGCACGGTCAAATCAGGGGTCGGTTTGCGCCAACATCTGTGAACGAGACTCCGTTCAATCCCCCACAAGCAGAGTTGACTATTTGTTTCCTTCTATTATCGGTAAGTCGTAGAAACAAGCTGTTTAGTCGGAGCACCACTTGAGCACCACTTGAGCAAATTCGCTCAGATAAAGGGGTCTACCCTGCACTTTTTATATAATCGAAGAAGACTAATATGCTGATATTGAACCAGATTGTGTATCAAAGAAAAAAAGGTGCGAAAGTAGTCATTTTTGGGTAAAATAATTATAATTTTTATAAAAAAAAAAAATCCAGAATGGAATAGTTTTTAAAACATATTTTTCTTTATCTTATGCTGCTTCTCAGAAACGATTTGAAGATCAAAACGTATTATGATAAAAATAACTGTGATAGTCAGCTGTAAAATAAGTATAGTTTGTGGGGGGAGAGGGGGTGGGGGGAGGGTAAAAACATATTTTTAGCTCACCTGAGCCGAAGGATGAGCTGTTGTGATCACTCTCCGTCCGTCTGTCCGTCCCTCAGTCCGTCCGTTCACACTTTTCAAGGACTTCTCCACTGAAACCCCTGGGGCAAATTTCTTCAAACTTCATATGGAGCCTTGTGTTAATAGGGGATTGAAAATATGTACAAATGGTCATAGTCCGTTAATCAAGATGGCCGCCATGCCCATATATGTCTCCCATAGACACATTGGGGAAAACTTACAAAAATCTTCCTCTCAGAAACCATGAGGCCCACAGCTTATATATTTTATTTATAGTAATGTTTGGTGGTCCCCTACATAAATCGTGCAAATCGAGCCCATGGGGCCTAAACTGGCCACGCTTCGGGGTTCATTAGCTCCCATAGACTTATAATGGGAAAAACTAAAAACAATCTTCTTCCCCGAAAGCATGAGGCCCACAGCTTATATATTTAGTATGTAGCAATGTTTTGTAATCCCCATCATAAATCCCATCAATAAATTCCTTGGGCTCCAAACTGGCCATGCCTTTGTGGGCGTTAGCTTCCATAGACTTATAATGGGAAAACTTGAAAACATCTTCTCAGAAAGGATGAGGCGCACAGCTGATATATTTATTATGTAGCAATGTTTTATGGGCCCCGTACAAAAATCCTGTCAGTCAAGTCCCTGGGCTCCAAACTGGCCATGCCCTGGGGGTCATTAGCTTCAACAGACTTATAATGGGAAAAACTTAAAAACATATTCTCCTAAAAACAGATGAGGCCTACAGCTTAATTATTTAGTATGTAGCAATGTTTAGTGGTCCGCTACCAAAATCAAGTCCTGCCAATCAAGCCCCTGGGGCTAAACTGGCCATGCCCTCGGGGTCATTAGCTCCCATACTTATAATGGGAATAACTTAAAAAAATCTTCTTCTCTGATACCATGAGGCCAACAAATTATATGTAGCAATGTTTGGCGGTTCCGCTACATAAATCCTGCCCATGAAGCCCTTAGGCTCCAAACTGGCCACACCGCAAGGGGGATGTGTGTGTATGGGGTGGGGGGGTCGTATGATTATATAGAGCTATATAGCTAAATAATCTTCAAAAATCTTCTTATCTGAAATCATGACGACAAGCACTCATACATTATGTATGTAGCTATATTTAGTGGTCTTTTACATAAATCCTGCAAATCAAGACTCTGGGGTCCAAGCTGGCCACGTCCCAGGGGTCATTAGTTCCCATAGACTTATAATGGAAAAAAAATCAAATCCTTCTCTGAAACCATGAGGCCCACAGCTTATATATTTTGTATGTAGCAATGTTTAGTGGTCCTGTACATAAATCCTGCTAATCAAGCCCCTGGGGTCCAAACTGGCCACGTCCCGGGCAACATTAGCTCAAGTAGACTTATAATTGAAAAAAACTTAAAAGGTCTTCTTCTCTGAAACCATGAGTCCCACAGCTTATATATTTAGTATGTAGAACTGTTTAGTGGTCCCCTATTTAAATCCTGTCAATCATGCCACTTGGGTTCAAACTATCCACAACCCAGGGGGTCATTTGTTTATATAAAACTCAGTAGCTAAAGAACGATCAAAAAGCTTCACCTCTGAAATCATGAAGCCAAGAGCTAACAGATTTAGTATGTAGCAATGTTTGGTGGTCTCCTATATAAATTCTGCCAACCATGCCTCTGGTCCGAATTGGCCACGCCCACGGGGTCATTATGTCCCTTGGAGAAAGATCTTCTTTGAAATCATGAGACCCGAAACTTATAGATTTAGTATGGAGCAATGTTTAGTGGCCCCCTACATAACTCCTGCCAATCAAGCCCCTGGGCTGCAAACTGGTCACACCCCAGGGGCGGTCATACGTTTTTATAGAACTGTATAGCTAAAGAATCTTCAAAAATCTCCTTCTCTGAAACCATGACGCCGAGAGCGAACAGATTAAGGATGTATTGATGTTGAGTGGTCCCCTACATGAATCATGCCAATCAAGCCCCTGGGATTCAAACTGGCTCCACCCCGGGAGTCATTTATAATGAGAAAAGCTTAAAAACTCTTCTTCTCTGAAACCATGAGGCCCAAAGCTTATAGATTTAGTATGTCACAATGTTTAGTGGTCCCGTACATAATTCCTGACGATCAAGTCCCTGGGGTCCAAACTGGCTACGCTCCTGGGGTCATTAGCGCCCATAGACTTACAATGGAAAACAAAAAAAAAAAAACAAAAAAAAAAAAACAAAAAAAAAAAAAACTAAAAAAATCTTCTTTTCTGAAACTATGAGGCCCACAGCTTTTATATTTTGTATGTAGCAATGTTAAGTGGTCCTGTACATAAATCCTGCTAAGCAAGCCCCTTGGCTCCAAACTAGCCACGCAACGGGGTGTCATTAGCTCCCATAGACTTATAATGGAAAATAACTTAAAAAGTCTTCTTCTCTGAAACCATGTGTCCCACAGCTACTCTGTTTTCACATGTAGCAATGTTTGGTGGTCCTGTACATACACCCTGCCAATTAAGCCCCTTTGACTCCAAACTGGCTAAACCACAGGGAGTAATATGTTTATTTAGAGTTATATAGCTAAAGAACCTTCAAAAATCTTCTTCTCTGAAACCATGAGGCCGAGAGCTAACAGATTAAGTATATAGCGATGTTTAGTGGTCTCCTACATAAATCCTGCAAACCATACCCCTTGGGTCTAAATTGGTCATGCCCTGGGGCATAGACTTATACTGGAAAAAACAACAACTAAAAAATCTTCTGTGAGGCCCATAGCTTATTATGTCTCAATGTTTAGTCGTCCCCTACATAAATCCTGCTAATCAAGCCCCTGGGCTCCAAACTGGCCGCATCCTAGGGGGTTGGGGGTCATATGTCTGTATAGCTAAAGAACCTTCAAATAGCTTCTTCTTTAAAACCATGAGGCCGAGAGCTAACATATTCTATAATAAGTGATGTTCAGTGGTCTCCTACATAAATCCTGCCAACCGTGCCCCTGGGGTCCAAACTGGCCACTCCCCGGGGGTCATTAGCTCCCATCCTAAAGAACCATCAAAAATCTTCTTCTCTGAAACCATGAGGCCAAGAACTAACATATTTCGTATGTAGCAATGTTGGTAGTCTCCTACATAAATCCTGCCAACCATGCCCCTGGGGCCAAATTGGCCACGCCCCCGGGGTCATTAGCTCCAATGGAACTGTAATGGAAAAAAAAACTCTTCTTCTCTGAAATCAAGAGTTCCACAGCTTATATATTTAGTATGCAGCAATGTTTAGTGCCCATCCAACCCCTACATAAATCCTGCCAATCAAGTCCCTAGGGTCCAAATTGGCCACGCCCCAGTCATTAGCTTCCATAGACTTATTATGTGAAAAACTTAAAAATCATTTCTGAAACGACTTTGGGTCAAAAACTGGGTCACCATACCAAATCAAAAGAAAACCTTGTTTTTAAGCAATCATCATGACTCTTGCTTAATATGTTTGTCTTGATGATTTTAAGGTCAGGTTCATAATTGGGTCACTTAGGGTCAAAAACTAGGTCACCAGGTTAAATCAAAGGAAAACCTTGTGAACACACCCCCGGTCACATTTTTGAAGCAATCATCATGAATATTGCTCAAAATGTTTGTCTTGATGATTTCTGTGTCAGATTTGAAACTGGGTTACTTGGGGTCGAAAACTAGGTCACCATACCAAATCAAAGGAAAAGTTTGTTAACACACTGGCGGTCACATTTTTTAAGTAATCATCATGAATCTTGCTTAATATGATTGTCTTGATGATTTCTAGGTCGAGTTTGAAACTGGGTCACTTGGGGTCAAAACTAGGTCACCAGGCTGAATCAAGTGGAAACCTTTTTAAGACTCTTACGGTCACATTTTTGAAGGAATCATCATGAATCTTGCTTAATATGTTTGTCTTGTTGATATCTAGGTCAGGTTTGGAACTGGGTCACTTTAGGTCAACAGTCCAAATCAAACGAAAACCCTGTTAACCATTTAGCGGTCATATTTTTGAAGTGATCATTATGAATATTTTTTAAAATGTTTGTCTTGATGATTGCTAGGTCAAGTTTGAAACTTGGACACTTCAAGTCAAGAATAAGGTCACCGGGCCAAATCAAAGGAAAAGCTTGTTAACACTCTAGCGGTCCCATGTTTTTAACAATCATCATGAATCTTGCTCAAAATGTTTGTCTTGATGATTTCTAGGTCAAGTTCGAAACTGAGTAACTAGGGGTCAAAACCTAAGTAACTGATCAAAATCACGGAAGACCTTGCTAGCACTGTAGAGAAGGTAAGAGAAAAGTCCAGGGAGTGCCACAATCACAAACCGCAGCCCTTCCCAGACCCCAAGAGGAACAGGAAACCAACAAATCTAAACAAGCACAAACCGAACAAACGTACGAAAAGCACTAAGATTAGCTCTCTCTTCCCCAAGCGAGGTAATCGCAATACTAAAACGACTGAAAAACACAAGAACAAAATGACACACGGAAAGACATACAACAAATCGCCTCGTAGAATAAACCACAAAGCAACAAAGAGTAAGACTAACACCGGGACCACCGCCTTAGAACGGTCGGTAGAGCAAACTACCGGGGGGTTTAAAGCACTTTTACAGCTAGCTAACTTCACCCTGGGTCCCGATGAGGTCACATTTTTGAAGCAATCATCATGAATCTTGCTCAAAATATTTGTCATGATGATTTCTAGGTGAAGTGGGTACCCACAACATATGTTTTCGTGGACAAATAAGAAAAATACTGACGTAATACCCGCTCTTATCTAGACCTTTGAGTTCCATTCTTGTCCTAAAATTTGAAATTGTCCATTCTACTACCTACTGACGTGTCTAAAATATTGCTGGATGTATATGTATGTCAAAAAGTGTAGACCCTGATCTGACGCCACTGAATGCGGCGTCTAATCTGGCTCTAAATTGTTTGCAAATGCCTATCTGTTCCAATACTTAGGGTTAGTCTTGTGTTAGTCTTACTCTTTGTTGCTTTGTAGTTTGTTCTGCGAGGCGATTTGTTGTATGTCTTTCCGTGTGTCATGTTGTTCTTGTGTTTTTCAGTCCTTTTAGTATTGCGATTACCTCGCTTGGGGAAGAGAGAGCTAACTTTAGTGCTTTTCGTACGTTTGTTCGGTTTGTGCTTGTTTAGATTTGTCGGTTTCCTCTTCCTCTTGGGGTCTGGGAAGGGCTGCGGTTTGTGATTGTGGCACTCCCTGGACTTTTCTCTTACCTTTTATTACGATAGTACTGCATCATTTTATGATCCTGATCTATATTTTACCATCAACTCTAGCATTCTGCTCCATTTCTGATTAACCATATAATCTACAATCATCCTACCTGGCATACACTGCTCTGATAACAGAGACTCAACACCATGACATTAGTTTGTGACCATGATCTACAGTTCACAGTCCATGATTTGGTCATTCTTTGTATGACTTGTAGTGTTAAGTTCTAGTAGAATACTGTCAGCTGGTGGCTGGTGCAATGCCATCTTGGGCAGAATTCTAGTTTATACTACCTGCCAGGTTCCATATGACTTGTAGTGTTGTTCTAGTAGAATACTGTCAGCTGGTGGCTGGTGCAATGCCATCTTGGGCAGAATTCTAGTTTATACTACCTGCCAGGTTCCATAATGTAGATGGATGCAGTATCTGGGGTCGAAAGATTGAATCCCAGCTCGGCCACATAATTTATGTGGAGATAGATCATGAAATAATTTATAGTTGTCAATTACTGGTAAAAAAAATCTTGTTTACTAGTTAACCACTTGGAGGGGAATAAGCATGTCTTGGAAAAGTGTATGTAAATTAACTGACCAGCTCAATATATATATATATATATATATATATATATATATATATATATATATATATATATATATATATATATATATATATATATATATATATATATAAACAGTGTTAACACTTGTCATGTTGATAAATTAAGATGCCACGCCCACTTCTAATTTTCAGCCAGTCAGATTGCTTGATCCGGATTGTTGCTATAAATTCACATACTTAATGGCAAACAGTGCAGATCCAGATCAGTTGGCTTCTTCTTCACTGTTTGCAAAGGCAGGGTATATCCGTGTTCAGCATGACAAGAGTTAACCTGGCTATAAACCTCCAAATCAAATCAAATCAAAGCCATACTACCTACCCTGATTTTTTGTATATTTCAGCTTGAAGAAGCAGCCCAGTATGAACCTTAGCTACCTGATCCGGTATTTTTGTGACTAGAGCTGCTGTTCTTAGACTTGTACATATCTTCAGTAGTCGGAGAACAGCTAGTGCTAGAATATGGTCTTACATTCAACTGATCTGGATCTGCACTGTTTGCCATTCAGGATGTGAATTTATATCAACAGTCTGGATAAAGTAATCTGGCTTGCTGAAAATTAATCTGGTTGGCTAAAAATTAGAAGTGGGTGTGGCATTTTATTTTATTCAGCAGGACAAGGATTGAAATATTTTTCTTATTTTTCAGATAAAGGGTTTGACATTTCATGCAGTTTGTCTTCTTAGGGGTCAAACCCTTTTTTCTGGAAAAAAGTACATATATTATCAGTTATCTAGTTGCTGAATTTGCCTGAAAATAAAAGTGAAAAACCTCCATTATTAATTCATTTACTATTAGAGGAAAGAAAAAAAAATAAATAAAAGACTTTTTTACCCTTACCCAAGAGCTCCTAGACAGTTTCGTTTTGAAACCCATTTGTGTCTTCCTATTAAATCACTCTGTGATGATTTAGCCCCCTCACCTCTCCCACCACAACATAAATACTTATCCCTCTGACAATTTTATCAATGACTAACCTGTCATACTAGGATACTAGGTTTGTTTTCGTCAGCATAGCTCCAGATAAGAGGGGTATCCACCTATTATTATTCGTATTACTCCATGAAAACATATGTTGTGGGCATTGCTATTCTAATGAGTACCCACAGCATATGTTTTCATGCCGAAATTTGAAAAATATTAGTCCTTTTAGGGAATATGCGTCAGTCAGTTGGAAATCTTGCGAGGGTCATCTTAAAATGTTTGACAAAGGCCAAATATAGGTTCTGAGTACATCTGTTTAATTTCGTGTTTCTGAAGTATGTCACTATAATCTGTATTTTGACTGTTGACCTACATTATAGTAAAAGCTTGAATGGATCTCATATCCAATTTTGCATGGCTTTGGTTTAACAAATTTAGTTTCTGCGTTTTCTCTGAAAAAAATGTCGTCTGCTGCAGTTATGATTAGCACTTAAACCCTGGTCCTGCTGAATCCAGATATTTCCTGCCTCTGCAAACAGTGTAGATCCAGATCAGTCAGCTTCTTCAGAAGCCGACTGATATGGATGTGCACTGTTTGTCATTCAGTATATGAATGTCAACAACCTGGATCTAGTAATTTGATTGGCTGACAATTAGAAGTTGGCGTGGCATCTTGATTTATTCAGCATGACAAGGGTTAAGGTTTAAACATTCTGTTTCAGTATGACAGAGACAGCCAGAATGTGTTCAGTGTAGGGATATTAGTTGGCATAATTCTAATCATGTGTATCATCGGCATTGCTATCTTCATCAAGGTATTTATAAGTATAGTAAAGCTCTACTCGGCTTTCGACATCTTCCAGAAAGTTTTCTTTGCTTGGCGCTTTACACAGAAGAAAATTTGCAAGCTTTTCTCATGATTTAATGCGAACCCATTTGTCATAACTACCTATGTATGAAAAATTTTGGTCCGGTGAATGGTTTTTAAAAAATCGAATAATTTCGGGGTTTTCTCCCCAAAGTGAAAATAGCAACAACATATGCAAAATCTTTAGAGTAGGTAGTTTGATGCTGGTTTTAAACAAGTTCCACTTGTTCAAAATTTCTTAAATGTTCTTATTAGACATTTTTCACTAGGACGGATAACGGAGCTTTGAGTTTGAGATAGGACTTATCGGGTGGGGTTATCTCAACGTTATTTATGTCTGTATGTAAAATGCGTATCCGGCTTAGTAGAAACCCCCACTGATGCGATAAACTTATGAATGTCGATACACAGACATGTTTTATGGGATACTTATCACGCTTTTTCATCTTTTAGGGATAGTTTATGTCAACAATCAGCGCTGAATGAACGACGCAGAATCATGATTATTTACTCTTCTGCGAAGAGGCAAAAGAATCAGAGTGACGTAGGTCCGGGATATGAAGGGGGAGGGGGGGTGGGGGGCGGAGGTAAGTAATTAACATTCCGATCGTTTCGAAGTATAGATCGGAATATTTGTCTTGCCGATGCAAGCGTTAACAAAGTTTGTTAATATAGAATTGCTCAGTTGTGTAATGTCATGGTCAGTGATTACGTGAATATCGGTAGTTCAGTGTGTAAAGTTGTCAGTTTCTACGCGGCTTTCGTACTGTGAGCATCACACACTTGAACTGGTTTGTCGACTACTGAAGGGCGTTGGTCGGGCATTGAAAATGGACCGGCAAGACGTTGAAGACTGGTATCAGACAAGATTTCTGCAGCTATTTCCAGTAGCCAGAATACGCTGTTATTAGCCTGACCAGGCTAATATCGACGGAGGTTAAAAAGATAAGTGACAATCAAAAATCTTTGTCAGAATTGCAATTAAACAAAATAGCAGCAATTTCATCCTCAGACTATAAATTCAAAAGAAAGTCAAATGATGAACAGTTTAAGGTCAATAAAAAGGTCATGAAGAAAATCGATGATTGCGACAGGTACCTGCACGAGTCCGAGATACAGCAGGCCAAAGAAAATTTAGCGGAAGGTAGGGATTTACTACTATTTTATTTTGCGAATTCTCTCGTTACGTACATGTTAAACAGAGCAGATTTCAGACATAAGTTCTATGGCTGTCCAAGTTCTATTCATTATTATAAGTATTATAAGTAGTTATTATAAGTGGGACCTTCTATACTACAGTATCCAATGTTTCTGTAAGTGGACAAAAGATGCTCTGATCAGATTACACAAATTTACAGACCAATTTTGGGCTTTATTGCCTGCATATGGCAGAAGCGCCATTTTCTTGAATTTCACATCATTTATGTTTCTTTATCTTTGGGCAGCTATTAGCGCTTAGCATGCTGGGTAAAAGTTTCGGCAAATGCCATCTTGAAATATTATTTTATCGTATATTTTTTTTCAGAAAACCGCTTTTGAGATTTCAATTTGCAAAAAATGTCAAATCCTGTAAATAAGACAAAATAATCAATTTATCATCTGCTGAATTAGCCCAGATATAAGTTTAACAACAAAAATGATCACTATCTCACGCGAAGCTCCTTCTAGTAAAAATTGTTGAACCACAGCATGTGAAAATGTATCTTAAGTACAGCAGAGACACGGATCAGCCTGCACATTCATATATCTTGACTAACAGAATCTTTGAATACTGTTTATTTCAAGAGTTGTTTATTGTCATGCACATACCGTAGTATTCTCACACCTTCACTCTTTACCATACTTGTCCTAAAATCTGATAAAGTACGTTAGACTATCTGTGGATATGTCTAACAGCTGCTGGGTAAATCCATTGAATTCTACAAAACATGATAATAATGATAATAAAACTAACCAAGACACTTCTAATGCAAAAATGGACCTGTGCAAAGAGTTAAGGTAGGTCATCCCACTTGATCCAAATCGGTTAATGTATTGAAACCCATCAAGTACACAGGCTATACAGATTACGTAAGAATAAAGATAATCTCATACAGAAAAAAAAATTCTGATGTAACTACCATTTGAAATTAAGACCAATCCACTATTAGACCAGGCCAAAATGTTCTTTGATTTTTCCAAATTTAATGTTAAGACCTACTAATCAAACCACTTTTAGACAGCCTCCAAGATAATCATAATGGTGGTTTTACTGTAGTGTCAATTGAGTTGGGACATTTCCTGCAATATTGCATATGCGCTCCATGAACACTGGTGTCAGCCTGCTGTCTGTGAAGCCTGATGAGTCTTTACTGTCCACATTAAGAGCCTTTTGGTCCTTGGCTATCCTTACAGTGCACAGGAAACACTTATCAAACTGTGTGCAAATGTGCAAGCTGATCTGACTATTTACTGGGTGCACACGCAATTTTTTTTGGAAATACTTTACTCTGCCTATTTACTGGGGCCACACGCAATTTTGTTGGAAATACTCTACTCTGACTATTTACTGGGTAGCACATTCAATTTTGTTTGAAATACTTTACTCTGACTATTTACTGGGTGCACATGCAATTTTGTTTGAAATACTGTACTCTGACTATTTACTGGGTGCACACGCAATTTTTTTGGAAATACTGTACTATGACTATTTACTGGGTCACATGCAATTTTGTTGGAAATACTGTACTCTGACTATTTACTGGGTGCACACGCAATTTTGTCGGAAAAACTGTACTCTGACTATTTACCGGGTGCACACGCAATTTTTCTTTTTAAATACTTTACTCTGAATATTTACTGGGTGCACATGCAATTTTGTTTGAAATACTGTACTCTGACTATTTACTGGGTGCACTCGCAATTTAGTTGGAAATACTGTACTCTGACTATTTACTGGGTGCACACGAAATTTTGTTTGAAATACTGTACTGACTATTTACTGGGTGCACACGCAATTTTTTTGGAAATACTGTACTATGTCTATTTACTGGGTGCACACGCAGTTTTGTTGGAAATATTGTACTCTGACTATTTACTGGATGCACACGCGATTTTGTTGGAAATACTGTACCCTGACTATTTACTGGGTGCACACGCAATTTTGTTGGAAATACTTTACTCTGACTATTTACTGGGTGCACATGCAATCTTGTTGGAAATACTTTACTCTGACTATTTACTATGTGCACACGCAATTTTGTTGGAAATACTGTACTCTGACTATTTACTGGGTGCACATGCAATTTTGTTGGAAATACTATACTCTGACTATTTACTGGGTGCACACACAATTTTGTTGGAAATACTGTACTCTGACTATTTACTGCGTGCATACGAAATTTTGTTGGAAATACTGTACTCTGACTATTTACTGGGTGCACATGCAAATTTGTTGAAAATACTGTACTCTGACTATTTACTGGGTGCACACGCAATTTTGTTGGAAATACTGTACTCTGACTATTTACTGGGTGCACACGCAATTTTGTTGGAAATACTGTACTCTGACTATTTACTGGGTGCACTAGCAATTTTGTTTGAAATACTTTACTCTGACTATTTACTGGGTGCACATGCAATATTGTTGAAAATACTTTACTCTGACTATTTACTGGGTGCACACGCAATTTTGTTGGAAATACTGTACTCTGACTATTTACTGGGTGCACATGCAATTTTGTTGGAAATACTGTACTCTGACTATTTACTGGGTGCACACGCAATTTTTTTGGAAATACTGTACTCTGACTATTTACTGGGTGCACACGGAATTTTGTTGGAAATACTGTACTCTGACTATTTACTGGGTGCACACGCAAATTTGTTGAAAATACTAAACTCTGACTATTTACTGGGTGCACACGCAATTTTTGTTGGAAATACTGTACTCTGACTATTTACTGGGTGCACACGCAATTTTGTTGGAAATACTGTACTCCGACTAATTACTGGGTGCACATGCAATTTTGTTGGAAATACTGTACTATGACTATTTACTGGATGCACATGCAATTTTGTTGGAAATACTGTACTCTGACTATTTACTGGGTGCACACGCAATTTTGTTGGAAATACTGTACTCTGACTATTTACTGGGTGCACTAGCAATTTTATTGGAAATACTGTTCTCTGACTATTTACTGGGTGCACATGCAATTTTGTTGGAAATACTGTACTCTGACTATTTACTGGGTGCACACGCAATTTTGTTGGAAATACTGTACTCTGACTATTTACTTGGTGCACACGCAATTTTGTTGGAAATACTGTACTCTGACTATTTACTGGGTGCACACGCAATTTTGTTGGAAATACTGTACTCTGACTATTTACTGGGTGCACACGTAATTTTGTTGGAAATACTGTACTCTGACTATTTACTGGGTGCACATGCAATTTTGTTGGAAATACTGTACTCTGACTATTTACTGGGTGCACATGCAATTTTGTTGGAAATACTGTATTCTGACTATTTACTGGGTGCACATGCAATTTTGTTGGAAATACTGTACTCTCACTATTTACTGGGTGCATACGTAGTGTCAATTGAGTTGGGACATTTCCTGCAATATTGCATGTGCGCGCCATGAACACTGGTATCAGCCTACGTATCTGTGTAGCCTGATGAGTCTTTACTGTCCACATTAAGAGCCTTTTGGTCCTTGGCTATCCTTACAGTGCACAGGAAACACTTATCAAACTGTGTGCGAATGTGCAAGCTGATCTGACTATTTACTGGGTGCACACGCAATTTTTGGGAAATACTGTACTCTGACTATTTAGTGGGTCCACACGCAATTTTGTTGAAAATACTGTACTCTGACTATTTACTGCGTAGTACATTCGATTTTTTTGGAAATACTGTACTCTGACTATTTACTGGGTGCACATGCAATTTTGTTGTAAATACTGTACTCTGACTAGTTACTGGGTGCACACGCAATTTAGTTGGAAATACTGTACTCTGACTATTTACTGGGGGCACACGCAATTTTGTTGGAAATACTGTACTTTTACTATTTACTGAGTGCACATGCAATTTTGTTGGAAATACTGTACTCTGACTATTTGCTGGGTGCACACGCAATTTTGTCGGAAAAACTGTACTCTGACTATTTTACCGGGTGCACACGCAATTTTTTTTGGAAATACTGTACTCTGACTATTTACTGGGTGCACATGCAATTTTGTTGGAAATACTGTACTCTGACCATTTACTGGGTCCACACGCAATTTAGTTGGAAATACTGTACTCTGACTATTTACTGGGTGCACACGCAATTTTGTTTGAAATACTGTACTCTGACTATTTACTGGGTGCACACGCAATTTTTTTGGAAATACTGTACTCTGACTATTTACTGGGTCCACACGCAATTTGGTTGGAAATACTGTACTCTGACTATTTACTGGGTCCACACGCAATTTTGTTGGAAATACTGTACTCTGACTATTTACTGGGTGCACACGCAATTTTGTTGGAAATACTGTACTCTTACTATTTACTGGGTGCACATGCAATCTTGTTGGAAATACTATACTCTGACTATTTACTGGTGTACACGCAATTTAGTTGGAAATACTGTACTCTGACTATTTACTGGGTGCACATGCAATCTTGTTGGAAATACTGTACTCTGACTGTTTACTGGGTACACACGCAATTTTGTTGGAAATACTGTACCCTGACTATTTACTGGGTGCACACGCAATTTTGTTGGAAATACTGTACTCTGACTATTTACTGGGTGCACACGCAATTTTGTTGGAAATACTGTACTCTGACTATTTACTGGGTGCACACGCAATTTTGATAGAAATACTGTACTCTGACTATTTACTGGGTGCACATGCAATTTTGTTGGAAATACTGTACTCTGACTATTTACTGGGTGCATACGCAATTTTGCCGTAAATGCTTACCTCTGACTATTTACTGGGTGCACATGCAATTTTGTTGGAAATACTGTACTCTGACTATTTACTGGGTGCACACGCAATTTTGTTGGAAATACTGTACTCTGACTATTTACTGGGTGCACACGCAATTTTGTTGGAAATACTGTACTCTATTTACTGGGTGCACATGCAATTTAGTTGGAAATACTGTACTCTGACTATTTACTGGGTGCACACGCCATTTTGTTGGAAATACTATACTCTGACTATTTACTGGGCGGACACGCCATTTTGTTGGAAATACTGTACTCTGACTATTTACTGGGCGCACACACCATTTTGTTGGAAATACTATACTCTGGCTCATTTATTATATACCTATCAATGAGGTCACTTTCAACCAGTTTGGTTTCTTACAGACTGATAAAAAATAGATTAAAGACAATAAGCTGTCAGTCCTTTCATAGCACGCCTTCTCAAAGGAAGCTTGTTGATGACGTTTATTTATAACGCCATGAAATCGAAACAACTGGCATATAAGATTCCTATGTCTTCGTCTGGTTCTAGCTGCCATTGAAAATAGTAGTGGACGACATCTATTTTTTTTCAGACACATTAAGTGTCAAGCCTTATTTTCTAAAACATATAATGTTGTCTTCGGCTAATGTGAATGATGCTTTAAGGGTTAAGCTTCAAGGTATATAAATACAATCAACTCCCGTTATCTCAAACTCCAGGGATCAGAATATTTGGTTTGAGATAACAGTAGTTTTAGATAAAAAGAGTTGAAATGTGAACTAAAATATATAGAACACTAAACAAATATTGTTCTGTATTTAGTTTTAATAACTAAAATATATAGAACACTAAACAAATATTGTTCTGTATTTAGTTTTAATAACTAAAATATATAGAACACTAAACAAATATTGTTCTGTATTTAGTTTTAATAACTAAAATATATAGAACACTAAACAAATATTGTTCTGTATTTAGTTTTAATAACTAAAATATATAGAACACTAAACAAATATTGTTCTGTATTTAGTTTTAATAACTAAAATATATAGAACACTAAACAAATATTGTTCTGTATTTAGTTTTAATAAGCAGTAGTTTTGATTATCAGTGTTTGATAACGAGCGTCAACTGTACATTATTTCTACAGTAACATGATCGGGTCAACAACGTAGGTTATTTTAGGTGTTCCGGTAATGCTCAAATTGCGTCATAATTTAAGTGACAGGAATCGGCATTTTTTATACTTTTGGTACACCATATGTGTAGCTGGCATGGCGTGTGATATATTTAGCAAAGAAAATTTTCTACGAGTTGGAATGACGAACAGGCAGCACCTCCCGATTACAGTCACCACCATTCAAGAAAAAAAAAGTCTTACTTCAGTGAGCATTCTATGACAATCTAACTCAAAAGCACCAATAATTCTTTGAGATTATGTTTTATAACTTTAACATGGAAATTCATGACATACACATTATGATAGCTTATTGCGACGCTGAATGAATGGTTCTTTCCAGGCAGTGATCTAGAGAAGAATATCAATATTTGCAGCTGCAATAACTCTTCAGATTTTCACTATATTTCTTTACATCACAGGCACCTCCACGACGTCACAGGCACCTCCAGCTGTTTTTTGAAGAATCCAGCCTTATTTGAAGTTTATCGATATCTGTATTCAGGCAAACAGGTTTACTTTACGTTAGTGTACCAAGATAAACAGATTTGTATGCAAGATATCCGCATTTAGAACCAAACACGATCGGTCTTTTTCTGTTTCGAGTACTTCGGGCTGACTTCGAAGCCACTTCAAAGGTCGTATCATTGGTAAATATGGAAAGTTCTGGGGGATATGACGTGAGACAAAACTTTATGCATATAAGGGTCGAATAGCACTCTTTGATTTTCAGTGAAGTCTCTGGTTATTGTGTATTTTATCAAAAAAGACGAACACCTATCTTTTTATGTCTAGTTTTTGACCATCACAGGTAACTCCGGATATCTGTCACAACCATTTAATCGGTACCTCCGCGGGGGTACCTGTGATAGTTTACCAGGCGTGTATCTGGTTTACCGTATATAATACACACATTTTGATTGTGTTCAATTATGTGGTCTGATGTTCTGTGTATATATCAAGGTACAGAATATACACATTAGTATTATATTCAATGATGTAGTCTGACGCTCTGTATCTGGTTTACGGTATATAATACTCAGATTTTCATTATATTCAATAATGTGGTCTGACGTTCTGTGTATATATCAAGGAATATAATACACGCATTATCATTATATGCAGTGATGAGGTCTGACGCTCTGTATCTGTATCTAGATATATAATACACACACTATTATTATAATCAGTGATGTTGTCTGACGCTCTGTATCTGTATTTAGGTATATAATACACACATCATTATTATATTCAATAAAGTTGGCATACGCTCTGTATCTGTATCAGGTATATTATACACACATTAGCATTATATTCAGAGATGAGGTCTGACGCCTTGTGCCTGTATTAAGGTATATATTACACACATAATCATCATATTCAGTGATGAGGTATGACGCCCTGTGCCTGTGTCAAGGTATATAATACACATATTTTATTATATTCAATGATGTGGTTTGAACCTCAGTGTCTGTATCAAGGTATATAATATTATTATAATCAGTGAAGTTGTCTGACGCTTGCGCTTTGTCTGTATCAGGGTATATAATACATGCATTATTATTATGTTCAATGATGTGGTCTGACGCTCTGTTTCTCTATCAGAGGTGTTTCAAGATCTCCTGAGCAGACTCGACGCAGAGCATCCATTTGGCGTGATACAGAGTGTCAGCTTACGCCATAATAGAGTAATAATGTGTTTATATCTGTCATTTCGGACAATATTAGTTAATAACTGGCATACAAGGATAAAAACTCCACCCGAGAAGGTGTCGAATGCAGGACCGTTGGACCAGCAAACTAATTGTTAACGCTAAAACTGTTGGGACCAAGCGCTCCTACACTGGCCTAATTTGAGTTGTAACTTCCTTTAATAAATCCTAACGCTTGATGGAGGGCAGAAACTCGATGTTTATGTCTAACGAGTAAAAGTTGCAGAATCAGACATGCGCTGACCAATTCAGATGTTCCCTTATATGACATTCGATCGTTTTACTGTAAGGTGATGGAGCTATTTTTTTAAACAAAAAGTGAAAATCCACAGAATTTCTAGGTCCGTTCCTGATAACAACATAAACCATTCAGGTAATGTCTCTACTGCTAGCCAATCAGTGCTTATAACATGCTTTTTCGGGGGTGACTAAGTGTGACAAAGGTGTCGTGTATCTTGCGTCACCGGGGCGTCCAACTGATACTGGCTTACAGTTGGGCAAGGTCTCCTGTCCTTGCAACAGATCAGGTTAGAGGGGGGAGTTTTTATTTCTTCTGTTTTTTTTTACACTTTTATTCATTTTCCTCTTTCTCCCCTGTCCCTCTCTTTCATCTCCTCTATTTTTTCTTCTATCTCTCTTCTCCCTTTCTCTGGGAGGCGACACAAAATGACAAGGGTTGACGTGTCGTTAAACCCCAACACAAACAATCAATCAACATGCTTTTTCATGGGTACAGGGAACTAATTATTTTTCCCATAAAGCTCCTTAATAATTCCACTCTGTTTGGTGGTTAAGAGTTCCTTTTGTGGTACAGTTGGGCTTCTCAACTTTATTTTGGTTTAACGATCAGGCCTAGCACGGCAAAATATAAGGAAAAACACATCTGATACTAGTACTTTCTATGACAGTTTTGAGGTTGACTTCAATAACCCCTTAACTGGTAGAGCACTTCGCCTTTTGGCTTTGGTTATATATATATATATATATATATATATATTTATATATATATATATATATATATATATATATATATATATATATATATATATATATATATATATATATATATATATATATATATATATATCTTTGAAAGAAAAACAAAGTTACACACAAATATTTTTTTTTTCAAGTTAAAATAAGTGACCGTTCATTATTTAAGTGTTAGGGATGCGGAGGGGGCGGTTGAGATCTTTATCTTTTTCGAAACTTTGCTTGACCCCCATCAAAATAAAATGAAAAGGCAATCATCCCGCCCCACGCCCCCCCCCCCCCCACCCCCTCAGGAACCACAGATAATTTAACCGGACCTCGCCCCCTCCTCCCCCCACACACTTCCCCCCCCCCCCCCCCACACACACACACAATCTCCTTCTTCTTCTTTCACCACACATAAAATCACATGTTTTTAGAGACAATCAAATAAAATTATGATTTAAGTAGTATACATGATGATGCTACATGCATAATCACCGCAATCGTGCGTGTACGTCGAAGGGTCTCCACATACATCAATAATTTACTTAATTCTCCATGTACGTCGGACTACTTACGTCTACGCGGATCCGACATCGCAATATTGCAACCAGGTCCTGATGTCGCGCCCCTCCCCTCCCTCGCCCCCCGGTGGGCCCCCTCTAAAGAATTCAATCATCAGGATCTCCCCATGGACGACGAAGGCCCCCACCTCCACGCACGCTTAATCTTTAGCGATTAAGCATGTAGCTGGAGGCTTGATTTTGAAAATTAATGTCTGCATACCCCCATCATGTATACTACTGATTTATTATTTAGTTATTTTACAGTTTTCAATTAACTGACCACGTCATTGCTGCTACAGACCATTTGCATTGAATACATAAAAATAGAATATTTTCAGTAAAATACAATAAATTTTTGTATAACTCCGTCCCCAAAATCTCCCTACCTCTGCCCCCTCTTCCCCCGTCCCCCGCCCCCTCTTCCTCCGACCCCTGCCAACCTTATCCCCGTATCCCCGCGCCCCATCCCCCCTCGTCCACCCCCTCTTTTCAGAATGTGGGTGGGCAGAATGAATTAGCCAGAGTTAACTCCCTTATAAGTATATCAATTCTCCTTAATTGTATTTTTTCTCCCTACTCTTCAAGAAAACAATGCACGAAGACCCCTCAGAATCGTACTCGTATGCATGGGCCAAGAAGTGAGAAAACGTACCTTCAGACGTGCGCCCAATAAAGACTGAAATCAGCTTGCGCAACCGCTCCATCTCATCAAAGTCTTCGTTATCCACACGAAGGACCTTTGCATCCTTGGCTAGCCAAAATGCGCCCAGTAAAGACTCTGATTAGACTGCACGAATGAGCAGGCAGATCTGAGTCTTCGCTCGGTGCACATATCTGAAGGTACGTTTTCTCACATTGCGGCTTATCTGATAGATTTTGTAAAATGTGAAGATCTATATCAGACGGACCACAATGCATCACGAAAACACGCCTACATAATTGTCACCCCTTGAACCCCCTTTTTATATAGTAAAACTGGGGTTTACAGGGGTATACATTATTTTTCTTATTTTGCTAGAAAAACATAGATTGTTAGTACACATTAGAACCGCCTTATAGAGGCGATTCTAACAAGTACCCATAATCTATATTTTGAATAGATATATGAAAACAATATCAGATTTTTTTGTATCTTAAATTTTCCTTGGTTGCAGAATTTTCAATATATTTGAATTGGCATGTTTTCGTAATGGATCCTACGCTGTTTAAATATTCCAGTAGTGTACAACTTCATACAACAGCCACCTGTGGGAATGAATGGCTGTTGTTATGTGGAGGTGTCAGCTGTAGAGCGTTCAAATATATTGTGAAACTGCACTTTAGGAATGCATAAAATTGGCTGTTATAGAGAGGCAGCTGTAGGTGAAGAGGTGATAATTATTGTAGAGATTAAAGGGTTAAATATTTACAACAAATATTTAGTCGCAGGTTGAGAAAAATGTACAGACGTACCGGGTCTTGAACCCGGGACCGGTCCTATGTTCAACCGACCGAACTATCCGGCTGCCAATCGTCACATTTTCTCCTGCTTAACTAAGAATCGTGCCGAATCTCTAAGCTCTCCAGGCCGCCTGATAGACTTATTTACCTACTTCATGCTACTGGACACGGTCTTCGGGCCACATTGGCCACAAAATGTCACATAGTGAGAAAAATGTACAGCCGTAACGGGGGTCGAATCCTCGAATCACTGTTCCAATGCTCTACTGGCTGGCCGCCGCTGTCACATTTTGTTTTAACTTCGCAAACGAAAACATTGCCAACTGATTTCAAATCGGATTTTTTTTCTTATGGGAAGTAATCCTGTAGCCATTTAGATAAGTGGCTTGTGCTTCTTACTTCCCTTAGCACGTTCTCGTTGCCATAATCAGTCTAGTCCAGGATGGGTACCCATCCGAACTCCAAACCTTCATTTTTGGATGGATATTCCATCCAGTTGAATTGGATGGATTTTCCATCCTAAACCGTTTATTGAATTTTGGACCGTCCATCGGTCCATATTTGCATTGGATGGATTTTCCATCCTAAACCTTTTACTAAATTTTGGACCAGTTTACCATCCAAACTTGTGATCCACTTATGGATGGCTTATCCATCCTTAAAAAAACTTTGTAGTGGATGGAGATTCCATCCTTTTAATGGTACTTCACATGCCTGCTTGAATAATGGCAAACAGATCTGATAGGCATGATAATGGAATTAATTGAAAATGCAACGAGGAGAAATCTAAAATTCACCCCCGCACCACCCCACCCCGCCACCTCCCTCATAGTTCGCTTCCAAAATAAAGGCTATTCTAAAAGGAAAGTATTTGCTTCCAGAGGAACTATTTAACTTTTTTTTTTTTCTTTTTTTATCTGCTTAACGAAAATTCATTGATATGAGAGAAGTGGTATTCAATGAGAAACAGTTGCATTCTGATCTCCGCAGTTCGCAAAAACAAAACAACACACTAAAAAAGTTCATTGACTTTATATTTAAAATAGAAAAGCAAAGTACACATGTCCTGACTAGCTTGTTCATGTATAAAGAAGGGCTATTTCATGCACATCTCAATAATAAAAAGAAGTTCTAGACTTGAAAACTCAACAAGAGCATGGTTTTTACTTAAATATATCAAATTTCCAATTTCAAAAATATTTACGAGGTATAGAAGTACTGAAGTTAGAAAAGTATAGAAAAAGTTTATGTAAATGAAGAGGTGTTACGATCCAGGCGTAACAAGAAAGGAATAAACGTTAAACCAGCAACAAGCTTTAAAATTGTTTGCAATATTTATTAACAACATAAAAAAAAATACAATGTTCAAACAGAAAAATATAAGTAAACAGTACTTTTCAAGTTCTACCGTCACAAAATCCCTCAGAAATATTCCACAAGAATTTCTAAAATAAATACTTTGAATAACAATTTCTGGTCCCACAATTTAAAGTCCCTGAATTCAGAGGGTAATTTCAGAATGAATAAAATATTATAGTAATCCAGTATAGAATAATTTCCGATGAAAGAACACAAAGATACCTATATGAAAATCTTTCCTCTTGATATAATATCAAAGAACATTCTAGGAAAGAATTTACTAGGTATCGCTTATTTTCTAGTTTTGACAAAGAATCTCCAAATATTCTATGACATACAAAAATAGCTCAATCCAGAACATTCCTTCCGGAAGATTCCAAAAAGAGCATAAAGATTAGTCCATCACGAAAACATGCCTATATAATATTGACTCCCTTAAACCCCACTTTTATACAGTAAAACTGGGGTTCACAGGGGTATACATTATTTTTCTTATTTCTGCTCAAAAACATATATTTTGGGTACTCGATAGAACAGCCTCGCCGAGGCGGTTCTAACGAGTACCCACAATCTATGTTTTGAGCAGAAATATGAAAACTATCAGAGTTTTTTATCTGAAAATTTTCAGTTTTTAGAGGTGAAAATTTCTACATATTTGAATAAACATGTTGTCGTAATGCGTAATAACCCTGAGTATTGAGACAGACATGCCTGTGCAAACAGTGTAGATCCAGATCATGGTCTACACTGTTTGCCATTCAGTCCACTAAGAGGTGGTGAAACTGACAGAGCAAACTGTGTAGATCCAGATCAGACCCCGCATTACCCAGATCGGGGTCTACACTGTTTGTCATTCAGCCCACTAAGAGGTGGTGAAACTGACAGAGCAAACAGTGTAGATCCAGATCAGACCCCGCATTACCCAGACCAGGGTCTACACTGTTTGCCGTTCAGTCCACTAAGAGGTGGTGAAACTGACAGAGCAAACAGTGTAGATCCAGATCAGACGCCGCATTACCCAGACCAGGGTCTGCACTGTTTGCCATTCAGTCCACTAAGAGGTGGTGAAACTGATAGAACAAACTGTGTAGATCCAGATTAGACGCCGCATTACCCAGATCAGGGTCTACACTATTTGCCATTCAGTCCACTAAGAGGTGGTGAAACTGACAGATGCCCGAGCAAACAGTGTAGAACCAGCTCAGACACTGCAGCTGCGACTGTTATCTCAATGAGCGCATGCGTAGGCTGATCTGAGTTTTTGCTGGGCTTCAAGGACATTTTCGCACTTGAGACTTATATAAAGTGGCATGTTTTTCCTGACTTTCGACGCATCTAGAGGAGTTTTCTTCCTTAGTCGCCTTGATATTTTTGATGAAATAATTTCCTGAATTTGTGAAAGTCTGTCTTTTGTGACAAATTGTGAACATGGGAGCGGGTGCAGTTTGCATCAGATAGACAACATGTCCCTAGTTTAGAACTATAATATTTACCCTTAGTAGTGGGAGACGAATACCATGCTTGTCCCATTACTACTAATATATCTAGATAAATGGCAGCGTAGACCCTGATCAGTCGCCGCGTTCTGCGGCGTCTGATCTGGGTCTACACTATTTGCTCAGGTCTACCAGTCCTCCTATTTCCATGGTTTATTACGGCAGCTACTACATTGACGTTTATTCTGGTTACGGAACCTACTTTTTACGACCATACCTTTGACAAGAATCAGCACACACATGAACTATTCCATTATGATCCCAGGAGATATCTTAGATTACAGATTATTTAAGTCATCGGATATCAACAAAATCAATGATATCGCTCCAGGAGAACAAAGAAGTCTTGTACGCTATATATGAACAGTAAAGACCAAGATCAGCATATGCATTCGTTTAGCTTGACCGTGATCCTCGCTGTGCACCAAATATCATATGCTTCAATATCTGGTGAGTCTTTACGGTGGCTTCAAGCTATTTCAAGGGAAGGTAACTCAGTCATTTTTTCTCCCTTCTGAGATTCTTTCCTCTTAGAGTAGACCACCTTTTAGAAGAGGCTTGGCGTTTAGGAAAGAGGAAGTCACCAAAGTTGCCTCCCGTGTAAACGATGGTGGAAATTTGGGAAAGTATTCCAAACATATTCGATCCCTTTAGAACAAGACTGAGGGAGGGGCTGTACATGTAAACGATGGTGGACATTTGGGAATATATACCAAAGGTACTTGCCTTTACGACAACACTGAGGGGGGCGGGGGGTGGGGGGGGGGCTGTACATGTAGAAGAAGGTGGGAATCTGGGAAAATATACCAAACGCATTCGGTCCCTTCAGGACAACACTGAGGGAGGGCTATACATGTAAACGATGGTGGAAATTTGGGAAAATATACCGAACGTATTTGGTCCCTTTAAGACAACACTGAGGGAGGGTTGTAGATGTAAACGATGATGGAAATTTAGGAAAATGTACCAAACGCATTCGATCCCTTTAAGACAGCACCGCGGGAGGGGCTGTACATGTATACGATGGTGGAAATTTGGGAAAATATGCCGAACGTATATGATGTCTTTAAGACAACGCTGAGGGAGGGGCTGTACATGCAAACCAAACGTATTCGATCCTTTTAAGAAGACACAGAGGGAGGAACTTTACATGTATACGATGGTGGAAATTTGGGAAAATATGCCGAACGTATATGGTCGCTTTAAGACAACGCTAAGAGATGACTTACATGTAAACGAAGGTGGAAATCTGGGAAAATATACCAAATGTGTTCGGTCTCTTCAGGACAACACTGATAGAGGGGCTGTACATGTAAACGATGGTGAAAATTTGGGAAAATATACAAAACGTATTCGGTCCCTTTAGGACAACACTGAGGGAGGGGCTGTACATGTAAACTATGCTAGAAATTTGGGAAAATGTACCGAACGTATTCGGTCCCTTTAGGACAACACTAAGGGAGGGGCTGCACATGTAAACGAGGTTGGGAATTTGGGAAAATATACCGAACGTATTCGGTCCATTTAGGATAACACTGAGGGAGTGGCCGTACATGTAAACGAGGCTAGGAATTTGGGAAAATATACTGAACGTATTCGGTCACTTTAGAACAACACTGAGGGAGGGGCTGTACATGTAAACGATGCTGGAAAATATGGAAAATATACTACACGTATTCGGTCCCTTTTAGACAACACTAAGGGAGGGACTGTACATGTATATACGGAGGCGGGCCTTCGCGACTAGCATGTAAGCCTCTTCACAAGAAGCTGCCTTTGCAACATGTGCAGAACCGCGCAGGCCCTAGATCAGTCTACTCATCAATGCAGCCTGATCAGGACCTTCGCCGTGCGCTTGCTAAACTGAGCATTCTATGTTCTTATATGGCATAGGGACCCCTTTCTCAATTGGAGCCTCAATTACACTCTAAAATAGGCATCCCTCAGGCAAAGAATGTACCCTTTTGAATGCGAAATGTGCAGAACATATCAGCCTGTGTACTCATTGTCTGTTCAGGGTCAACAAATATTAGGAGTTTACGATTTGCAAACGGACAGCACAAAACGTGACGCCAAAATGACATTGCGACATTCTGCATTAACTGGATCTGTTCATACCTTGAGGTGCGGAGGTGGGGGGCGGGGGGTTGTAACTTAGGGGTAATTGTGGAACGGGTGTGCGAGCCAGTATTTCAAAACCTACCCCATTCATATACCTGGCCTTTGAAAAAACGGACCCCTTCATACAGTTGATCATCCAAAATGTTGACCTATTCATATACTGCCCTTTGATTTTTGTACCCATTTATTGCTGGTTGTTAGACAAATATCACAGTCAATTCATTGAATACCAAGAGAACAAGTAGCCTCGAAAAGTCTCTGAGCGAAAACTATGTGCATTTACCAGGATGTCAGAAAGAAATGGGCCTTTCACATAGGAATCCTGAAATAGATCATTCATATACTTTTTGTTGAAAAAAAGGGGGCCAATCATATACCTGGCAGCGTTGAAAAAGGGGGCCATTCGGCACGCACAGCCATACTATGTCATATATAGGAAGTTACCTATTCATATACTGCCCTTTGATTTTTGTACCCATTTATTGCTGGTTGTTAGACAAATATCACAGTCAATTCATTGACTACCAAGAGAACAAGTAGCCTCGAAAAGTCTCTGAGCGAAAACTATGTGCATTTACCAGGATGTCAGAAAGAAATGGGCCTTTCACATAGGAATCCTGAAATAGATCATTCATATACTTTTTGTTGAAAAAAAGGGGGCCAATCATATACCTGGCAGCGTTGAAAAAGGGGGCCATTCGGCACGCACAGCCATACTATGTCATATATAGGAAGTTACCCCCCTACCCCCCCCCCCCCCCCCAAAACACACACACACACCCGAGATTCATACGGGCGACAGATATTTATTCTTTTTTTTTTCTTTTTTCTTTTCCTTTTTTTCACTTTCTAGTTTGTCCATAAATTTGCATTGATTAATTACATAACTCCAGATAACAGACGGACATGTTCTTACTTCTCCACGAAACCATATAGTATGGGGTACTCATTACAAATGACTCGACGAGGCGCTTCTATTGAGTACCCACAACGTGTTCTTAAGTGGAGAAATAAGATAATGGTCAATACGTTTTGGTTGAAAAAAAAAAAGCCATATCTGGAACTATGACTGAAACCAAAAGCTTAAGAGCTTTTTTTTTTTTTTTGACGTCCGAGTAACTTATTCAAAACTTACGTATCCCTAGCGTAATACAACCATATGCCAGCTTGTGCCCAGCGTATCTCTAGCGTTCTTGACTTATTCGAAACTCGTGCACAATGTTAGTCTAACTTATGCCAAACTTATGTACAGCGTATTGGAGCGTACTTCAACGAGGAAGAAGTTGGTAAATGATGCGGGGTCTTCATCACGGAGTTCAGCCATAAGCTGATCATACATGCCGAACTGCCGTCGCCTCCCAATCCATGGTCTCATCCAGTTCTTCCTTTTACCTTCTCCCCCTCATCCTGCTGGCTAGAAACAGTCAAGTGTTGATGTTGCAGAACAGCTATTTGGTAATCTCAGCCTTTCAGGATCCCCCATCTCTTAAATGATGGTTTGGACCACTGCACCTCATCTACGAGAGTGATGAATTTCTCATTTGTAACCATTATATATAGCTAAACTGGCGAATACGCCACTTGTAAATTATATACAGGTTCAATGCGTTCTTCGCACGTTTTAAACATGCTGAATAAGTTCTAAGGTCGTCAGGTAAAGGTTGAATACGTCGATATACGTTACAGATAAGTTAGAAGTTCGTTGCCTATAGGTTAGAAATAAGTTATGCGTACGCTACACAATCGCCCAGCTAATTGCCAAAGTATTTCGACGTGTAACTTACATGTAACGTGCGCGAACGTACCTGTCCCGTACATCTAACGTATGCCTAACTTATAAGCAATACGTCGGCATATGCACAAAATTTTTGCCCGCATTCGGCTTACAACAACTTATACCATCGTAATTTAGTATGCTCTTTGCACACACACGAATGCGTAACAGATATGTAACATGAGCATACAGTCATACGTAACACTGTGTTACATATTCGTACAACTGTACGCATATGTAACATATATGGCAATATTAATGGTACGAAGTCAATTCGTACTTAAGTCAGTTCGCTCTCATTTTGGTCAACTCGTACTCATTTTCGGTCAATTCGTACTCAACAATACTTTCTTCGGTCAATTCGTCCTCATTTGGCCAACTAGTACTCATCTTGGTCAATTCGTCCTGATTTTGGTCAGTTCGTTCTTACGCTATATTCGATCAATTTCGAAGAAAAGAAAGAAACAAACAAACAAACAAAGAAACAAAGAAAACGAACGTTAGAAAGAAAAAGAAAGAAAGAAAGAAAAACTTCCAATGATCGCGCAGTCGATGGTACGCCATCGCAAATCCCCACGCTGTCTCCAGAATAAAATGGGTTAAACTATAGATGTGAATGAGTCCATCAGACAACCTGATGATGTTTCTAAAACCCTACTAGGTGAGGGGCAAAATGCAGCGTCTGACCTAGGTCTACTGTTAGCTACTGGCCTGCGTATCTGACAACTTAGGTTAAATATCGGTTTATGTGTCTGAAAATTGCTGGATAAATGTCAAATATTGAAAACTCTGGGTCTACACTGTTAGTTCAGGCATGTCTGTCCGAATACTTATAGTAAATAGATACATAAGGTACATACGGACGCACAGTCTGATCAGAATCTTCACTGGATACATTTTGGATAGCCAAGGATGCAAAGTTTCTTAATGAGGACAGCGAAGACTCCGATCTGACCACCATGGTGCGCAGGCTGATTTGCGTCTTCCTTGAGCGCACATGTCAGACGGTACATTCCCTCACGTTGTGGCTCAAGAATACATTAATCTTTACCACTCTCTGGGTTAGTTCAGCAGACGAGAAATTGATATTGTTTCTTATTTAAATGTCATATCCTATTTTCTGGAAATATAAGAAAATATTTTAATATATCGTCTGCTAAAATTTTACTCTGAGTCCTAAGTGTTAAAGTACATTGGGAATATTGGGAATATAATTTCTACCGGTTTGTTTTCTTCTCTTGCGCTCGTGCGCCTTTTGCTCTCTTTGAGATTTATTGGTGCTTTTTTTTTTTAATTACGCGTTTTTTTTTTTCGGCGTAGCTGTATAAGCTGGCTTTTGACATACATATTGGTATTAGTCTCGAATGAATAAATAGTAATTTGGGATTGGTAAAATTTTTGTAAACTTCTGTAAATAAGTAGGGGTAAGTATAGAATTTACCGATGTTTGACGAATATATTCGTGACTGAACAATCACTTAATTATGGCATTTATCTATTTAAAGTTGTACAGTATGGCAATGCAGATGTTAAACAATAGACAAAAATACCCATAATTTAAATAATACCAATAAAATAGTTGCAATGAAAGAAATGATTATAGACGAGCTTTTAATTCTGTACAGTGTAACGTGTTGATATAAGCGGCCCAAACACTAAGCGAACATGGGACGTTCAAGTTTACTTCTCTCCACTGTTTCCATAATATACAGAATTATCATGTGCCTTGTATTATGTGCAAAAGGGATGTAAAATTGCATGGTTTAATTTTATATAATAAATAAACAGGAACTATGCCTTAAGCTTGGTAGAAATGTTGGCAACATAAATAATATTGTTCATTCTTAACTAGGTAATAGGTTTGTTGAACACCCCTTTTATTTATTCACGGTGTAAGCGGCCTATTGCGTCGGAGCACGACACGAAGAAGAAATATTACTATTTTTAGCCTCCGCTTCTCATACCGGATGGAATTTGTTCAAATAAAGCAGAGTACGCGGAAAATCAAGGTCTTTCTGGTGGTGTAAGCACTATTCTGCGATCTGGTCTAATTCCCGAGAACTTTCGAAGAATGTTTTTGCTGTCAATCTGGGTCACCGGAACAATGTACTTGAATTTTGACGAAAAACATTCTCCGAATGTTCTCGAGAATCAGACCAGATTGCAGAATAGCACTGACACCACGAGAAAGAGCTTGACTTTCCACGAACTCTGTGCTTTATTTGAAAACAATTCATCAGGTATAAATCGAGATATTCTAAAACATCCTACCAGAAGCGGAGCTAAAAATAGTAACAACCTCTGTACACCTAGTCATTTAGTCACGTATTTCCCACGTCTGAAAAGTCAGTGTGTTGGAGGGCCGAATGATTGTTCAAATTTTATGAATAGAGACCGTTATTTTTCGGCTATTCGAAGTATGGTGCGTTCAGTCACCGTGAAATTAAGCTAGATCACTATTGTTGTTTAACCAATTCATCTTTACAATGATAATCCATTCCAATTAATTATGCAATAATGTTGCAAACAGTTAGTTAAATGATCAAAAGAGAGAGAGAGAGAGTGATAGAGAGAGAGAGAGAGAGAGAGAGAGAGAGAGATGGCGATGTTGTTTGCTGAAGTTTTCTTGTCCTGAATTCACTTTCTCCGTTTTCTGACGGATGCAAAATTTTCCTAGTTATTCCCCTTGAATAGTAATACAGAGGCTCAACTATTATGAGATTTAATTCCAAGTTTCATATTAAGTCTTGAACATCAGAGAGAAAAGATAATAATAACCATTTAATAAATTACATAAAAAAGGTAGAAATGTAATATTTAATGTGATTATCTGTTTAGATTAGAGCACTTGGTAGGAAGAGGATCTACAACTCGATAAAAATTTAAATTTAATTGATACAATAATATATTGTGTGACTAAATGGTCACTCTATGTGAACCAGTTGCTTGTAGCTTAAAATATCTGAGCAGTCAGTCATCCAAATATTGACACACTCTAACTATTTTACGCCAAACTATTCACGTGAAATGTCGACATTTTACAAAGGAAAAAAAAGTGTCTGCTACTATTGTGATACACAGAATTTTCTCTCATTGAAGAGAGGTAATCCCAAAGTTCAGTCCTAAATAAAAAATATAAATTGTAAGACCCCATTTAATTTATTTCTCTGTTACCCTTACTGTTTCTTAGATCAAAAATAAAGTAATAGATCTATGTTACATGAGGCTGAATTGCACAGTACACTATAGATCATAATGGTACTGATAATTGACTGTTTCAAAGAAAAAAAAAGTGCCCTATTTTTTTGCCCGCACGCGCAAAAGTGCCCTACCCTGCACCCCTCTGCCCTAAAATCCTAGCTGGAGCACTGAGAGTTATCCCTCTTGTTGCTGTACGGGCTGGTTGGATTTTTTTCACAGAAATGTTTCTTCAGTGGAAGGTCTTTAAATCTTGTTAAAAGAATTCTGTTCTGTCTCAAAATATGCTTCCAATTGGCGTGGTTACTTTTCATTATATATGGAATTATGTAGAGTAAACTTGACAGTTCTTTTTCTGCACAACCTATGGTCCAGTTTCAAAAAAATGTACAAATGTTCCATAGGTGAATGTCTATCAAATTTGTTCAAATTATTTTGGCTGGTTCCTCATATGTCTGTCGAGAACACTTCGAACATTTTGTAATCAGCAACTAATTAGATTTCAATAATACTCACAAACATTACTGGATTAACCATCCATCAAAGTTTTTCAAATTAATATGTATCACCAAAAGAAAAAAAAAAAATCACAACAAAGGGCAGGGTCTGATATATATATATATATATATATATATATATATATATATATATATATATATATATATATATATATATGTGTGTGTGTGTGTGTGTGTGTGTGTGTGTGTGTGTGTGTGTGTGCAGAAAACTTTGAAAATATCTTCCGCCAGGCTAAAAAAATCTGCTTACCACGTGAGCAATCCAGGGCCATCATGACCCTCTTATTACAAATTAAATGGAATCGCTATTTTGCGGGCATGCGGGCTGCGGGCATGCGGGCTGCGGACATGCGGGCCGCAGGTTGCCAGCAATAGTATATGTTAAGCCAAAAATTTGTGATCAATGTTATTTTTCTTATTACCCCCCTCCCCCCTGCCACCTACTCCAATAAAAAAAAAAGGAAAGAAAGAACAATGTACAATTATTAATACCATGTGCATTGTAGTAAAGAATCTATATGCACTATATGTGCAACTATCTGAGCCTCTGAACAGCCTGTACACCCTCGCAAGCTGATCAAAGCTTGTGCATGACAAAACTGACAAGATCTCTAATCAGACTTGGTAAATATGCAGGCCCCAGGCTGGGTCTTTGCAGAGGGGGGGGGGGAGGGGGGGTGTTAGTGGGGACACAAGAATAGCATAAGAAACATATATTTTCTCATGACACAGCTTATCTGGCACTCAGGACCAAAACAAAGTTCAAGATGCTGACAGGTGAAAAAAGGCAGAGCTGCAATAATTTAACTTAATTTGAAAGATTTGTCCTGATGAACCAGTCAATAGGCCAGGCTTATTGAATAATTTGTTTTGCAGTTGCCAGCCTATGAATGTTCCTGGGAGTAGATAGGCAAAAATATTTTCCTTTCTTAAAATACAATTCCATCAGTACATGTACCAGTAAGTATCCTAAAAACTGGAGGTGCAATGAAATATGCATGCAGTAAACAGTGAAGACACTGATCAGACTCTCCATAGCTGTTTTTCCATTGGTCCTGATATACAAATGAAATATAGTAAGGTACAAAGAAAGAAGAACAAAGGACTCTGCCCAGTGATACAATTTTTTGTTTTGTCTTATTATGGGAGGAATCGATGTAGGTGTTAGTAGGCAATTACAAACAAACAAAAATTACTTTCGAACTTAACAACATTTCTACTATTTGAAGCGAAACACTATTAAAAAGTGTTGAAGAATATAAAAATAAGGTTTAAAAGGATTTTTCCCCCTTAAACCTCCACTTCCTTACATATGCTGTTAAAAGCTGAAGGAAAGATTGCTGTAAACATACTCCAGTTTTTCTTTTGCTATCTCATTTTTCTGGTCTTAATTGTTAGTCATCATTTTCTTTTGCAATTTTGAAAGTAAAAGATAATGCAATTATAATGGACACTTTAACAATCTAACATTGTAAATAGTACCTTGTGCTTTAATAATAAAAGCATCCCAAACACTGCATGATACCCCGCCACTGTGGGGCAGTATAACTCAAAGCAAAGATGACTAAGTTTTGATAAAAGTTAATTTGGTTTTAACAATAGTCTATCCAAGAATAGACAATACAAGCACGAATGTCAGAAACTCACTAATTATTTGTCTGAAGCATGCGAAGTGAATTTTGCAGAAGAGTCAAGGGCAAATAACTCTTGTACAAAAGCAACCAGAGTTGTGGCTTTTGTACATAGTATGTAACCTTTGATCCTTTATATATCCATGAAGTTCCATTCAGATAGTTCCTGAAGTAAAGGAACTAAGGGCCAAAAAACAATTTTCAGAAACTGAAAAGGGCCATAACTCTGTCATTAATTAACAAATTTCACTCATTCACAATCCCATATCACTCATTCCCAATACTAATATATTAGGAATAAAAATGAAATTCATGAAGAAATACTTAAGTTATTGCTCATGCCCATGATCTTAAGGTCAAGGTCACAGACTTGGAAAGTTTACAAATAAAGTATTATGTTAAATTTTTTAAAGAGCTCATATTTTACAAACCGTATGATGGATTTGCTTCATATTTGGTAGGATGATAGATATAATGGTCCAAAGTTTCTTTCAGCAATATCCCAGCCCATGCCCATAGACTTTGAAATTTTACAAATAAAGTATTACGTTAAAGTTTTTAAAGAGCTCATATTTTCCAAACCAAATGATGGATGTGATTCAGATTTTGCCTGATGACAGATAGAGGTCCAAAGTTTTATTGAGCAATACCCTGTCTATGCCTATGCATTTAAGGTAAAGGTCACAGACTGAAATTTCATGTTTTAAGATTTTTTAGAGCTCATAATTTCAAAACTATATGACTGATTGGGTTTATATTCGGTATGATGATGGTTATAGGTCCAGAGTTTTTATTCAGCTTTACCCCCACCTATGACTATGGCTGAAAGGTCAAGGTCACAGACAAATTTTACGCTAAAGTTTTATGTTAAAACTTTTTAAAAGCTCAAATTTCAAAACCATATGATGGATTTCAATTTGGTGTTCAGTCTGATGATAGATATGGGTCCAAAGTTTTATTCAGCAGCACAATGACAATTATGACCATAATGCCCACTTCCTCCCCCCCGAAAAGCCAAAGAGGTATTTAGTCCTTACATCCAGGCGAGCATTTGCTGTCTGCTGACAGCTCTTGTTAGTAAACTTTCATAGGTTTAATTTGTCTGAAAGTTTTTTCATAGAATGATAAACCTTGTAAAATCAGTGTTTGCATTATTCATTCAGCTATATCTGGGCAGTATTTTGACAAAATATACCTTTAAGATGATTTGCGATAAGTCAAGTCATATCAGACTGTTCATTTGTGCAGGCTGATCAGAGCAGCGTCTTTGATGATGGCATACAGTAGCTACTTGGCCTGGCTATCCACAGAGCATACAAGTAAGACTGATCCGTATTTCCTTAAGTGTATGTCACATGTTTCCAAGGGCACACTTTCTCATGAAGCGGCCAGTAAAAGCCACATGTCCTGATAATAACCTATTCCAAAGAATTATGGCATTGCTATCTTGCTATCTATCAGTTTCATACAGACATACATGTGCATGTATTCAATGATCATATTCTGTTGATGTATACACAAAACAAAACAGGTATAAATTTAATCATTTCAGTTTTCTTGTGCATTGATCTTATTACAAGGCAGCAGTTGTATATGGCCCGCAGCCCGCAGCCCGCGACCCGCAGCCCGCAACCCGCAGCCCGCAGAATAGTCAATTTGCAAATTAAATACATAATGTATGTTTTTTCCAGTTTTTGCCAATCTTCATGGTCAGTTTTACACTTTGCTTTCTCTTAATCAAAAGGTGCATGGTTTCATTATTTAGCACAGATGTTTACACATCTGAGTACACTCTCTCTCCTGCCAACCCTTGCAATATATACAATGTTATACAGTATTAAAACTTTCTTGATTCTGTTTGAATTTATAATAAAGTTTACATTTTAAAGGCCTTCTTCTTTTCATATTGAACCACAAAGTTGTTTCAATATTCATATTCTAGTACCTCTTACACCGTTTATCTTTTTTAAAGATCTTTCTTGTTTGTTTGTTTTTCTTTTTTCCTTAACCGACCATAACTTAACCATAGCGTCAAAATAAAATGGCCGCCATATAAGTGTTTTTCTGTACTATTGTGTCTAAACTGCACTAACGGAATGGCTCCTAATGAAGATCCTGATCAAACTGTTTCGGTTTTGATCTGGGTCTTCACTGTTTGCTCAAGCTATATTATGTCCGAATACTTAGGGTAAATATGGTAGTCTGTGATCAAACGCGTATTTCAAGGAACTTGATATGGTAAAGATAAATGAGCCGGTTCATTTCTGCAGTAAACAAATATCTTTGTCTCAATCTAAATGATGTACAAAACTGATTAAAAACAGAACTGCTTATCAGTTAAATGCCACACAGCACGCACTCTGAATGTTTGCAGTTGTTTTTATCCTCGATGTAATTCTATACATTTCCATACTGTAACTTCTATAAATTCCAACACAATTGGTTGTTATGGGACGCCATGACTGTCTTACTCGTATATGGTGCAAATACCTTGCTTGTTAAGTTATATGGTTTGTCATTCCTTTATATGAGATTGATTTTTTATTGTGGGTTTGGTATTACGTGTGAGACTTTTTTGTTATGTTATGTGAATTGGTCATTACGTTTTGTGTATTTATCATTACGCTATGTGTGTTTGTTATTTGCATACGCTGGTTAAATAGTACGTTAATTTTAATTTCTTCATTAACTTTTGTGCATTTAAATTATCTTCTGTGGATATTTGATTTCCTTCTGCCACCATGGCTGACTGATGCTGTATATCTTGGACCCAATAAATTAGGTCCGAACGTATATGTAGGGAATACACGTTTACGTCATGTGACAACTCTTTACGTTATGCGAGTTTGTCATTTCAGTAAGTGAGTTTGTCATTACGTTATGTGCGTTTCATTACGTTATGTAAGTTTGTCATTACGTTTTGTGAGTTTGTCATTACGTTATGTAAGTTTTTCATTACTTATGAGAATTTGTCATTACGTTATGTAAGCTTGTCATTACGTTGTGTGAGTTTGTCATTACGTTATGTAAGTTTGTCATTACGTTATGCGAGTATGATATTACTTTATGTGAGTTTGCCAATACGTTAGTTATGTGACTTTGTCATTATGTCATGTCATAAACCGTAAGTGTGGAAACTAACGGGATATCCTGACTTATATAACAGTGCTTTACAATCACCGGTTCTTAATACCCATTATTACCGTTTGTGTTGGCGAACGGATCTATATATCTATCTATCTATCTATCTATCTATCTATCTATCTATCAGATTTGCCAGTGAATATTCGTTTCAAAAAATTAATTTATCATGCGACATCGCCTTCTAAAATTAGACAGTCGAACTGCGCTAAGTGACAGCTTGTTGGATCTAGTTCTGTTGTTTAAACTTTATTCAAATACGAGAACCAGTGTTGTAGTGTGACCCAATTCTAGAGGAACAGCAACACAGCAACATCTTTTTTATCCTAAATGCGTACAACAGTAATGACGGACGAAACCGCAGCAGGCGGGAACGTTGCGGAAAATATCATGAAGAAGAATTCGAAAGAAAAAGACTTTCAAACACTGACGAAAAAGAAAAACCCAAAACATTACGAGGGTCACATACGTTGTAGTTCGTGCGTTTAGATCGTATTTAAAGGAGAACAAAATAACTGTGATTTAGAGAGCTTGTCGTCAGAACAATTGGGCGGATTTTGAGTGAATCTGAGTTTGACATTTGTCATTAGATTAAGAAAATATATCATGCTCTTTTTATGTGCTGTATTGAAGTAGCTGTGCCAGTCAGTCTGTTAATCATTCAGTAGCGTTATTAAATAATAAAACAACTGTTGATTATTGAGTCATTGGACAAGATGGGATGTCGACCACAGAATACCAATGTTGACCTCGGTTTCGCCTCTGTCAGTATTGGTATCCCCTGGTCGACATCATATCATGTCTAGTGACACAATAGTCTATAATTGTATGATGTTTACCTCAACAAAATGCATCAATTGTTTTGTTATATGACTACTTTTAGCTGTCTGACAGCAGTACCTAAAGCGATGATAACCAGTCCTAGACCTTAGCCAGGCTATTTATTATATGAATATTTTTACTGTCTGCAAACAGTGACGACATTGTTGACCGGTCCTTGGCCTTAGCTAGACTATTTTTAACACGCAGCAACTAATTTTAGCAAACATCAGGATTTGTAAAAACCTGTTACAGCCAGTTTCAGCCAATTAGAGAAGCTATTTAACAAAACAAATTGTCACCTAACGTATGAAGTACCCGGTACAACGCTTATCCAGACAACAGCAGCGATTAACCAAGAACAAACACAGCGGTTATATCCTGAAATCTCTGTTTTCTTTTGAAAGCTTTACGATAGTCTTTGCAACTAAACGTTGCCTGTGCGACTAAACGTTTGCTTGTATGTAATTATCTGTATTGTATACTGCCATAACTCTCCCAGTACCGTACTTCTGATATGACACTTTTGCCCCAGTACCAGTCCTACTCATGCGACACAGTCCACTAGTGCTCCAGTATCAGTACTACAGATACCCTACAGTCAATTACCGTCCCAGTATCAATATGATACAGTCCACTACTGTCCCAGTAACAGTCCTGCAGATGATACACAGTCCACTATTGTCCCAGTACGAATCATGCTGATATGATAGTCAACCATTCTTCCAGTACCATTCCTGAAGGTACAACTCAACTACTATTCAAGTTTCAGTCCCACTAATACGACACAGTCCACTACTGCCCCAGTCCCAGTACTACTTATATGATACATTCTAGTACTGGCCCAGTTCCAATCCTACTGACAGGCTACAGTACACAACTGCCCCAGTACCAGCCCTATTGATACGACATAGCAAAGAAGTCTCACAATACCAGTCCTATATATACGATACAGTACACTACTGACCTAGTAATAGTCATATTGACACGACACAACTGTCCCATTACCAGTCCTACTGATACGACACAGTCCACAACTGTACCAGTACCAGTCCTACTTATATGATACAGTCCACCACTACCCAGTAAAGTCCTTTTGATACGGCACAGTCCACTACTGTCTCAGTATCCGTCCTATTAATACGATAGAGTTCCATACTGTCCCAGTACCAGTCATACTGAAACACTACTGCAACAGTACCAATCCTGTTGACATCACACAGTCCACTCCTGTCCTGGTACTAGTCGTAGTGATACCCTACAGTCCACTACTGTCCCAATACGAGTCATAATAATACAACACAATCCACTACTGCCCCGGTACGAGTACTACTGATACCCTACAGTCCACTACAGTACCATTACCAGTCCTACTGATATTACGCTGTCCACAAATGTTGTCCTTCTGATAGAATACAGTCCACTTCTGTTCTAGTCCCAATCCCACTTATAACCTACAGTCCACTCAGTCCCAGTACCAGTACTACGGATACTCTACAGTCCACTAGTGCCCCAGTATCAGTCCTACCGATAAGCTTTAGTTCATTACTGCCCCAGTACCGATCCTACTGAGACGACACAGACCAATTATTCCCCAGTCTCAATACTACTGATACGCTTCAGTACAATACTGTCCAAGTTCCATTCCACCTAATACTAATACCGAGTCCACTAATGTCTCAGTACCAGTCCTTTTGATATAATACAATTCACTACTGCCCAAGTACCAGTCCTATTTATATGATAAATTTCACTACTGCCCAAGTTCCTGTACTACACATACACTACAGTCCACTACTGTCCCAATATCAGTCTAACTGATACGATACAGTCCACTTCTGCCCCAGTACCAGTCTTACTGATACGACACAGTCCACTTCTGTCCCAGTTCCAGACCTACTGATACGACACAGTACACTATTGGCTCAGTAACAGTTCTTCTGATGTGATACAATCAATCATTGTCCAAGTACCGGTCCTACTGATACAACACACTCCTCTACTGCTCAAGTATCAGTCCTACTGATACGACATTGTCCACTGTTGTCCCAGTTCCGGCTTACTGATATGATACGGACCACTTATATACTAGTACCAGTCCTATTTATTTGACACATTCCAATACTGCCCCAGTTCCAGTCCTGTTGATACGACACAGTACTCTTCTACCCCAGTACCAGTCCTTCATATGCGATACAGTACATTACTGCCCAAGTGCCACTTTTATTGATACTATAAGCTTACTACTGCCTCTGAACCAGTCCTACTGCCTCACGATACGACCCAGTCCACTACTGCCCCAGTACTTATCCTACTTATACGCTACTGTACACTAATGTCCCAGTAGTAGTCTTTTTGATATGTCACAGTGTACTACTTCCCTAGTATCAGTTCTGCTGATACCCTACATCCAATACTGTCCCAGTTCCAGTCCTATTGATGCGACTAAGTACACTAGTACCCGAGTCCCAGTCTTGCGTAAATGATACAGTACACTACTGCCCCAGTGCCAGTCCTTTTGGTACGTCACAGTCGACTGTTGCCACAGTAGCTGTCCAACTGATACCCTATAGTCCACTACTGCCCCAGTACCAGTTCTATTGATACGACACAGTATACTACTGCCCCAGTACCACTTCTACGTATATACTAACAGTCCACAGCAGCCCCAGTATCATCCCTATTGATAGGACAAAGTACATTACTGCCACAATACCAATCCTACATATACGATACAGTACATTACTGACCCAGTACCAGTCCTACTGACACGAAACAGTACACTACTATCCCATTATCAGTCTTACTGATACGACACAGACCACACCTGTCCCAGTAGCTGTCCTACTGATATGATACAGTCCACCACAGCCCAGTACAGTCCTACTGATAGACACAGTCCACTACTGTCCCAGTACCAGTCCTTCTGATATGAGACATACAACCACTGCCCTAGTATTAGTCCTGCTGATACGACACATTCCAGTACTGTCCCAGTACCATTCCTGCTAATATGATACAGTCCACTCTTGCCTAGTGCAGTCCTACTGATACGACACAGTCCACATGTCCCAATGCCAGTCCTACTGACACGATAGTCAACTACTTTCCCAATATCAGACCTACTGATACGATGCAGTCCACAACTGCCCAGTGCCAATTCTACTGACGCCCTACAGTCCTATTGATATCCTACAGTGCACCCTTAAGTACAGTCATATTTATACTAAGCAGTCCTCTACTACCCAAGTACCAGTTTATACGCTACAGTACACTAATGCCCCAGTATCATTCTATTTGATACATCAGAGTCCATTACTGCCCTAGTACCACTCCTGCTGATACCTGTACAGTCCATCTGTGCCATTTCTATTGATACGGCACGGTACACTACTGCCCAAGTCCCAGTCCTACTTATATGCTACAGTACACTACGGCCCCGGATCCAGTCCTATTGATTCCCTATAGCCCACTATCGGCCCGGCACCAGTCCTACTGATACGACGCAGGCCACTACTGTCCCAATTCCAGTACTACTGACAGGCTGCATTACAATACTGTCCAAGTACCAGTGTCTCAGTACCAGACCTACTGATACGATACAGTTCATTAGTTCTTCAGTACCTGTCTTCACCACTGTCCCTGTACCAGAGCTATCGACATGTCAGAGTCCACTTTTGATATGCCCTAGTATCATTCCTACAGTACACTACTGCCCCAGCACCTGTCCTACTGATACGACACAGTCCACTTCTGTCCCAGTACCAAACTTACTGATACGATACAGTCCATTATTTTCCCAATACCAACCCTACTGATAAGAAATAGTCAAATTATGTACCTTCTGATACGATACAGTCCACACTGCCCTAGTACCAGTCATACTGACACGCTACAGTACAAATCTGCCCCAGAGCCAGTCCTACTGATACCCTCCAATCAAATACTATCCCGGTACCAGTCATTCTGATACCCTACAGTCCACAACTGTTCAAATACCAACCCTACTGCTACGATACAGTCAACAACTGCAGCAGTACCAGTCCTACTGACCTGTCCTGCTGATATCCTAAAGTTCACTACTTTCCCAGTAACAGACCTAGTGAAACGCTACGGCCCAGCGCTGTCCCAGTATCAGTTCTACTGATACAATCCAATACTGTCCCTGTACTAGTACTTCTGTTAAGATACAGTGCGCTACTGCCCTCATACAAGTAATACTGATAAAGTATAAGGAGGTCTGGTACTGTGTCTATAATGGACTGTAGAGTATACGGAGGAATAGTACTGGGTCTATGGTGGATTGTAGAGTAAACGGAGGACTGTTACTGGGTCTATAATGGACTGTAGAGTATATGGAGGATGGGTCTGTAGAGGTATGGAGAGTATAGGGAGGTCTGGAATCGTGTCTGTAGTAGACTGGAGACTATACAGAATGGTACTTGGTCTATAATGGACTGTAGAGTATAATGAGGACTGGTACTGGGTATGTAGTAGACTGCTGAGTATACGGAGGACTAGTACTGGGTCTGAGGTGGACTGCAGAGTATACGGATGACTGTTACTGGGTCTTTGGTGGACTGTAACGTATAAGGAGGACTGGTACTGGGTGTGTGGTAGACTGTAGAGTATACGGAGGACTGATACTGGGTCTATAATGGACTGTAGAGTATATGGAGGATGCGTCTGTAGAGGTATGGAGAGTATACGGAGTCTGGTACTGTATCTGTAGTGGACTGGAGACTATATAGAATGGTACTTGTTCTATAATGAGGACTGGTACTGGGTATGTAGTGGACTGCTGAGTATACGGAGGACTAGTACTGAGTCTCTAGTGGACTGTAGATTATAGCGAGGACAGGTACTGGGTCTATATGGGACTGTAGAGTATACAGAGGACTAAAATGGTTCTGTAGTGGACAGTAGAGTATAAGGAGGACTGGTCTAGGTCTGCGATGGACTGTAGAGTATATGGAGGGCTGGTACTGGATCTGTGTATGGACTGCATAGTATAGGGATGATTGGTTCTGGATCTGAAATGGACTGTATGTTATACGGGGGACTGATACTATGCTTATCGTGAACTATATGGTGTATGGAGGACTGGTACTGCATCTGTGCTGGACTGCAGAATATACGAAGGACTAGTACTGGATCTGTTGTGGACTGTAGATTGCTGGCTTGTAGTAGGTGGGTGCTGGACTGCAGAGTATACGAAAAAAGGGGGCTGAAGTGGACATATTATACGGAGGACTGGTACTGGATTTGAAGTGGACTGTAGATAATACGGAGGACTGACACTGGGTCTGTAGTGGACTGTAGGTTATTGGGAGGACTATAGAGTATACGGAGGACTAGAATGATCTGTGGTGGTCTGTAGAGAATACCGAAGACTAGCACAGAGTCTGTAGTGGACATGACATTATAAAGAGGACTGTAAGGCCTGTAGAGGACAATAGAGAAGAGGGAGGACTGGTACTGGGTTTGTAGTGGAGTGCAAAGAATACGTAGGAACGTTGCAGGGTCTGTAGTGGACTGTACAGTATATGGAGGACAAGTACCGGGTCTCTAGTGAGACTTCTTATGTGTCTGTAGTGGATTGTAGCGTATACGGAGGACTGGTACTAATTTTGTAGTGGACTGAATAGTATACCGTGGACTGGTACTGGATATTTAGTGGACTGTAGAGTATTCAGGGAACTGGTACTGTGCCTGTTGTCGACTGTAGAGTAAACGGAGGGCTGGCGCTGATGTGGACTGTAGAGTATACGAAGGACTAGTTAAGGGTTTGTGGTGGACTGTAGAGTATACGAAGGAATGGTACTGGTTCTGTGATAGATTGTAGAGTTTACGGTGGAATAGGGTTGTGGTGGACTGTATACAGATGACTTGTACTGTGTCTGTAATGGACTGGATTATACGGATGACTGGTACTGGTTCTGTAGTGGACTGTATATGACGGACTGGTGCTAAGTTTGTAGTGAACCGAAAATATACGGAGGACTGGTATTGGATACTTAGTGGACTGTAGAGTATTCAGGGAACTGGTACTGTGTCTGTTGTTGACTGTAGAGTAAACGGAGGGCTGGTGCTGGGTCTGATGTGGAATGTAAAGTATGCGAAGGATTAGTTCAGGGTTTGTGGTGGACTGTAGAGTATACGAAGGACTGGTACTGGTTCTGTGGTAGACTACAAAGTTTACGGTGGAATCGCAATGCTAAAAGGACTGAAAAACACAAGAACAAAATGACACAGGGTAAGACATACAACAAATCGCCTCGCAGAATAAACCACAAAGCACCAAAGAGTAAGACTAACACCGGACCACGGCCTTAGAACGGTCAGTAGAGTTAACCACCGGAAGGGGGGTTAAAGCACTTTTACAGCTAGCCAAATTCACCCTGGGTCCCGATGCTACTCTTAATACAGAAATACATAAAAATTCGATTCACATAAAGGCTCCCAACTCAGTCCATGCATCAAAGTGAAAACATAAAAATAACATTAATCACTATAATAAACAAAGACGAGTACTCATGGCTAATTCTACTGTATACCAGAGTAAATGAAAACCAATAGTTGAACCACGGCGAGCCAAGCCAAAGACATGCTTGCACGGCCGGGAGTTTCAAATGGCTGGTGTATTTGTAGTTTCATTTTTTTATAGTTTGACTTTGTGATAATCTCATTCTCTTGATTCTTGTATTGATTTCACTAAATTAGGTATAGTTAAGCTCATATTTCACCAACAGCATAATAAGTTGCCATTTTTGTGTTTGTTTTTACAATCCATTTTTTTTATGGATTTGACCAATAAATTGACTTGATTCGACTTGATTTGCTTTTGGAATAATAGTATTTCCTACAAGTACAAATTGTCTGCAAACATACGTTCGTTCGTTTTTCGTATTAACTTCTAATACTGGAACACCAGGAACCAAGGACCCCGTAAGTTGTATACCTTCTTAAGCTGATAACATTTAAAGATTCAAATATGGGCGTATTTATGCTAAAAGTTCATTGGCGGTTTGTGTTCAGTTTCCGAATGTCCTCACTGACCTCTTTAGAGGTTATTGGTTCCAAATATTCAGAACTTTCTTTACAAATCTGTTTGATGATTTCGTGGCGGATTGAGCATAGTTCCAGATATGCAGAATCATTTAATCCTTCGGAGTCGCCAGATCAAGCTCAGACTATTGTAGAATGAAATTTTAGCAGGATACCATTATAAGAGAGAGAGAGAGACAGACAGACAGAGAGAGAGTTTTGAGTTATAGTGGTAATAACTGCCGAGATTGTTTGGTAGGTTGTTCGACCTAAGCCTCTAAAACATGACCCGTTTTTATAACCCTGATTTTTTAAAAAAATTTAACATTTTTGACCAATATTGCTTCAAATACCACACTCATACTTATAGCTTTTGTCGCAAAGCCGAATCTATATTTCCCTAAAACCAAAGTATATGCAGATGATCCCAGAGAGAGAGAGAGAGAGAGAGAGCATCGTATTCGCTTCTTTTCGCTTTTCTGTTTACAATTCATAGTTATAACCTTTAGCATCGATGTTCACCTCTGTATAGATAGCTGAACAGAGTATCTTGCACCAAGGTGAGACAAAGACATCGCCCTAAAGAGAGCAGCACATGGGATTTGCTTTTATGTGTATGCATGTGTGCATTTCTATGCATCCAGTAGTTTCCGTTCGAAGTGAAGTAGTAAACTATATTAGTCAGAGAAGTATCTGAAGTTATTCAATTTAGGCGAACAAACTATTCCTTTTCAAATTTGCCCCGTTAAAGTAAGAGGCTCTCGAACAGTGAGACTTGAGACAACTAGACAAGTTTGCGACCTGTTCAAGTATATCGTTTTTTTTTTGTTTTTTTTTTTTTTTTTTTTGTTTTTTTTCAACGCCCCTGCTTGTGTTGTTCCTTATTTGTCTTTACATTTCTAAGGTATTTGAGCATAGGAATTTCGTTGCGCGCTACCAATGGGAAATTAATCATATTACTGTTGTGAAAGTTGCGTCACTGGTAACTATGGACGCTGGTTTACAATATTGGTCGAAACATTCATATACGTAATAAATATTATTAGTCAGACTGAAAATGATCTATGAAAATTGCAGTTCTTTGACTTTTTTTTACCTGATGAGTTGCTCTAAATGTTATACCATTCAAATACATTCGTTTTACTTGTTTCCATCGTTTATTTATTGACGTGTTCGAAAACAAAAGTAAGTTGGTTAACATTCTTTTTTTGCTGTTTAATATTTGTCCTCCTTAAGTCCATCGCGACATTCCAATTTCATACGTTTTGAAATTTGTTCATGAACGAAGAATACTAGATTTTTTATATCTCTATATATTTTACATAGATTTTATATCTTACATCGTAAGCTGATTCGCCTATCCGCTATTTTGAGCATTCGTCATCGAACCCTGTAACTATATAACCTTGTGTAAAGTGTTTGCGCCATATAAGACAGTCATGGCGTTCCATGGGCGGCTGAACATACTTATTCACGATATCTGCATTAATGAAATCGCGCGCGCGCGCGCGCGTGCGTGCGTGCGTGTGTGTTTATAGGGGGTGCGGGGGGGGAGGGACGGGAGCGTGCCGGACCGGGTGTATGGGCTTTGATGATATGGCGACCATTAGCAATAATGCAATAATGTGAGTTTTCATTATGTTTTATATGATGCTTAATATTTTGTAGTTTGATTTTTATGCCTTAATATGTTAATAATTACTATTCTAAGAAAAAGAATGCAAACATCTCTGTGGGTAAATTTGTTATTCGGCATTCGAAATTACCTTTTTGTTAATAAAGCTTCCAAAAGCTGGCAATGAATGCTATTGAGATTTATTTATTTTCTTTTATTTTATTTTATTTTTTTTTTTTTTCTTTATATCGTCTTTTTTGTAGTGTTTACAAATCACTAGTTAATCTACAGCCGACTCCTGTGCCGGCAGTGAACCCAGAATCTCAAGTTCGGTGGTGCGTGTATTCCAACTTAGTCTCTTTACACATATCTATCAAAGTTTATTGTTAACTTAAACCTAATTATTATGTTAAAACCCAAATATAGATGCATTTTTATTTTCACGGGACTTTATTTTTTTTTTTTTTTTTTCAGCGTAGTGGGATGCGGTACTTTGCACTTTTGCTCGGGGTTTTTCGTAAATGCTTTGTCAGGAGTTGAAATTTGGTATGACTACTTTGGACTTTTGGCTTTGAAAGCCAATCCCAGGACAAAAATGAAAGATCATCAATATGTCGATCCTGCCCATAGCATGTTAAGTGTTAATTGTAAACATGACTATCTGAATGCGTCTTTTCAGCTACGGTTATAATATATTAGTCATTGCCAAGTGCTCATTGTTATTTGATACCATACAAGGACACCTCCACATAGGTTTTGTCTGTCTTAAAGCTCAGCATGCTGGGTAAAATGTTCAACAGATGACCAGTTTTTGAATACTTGCTCTTATTTTCCCAGAAATTAGGCTTTGACATTTCATACAAATTGTCTCCTCAGGTGGAAATTTACATGAAATGTCTAAGCCTATTTTCTGGAAAAAATAAAAAAAAAAGTTCACCAATTTATCGCCTGCTGAATTTGCGCGAAGAGTGTTAAACAATGGCCTGTACTGAAGATATTTGTGTGATGTCTCGCCTTTCAGCACCGAGGGCAGGTCCCTTTTGTTTTTCCGATGAACTCGATGCCAAGAAACGTTGAGTAATCAGTGACATTCTGTTGGCGTGGAGGTGTACCGGAGAACCAGGGAGAACTCTATAGTCTGTAGATCCTGAAGTACCGGGGAACCAGGGAGAATTTTATTGTAGATCCTGAAATACCGGGGAACCAGGCAGAATTCTATAGTCTGTAGACCCTAAAGTGCCAGAGCTGAACTCGATGCCAAGAAAAATTGAGCTGGCTCATGATAGGGTCTTTTTCTCACACCTTTAAGTTGATAGTTCCTAGGAATCACCTGGTCATGTGAGACAGAAGTTTCTCATAAGGACAAAAAGCCTATCTCATATAGACAAAGGTGGGAGAAATAATTTTCTTGCATACCGGATAAGGATTTCCGCAAATAACGCCTGTGCTACATGAGGCAGCAGACGATACATTGATTATTTTTTCCCTAGAAAACAGGTTTTGAGATTTCATGCAAATTATCTCCATTGGAATAAATTGGCACGAAATGCCAAAACTTGTTTTCTGGGAAAAATTAGTTGAATACGTTGTCTGCTGAAAATATTACCCAGAGTAATAGCGTTATAGCTTCATATAGCATGCATTATCCCTTTAGACTTATGTGTCATGCATGACACCTATAGCTTAATGTGACATGCATTGACCCCTATAACTTCATGTGCCATGCATTGACACTGATACAGGACGGACAACGTACGTCACAGTCACGTGATCTATATGATAAGGGACACAGACTGGAGAAGAAATCCCCTCGCTTCAGGTAAGAATATTACCTTGTGAGCCGTACATATATTACAGAGCTAAAAACGGTAAAAGGCAGTTATCCCGCATTTGGTTACTAGTTTTATTTGCATGTTTAATCTTTTCATGACTTCAGCCTTTTACCAGATTATTCAAGAAAACCTTGGTTTTTGTAGTGATATGAGACACATTCACGTTCACCAGCGAGTCTAAAAACGACAAAACTGATCAAAATAGGCTTTCACAAACAGTGGAATTGGTCTGATTTCATGCCTCAGAGACACCCAGGCCTGCGTTATTCACGACGCTTTATAGCAATGCTTTTTACGACAGTAATGAACAATGAGAGACAATTTCATAAGGAACACATCGTCATGTGTTTGGATAAGATTATTTCAGCAGATCGGTGGTTTGGATAGTTCGGCTAGCGAACCGACTGAAGGAATGGTCTTCCTGTTTCGGTTTGGTACTTGTTGCATCTAAAGCCCTATCGACCAACTACTCTCCGTTCTACATCTTTCAGAAACAACATTTTCGCATATTTCTACGCTCTGAATAATAATTTAACAATTATTTTCTTATCAGCTGTTAGCATACCATTGCACGGATCCTAAAATGTGCCGCAAATTTTTTTTTAAAATCGGTTCCGAAATACAGTTCTTATACTGAAAGATATAGAACGGAGAGTAGTTGGTCGATAGTGCTTTAGATGCAACAAGTACCGAACCGAAACAGAAGGCTATTCATTCAATCGGTTCGCTAGGCGAACTATCCGAACTACCGATCTGCTTCAATAATCTTGTGTGTCCCTTATCCAAACACATAGCGATGTGTCCCTTATGAACTTTTCTCTCATTGTTCATTAGCGCCGTAAAAATGCATTGCTATAAAGCGTCGTGAATAAAGCAGACCTGGTTGTCACTGAGGTGTGATGTCAGACCAATTCCACTGTTTGAGAAAGCCTATTTTAGTTTTTTTTTTTTTTTTTTTTTTTTTTTTTTTTTTTAGACTCGCTGATGAACGGGAATGTGTCCCCTATCACTACAAAAACCAAGGTTTCCTTGAATATTATAGTAAAAGGCTGATGTTCATGAAAAGACCAAGCATGCAAATAAAACCGGAAACCAATACGGGGTAACTGCCTTTTATCGTTTTTAGCTCTGTAATGTATGTGTGGCTCATGAGGTAATATTCTTATCTGAAGCGAGGGGATGTCTTCTCCAAAGTCTGTGTCCCTTATCATAAAAATCATGTGACTGTAACGTACGTTGTCCACCCTGGACACTGATAGCTTCATATGCCATGCGCTGACACTGATACCTACAAATGTCATGCAGTGACGCCTATAGTTTTATGTACTATACATTGACACCTATATCTTCATGTGCCATGCAGTGACACTTATCATGTGTCATGCATTGACACAAACAACTATAGTTTCATGTGCCATGCCTTAAAACATATAGCTTTACGTGCCATTCATTGACATCTATAGCTTCATGTGCCATGCATTGACACCTATAGATTCATGCGTCATGCATTGAAACCATTAGCTTCATGTGCCATGCATTGACATCTATAGCTTCATGTGCCATGCATTGACACCTATAGCTTCATGCGTCATGCATTGACAACTATAGCTTCATGTGCAATGCATTGACTCCTATAGATTCATGTGCCATGCATCGACACCTATAGCTTCATGTGTCATGCATTGACACCTATAGCTTCATGTGTCATGCATTGACACCTATAGCTTCATGTGCCATGCATTGAAACCTATAGCTTCATGTGCCATGCATTGAAACCTATAGATTCATGTGTTATACATTGACACCTATAGCTTCATGCGTCATGCATTGACACCTATAGCTTCATGTGCCATGCATTGAAACCTATAGCTTCATATGTCATGATTGACACCTATAGCTTCATGTGCCATGCATTGAAACCTATAGATTCATGTGTTATACATTGACACCTATAGCTTCATGTGCCATGCATTGACACCTATAGATTCATGTGCCATGCATTGAAACCTATAGCTTCATATGTCATGATTGACACCTATAGCTTCATGTGCCATGCATTGACACCTATAGATTCATGTGTTATACATTGACACCTATAGCTTCATGTGCCATGCATTGACACCTATAACTTCAGGTACCATGCATTGACACCTATAGCTTCATGTACCATGCATTGACACCTATAGCTTCATGTGTCATGATTGATTTTAAAAGATCTTAAAGGAACTGCATACACTTAGCAGTCTTTTCACCATTTTTACAAGGAAAGTGTTTTACGTATTCTTTTTTTTTTTTTTTTTTTTTTTATTTGCGCTTGTTTGGTTTGGTCTGTTTTCTCTTCCTATTGGTGTCTGGGATGGGCTGCGGCTTGCGACTGTGGCATTCCCTGCAGGACTTTTCTCTTTCCTTTCTTGAGATTCCGGTTTGCTTTCCTGCACGACAACTCTTTTTGAAAAAGAGGTCTACTTAAATTGAAATAATTTGCTCAATGTGGGAGTAAAGTCTCTCCCTTTAAAGAAGCCCACTTTCCAGAAGGGAGGCAGCTTGACAGAGTTGTTGCCTCCCCTGAAACTGTATCCATTCCATTGAACAACTTCATTAAGCTAACGAAGTTTTCAGCAACTGGGTTCAGGTGAGCATGTCTCATGGGGACAAAGCTACCTGCAAGAGGAATCGATTAATACGGAGTTGCTATAGAAACGAATAATGTTCTTTTTTATCCATTGATACATGTACAATATGCCTCTGGTATGCATTTCCAACCGAATCATGAACATTGAGGGGTGGGGGAATCTTCCCAGTCATATCACAAAAGATATTTAGGAAATACATTTGCATGAGAACAGCGACGGCCTAGAACCGCCAAGTCTAATCAGAGTCTCGGCTATTCCCCTGGTTATTGCAGAATCTTTTTGCGAAATGCAAATGCCCCGATCGTGATGCTCTGATGCGCAGGCTGATCTGGGTTTCGCCAGTAGCATATGTGCAAAGATCTCTTTAGGCATCAAGAGGCTTATTTGTTCCAAAAACAAAAATGAACCAGTAATTCAACAACGCCGCTACCGAAATAATGTCGTTAAAGGAGACAGTTTGTATGAAGTGTCGAATCTTATTTTCTAGGGAAATACGAAAAAAGCATCAGTTTTTCGTCTGCTGAATTTGCCCATAGCATGTATAGTGTTATTATGTGTGATTTTCAATATTGTAAGACACAGGGAAATCCCCTCAATCTGTCAGAAAGTGAGCTGTTGAAAAGACAGTCTTGCTCGGGTCTCGTCTGCTTTTCTTCGGAACTCGCCTGTGAAAATACAGTAAAACTTCAATTACTCGAACACCGATTGCTCGTTTACCGTGGCTGATTCGAAGATTGTAAAAGCATCTCTAACTTACCCTATTTTGCCTTCTGACCTGGCGCCATGATTAACACTCAGTGGCTCGAACTACCCATATCTAGAACAGTTCCATGGTCCCAAAGATGTTCGAGCCATTGAAGTTGGACTAAAGTAGTAGCTCAAGCCATGGCCCAGCTTAGTATAATAAATGCACATAGTTGATGTTCAGCAGATGATGGCTTTATAGTTATCTTATCCTCGGTTCTAAATGACTAAAATACAGTTGACGGACCACAAACCACATCACAGAGAGAAAATGCATCTTTAGTACCAGTAACGGTTACACCTTACGCAATTTATTAAATGACTGATATATCTTGCAATTGGTACTAAATAAGTAAATACGTATGACAGGCCATGAAGTACTGATAGCCCTAACCCCTGCCCCCGATAGTGACCATTCTAAGCGGTTACTTCAAGTGTTCTTTGTTCTGTGTGTAACCTTGAGTCTACATGATCATCTTGTTGGGGAAGAGAGAGCTGGTTGCTCCGCATTTCTTTGGCTTTTTGCTTGTGCCTATCTTAGTATGTTTGCTCATCCGCTTGGTGTCATTGGTAGGCTATGTTCTGTGATTGTGGTTCTACAAGGACGTCTTCTATACTATTTTGCAACCCCCTTTTATGAAGATTTCAGTTAGTTTGCAATGTAAATGCTCGCGTGCAGGTGTAAATTTTGTTTAGGTGGCTCACCCATGCACACTAACCAATTGCATAGTTCTGCAAGTTGTATTTGGCAGACGGATTTTAACAAGTTTGCAAGTGGATTATCTCCTGAGGAGACAGTTCACATGCAATGTTGAGCCCTATATTTTGTGCGAAAACAATGAAAACTATTTTAAAAGCGCGTCTGCTAAATACACTTTGCAGAATGCGACGGGCTAAATACCGTTATCTGTTATAAATCCTATCCTACATTACATTTGTACTCAATCCAGGGCTCACTGAATGACTGCTAACAAGTAAACAAAATACCTGAGGGGATTGAACACATGGCCTTCGTTTGCAAGTCAGTTTATACACTGGGACGTAGGATCCACTGGTAAAGTTTGTAGTTTGTATTCAGTTGAACGCCGCTTTTAACGCTTAGACACATGGATAAAATTTCAATAGACGATATTTTGAAATAGTTTTCTTATTTTCCCCAGAAAATGGATTATGATATTTCCTTAGGAGACAATTTGCAGAAAATGTCAAAGCCTATGTTCTGGAAAAATTATGGATTTACTACAAATTGTCGCCTGCTGAATCTGTCCTGAGCATGTACAGGTTTGAGGAATGTTCTAAAATAATGTGAACAGTGAATGTCTAGACTAGCCTGTCAAGTACGCATGCTGGCATGGATCATAGCAGTCTGACATGGATTGTATTTTCGGGTTTTACCACAGTGTATCACATAAATGAATCGAGCGAAGACTGAGATCAGCCTGCGCATTCGCTCAGACCGAACATAGTCTTCGAAAGGTACTCTGTGAGTAGCCAAGGATTCAAATCGTCTTCAGGCCGACGGCGAAGTCTCTGATCAGACTGCACATATCGTGCAATCTTATTTTCTATTTTGCGAAATTTACCTTGAAAATTAAGGAAGTCGCTTACGGTAATTGGGATCGTAACACCGAACTTTGCAACTTAGGGCATGTTCGTCTACCGAAAACTCAGATCAGCTTGTGCAGTTTGAGTCTGGGCCTTCTCTGTTCATCATCATTTTCTAAGTATACAGTGATTACTTAAGCGGACGAGGAAGACCCTGATCAGACTGTAAACGTACATGTCGAGCTGTTCTTTGGCTGTGTGCTTATGCAATAAGGTCCTTTCGTCATGCCATGCTGCGGCCAATATTCTTCCTTTCCTTTCTGAATATATATTACTGTTTTTAACGCATTATAAAACATAGAGCAGTGGTATTTGCTTGGCTTACATAAAATTGATTCATATTAAGATTAGTCTTTTGTTACAAAAGGGGAAGTTTTAAACGTGTATTGCATATTTTAAATCAAGGCTTTGAAAACAAAGGTAGTTAAGGTAAACAGAAAATAAACACACGTTATCTGATATTTATATAACCTGTAACAACCTATGGACAAATTCAGAGGACGGCAAAATGATGTTTATCTTACTTTTTCTCGGAAAGAAAGGCTTCGACATTTCATGCAAATTGTTTCCTCAGGAGACAATTTTGCATAAAATATCAGAGCCTAATTTCTGGAAAAGACAAAAAAATCCAAATGTCATCTGCTGATAATTATTACTCAGCATGCGAAACGAAATGGGCGTTTTTGTCCATATAGTACATTCCTTCACCTGTACATAGATAGCGTGACTACAATAACGATTCAATGTCTTCACGTTTTTTTTTTTTTTTGTTGTTCTTTTTTCTATTTGAAATGTTGTTCTCTCGCCTTGTGTTAGAGCCATGCATGTAATCTACTGCACTATAAATCGACCCGGAGGTTCAAAATTGCATCATTTCTCAATCCAATGTCTCAATCATGTTTCTGTCTATTAAACTCGTATATGATGAACCCACAAGAAGAGCTGCGACATACTGAAAAGATTAATACCTTACGTTTTCTGTTGTTATAAAAAATATCTGTATAATTATGTTGGTTCAAACTAACTTGTATGTATATTTTGAGGAATTGATAGTCTAAAAGGCATAATTGTCTTGGAGAGCAAGGCACACGCCAGGGCGGATCTTGAATGACTCTGAGGGGACGGGGGTCGATTTAATCATATTACCGTCCTTACTCTACGTATTCGGACTGACAGGTCTGAGCAAACTGTGTAGACCCAGATCATGTAAGAATGCAGCGTCCGATCGGGATCTACACGGTTTACCACTCATCCAGCAATGTTACACAAGTTCATAGGTAGTAAAATGGACTTGCTGAAGGGAAGTATAGGGTAAGAGTAAGAGATGTGAATAGTTAGGGTAAATACGGTATCCCAAATTTATCAGATTTATTCATAATTTTCCATGAAAATGAAAGTTTGAGTCAAAGGGGTGGGGGGGGGGGGGGGTTCAGTCGATCCCCACTACATACTTACAAAATTGAAAACAGCTGGTGTGTTAAGTTTCGCAGTCAGACTAGTTTAGGCCAATTCAAATATACCCTCCATTGTTGATTTACGAGCACGTTTTACGTTTTTCATCAGTATTGCATCCATATGGTATGTCTTCGTTCTTTTTTCCATTTAGTAGTGTTTCATTTTTGGAGTAGTATAAATAATTAAGACCATAAAGTACGGGTACGTGCATTAAATGTAACAGCCAGATGTCCTGTCTGTACTTTATATGTATCAATGCGTTGAAGAATTCACATTTGTTGTACAGTCGTTTATGCAAAATAGCAAGCAGTATGCATTGCCTGCAAACAAGTACAAAATGTGGGTCAACCGCATGTCAGGTAAATAGTGATATCTATTTGGCTGTTACATATAATATAGTTACTCCCGTGTAATAAACAGCTCAAACCTGAAACAGTGTCATTCTGAAAGAATTTTTTTATTTCTGCATGTATTCTTTTGCAAAATTAAAAAAAATAGTTTTTACTAAAGAAATAACATGCGTTTTATTACATGTATAAAGTAACAGATATTTTCCTCTTTTCTTTAAGATATTCAGCAAAACGGCAGTTTCTTTTTTGTTAACATTACAAAAACACGCCTATTCAAATACGCTGAAAATAATACCACCAAAAAATGAAAATTTTCAGATAAAAAATTCTGATATTTTTCATATTTCTGCTCAAAACATAGATTGTGGGTACTCGTTAGAACCGCCTCAACGAGGCGGTTCTAACGAGTACCCACAATCTATGTTTTGAGCAGAAACAAGAAGAATAATGTATACCCCTGTAAACACCAGTTTTACTATATATAAGTGGGGTTTAAGGGGGTCAAAATTATATAGGTATGTTTTCCTGATGAGTCTTACCGTATTTAATTTAAGGATTAGGACAGATAAACAGTGTAATTCAATATCAGACGACACAGAACGTGGCGTATATTCAGGTTGTACGCTGTTTGCCACCCATTGAGCATTTTTGTAAGCGTCTGTGGCTCAGCTAGATGCGCATCCGACTGCTGATCAAGAGGTTGCGAATTTGAGCCCGCCGGGTGGCAGCATTCATCATGGAATATTTTCTACGTCATTCTCTCCCTTCCGCTAATTCATAAGATTCTGGCGAGAGAATGTGCACAATACTGGAACTAACCCTGCCCAGCAAAACTGTGGTTAGGTAAACAGACGCGCTCGAAATGAGCCTAATGGGTTGAGTGGGCTGTAAAACCTCATAAACATATGTAGTCAAGTGGACTTGGCCAAATTTTAGGACAAGTTTAGATAAGGTGTAGAACTATTTAAGTTAAATATGGTATAACGACCGTTGTTATTAAGGAGGTTCGATACATTTGAAAGATTTCTACCAGCTGGTGCAATTTTTTGTGACTTCCTGTTGGCTTCCTTTTGAGTAGACCATTTTAGAAACGACTTGGTGTGCAACCAAGTCGTTTCTTAAATGGTCTACTCAAAAGGAAAGAATTTACTCTCCTTGAGAGCAAAAAGTTCCTTTTAGCGTAGACCTTTTTAGAAGGGAGGCAAAACAATGTTGCTAGAATTATCTTCCCTAAAAAGTATCTATTCATTGTAACTTCCTACTTGGCTTGTGTTCTTGCGTCTTGCGTCTTTGTAGTAAACATTGTTCAGGAGAAATGTCAAACACAACGTAACTCCCTGCTTGGCTTGTGTTCTAGCGTCTTTGTAGCTGACATTGTTCAGGAGGAATGTCTTACACAACGTAACTTCCTGCTTGGCTTGTGTTCTTGCGTCTTTGTAGCTGACATTGTTCAGGAGGAATGTCTAACACAACGTAACTTCCTACATGACTTGTGTTCTTGTGTCTTTGTAGCTGACATTGTTCAGGAGAAATGTCTAACACAACGTAACTTCCTACTTGTCTTGTGTTCTTGCGTCTTTGTAGCTGACATTGTTCAGGAGAAATGTCTAACACAACGTTACTTCCTACTTGGCTTGTGTTCTAGGGTCTTTGTAGCTGACATTGTTCAGGAGGAATGTCTAACACAACGTTACTTCCTACTTGGCTTATGTTCTTGCGTCTTTGTAGCTGACATTTTTAGGAGGAATGTCTAACACAACGTTACTTCCTACTTGGCTTGTGTTCTTGCGTCTTTGTAGCTGACATTGTTTAGGAGGAATGTCTAACACAACGTAACTTCCTGCTTGTCTCGTGTTCTTGCGTCTTTGTAGCTGACATTTTTCAGGAGAAATGTCAAACACAACGTAACTTCCTACTTGGCTTGTGTTCTTGCGTCTTTGTAGCTGACATTATTCAGGAGAAATGTCAAACACAACGTAAGTTGGCTTGTGTTCTTGCGTCTTTGTGGCTGACATTGTTCAGGTCGACTGTCTTACACAACGTAATTTCCTCCTTGGCTTATGTTCTTGCATCTTTGTAGCTGACATTGTTCAGGAGGAATGACTAACGTAACTTCCTACTTGGCTTGTGTTCTTGCGTCTTTGTGGCTGACATTGTTCAAGTCGACTGTCTTACACAACGTAACTTCCTACTTGGCTTGTGTTCTTGCGTCTTTGAAGCTGACATTGTTCAGGCGGACTGTCTAACACAACGTAACTTCCTGCTTGTCTTGTGTTCTTGCGTCTTTGTAGCTGAGATTGTTCAGGGGGAATGTCAAACACATTTTATCGAGCATGATAAGCGCTAGTGACACGTCTGCTAATTTTTAATCGAGCACGATAAGCGCTAGTGACACGTCTGCTAATTTTTAATCGAGCATGATAAGCGCTAGTGACACGTCTGCTTATTTTTAATCGAGTACGATAAGCGCTAGTGACACGTCTGCTAATTTTTTATCGAGCATGATAAGCGCTTTAGTGACACGTCTGCTAATTTTTTATCGAGCATGATAAGCGCTAGCGACACTATGCGCCTGAAACGTATATCCTTACAACGGCCGAGGTTTTGAAAAGTGCAGCCTAAATGAAGGTAGGTTTGGATATTTACCTCTGGAATCCAACATAAGCAACTGATCAAACACAGCTTACTTGAAAACTAAGGTAGATATGTTATTCTTCACAATCAAGCACTGCCTTTTTCTTTTACACTCACGAAAGGTCATGGCGCAGAGGTCACGGTGGGAAAATGTATGCGCATGGAGAGTTTTTTTTTTTTTTTTTTTTTTTTTTTTTTCTTTTTGTTTTTTTGTTTTGTTTTGTTTTTTTACGATTTGATCCCGCATTTTCCCTCCTTTCTCTCTCTCTTTCCCTCCCTTTTCTTTTGCCTTTTCTTGTGCATATCATATGCTGGGCCATCTGGGCCGCGCTTGATTGGTGTTGACGGGACTGCATTACAAAAGTACAACGGTAAACCAAACATATTTGGTTCGAAAATTTGACCATTTTTTTTCTTACTTCGGAAGCCTTACGCGCCCTTTCTTTACCTGCTAGAGAGCTCGTGTTGATACTATTATCACCCCGCATACCGCCGTATTGAATGATACTGGAACTGGAAGATTGCTTGTATTAATCTCGCCGTCAGGGTCGTTCAAAAAGTGTTGGACAGCAATTACGCATAAATACGCTACCGCGTAAGGGTCTAAGCACATGTCACAGTACTGAATACATAGTTTATATATGTACGTGCTGTATTGAAATGGAGAGGATGCTAGGCACGCGTAAAACACGTCACTGATATCACAGTAGAAGTGAGATCGGGATATGTCTCATCAGAAAAATAACCATACCATATTTATTCTAAAATCAATGACACCTTTCTAATAAACGGCCCTCCCATTTTTCCAGCTGTAAAACATGATCAGACGCAATGCACATTGACTTCAACTACAGTTCCCCGGGGCGTTTCGGGAAGAAAGCAAACAACTATAAGAGCTATGCCTTGAGTGTTTCGTGTAGTAATAAAAACTACGATCTAGCACCTCATTATTTAATTACAGAATATAATTGATTTCAACATTGCGGACAATAAAATCGTGTTGAAACAGATAGATAGATATTCTTTATTTCCTCCATATTGGAGAGTATGTAGCTCAAAATTGAATTGACAACATATATACAATTGTTAAACAAGGTTCAAAGAAACAAAATAAAAAGAAAAAAAAAAGAAAAAAAGAAAAAAAAAAAAAAAAAGAAAAAGGTCTGTCTGTCCCCATACTATAGGGTACCATACTGTGGGTTATATACGGTAACTCCTACGTGACTTTATAAACTCGGGGAATGTCATAACAAAACCCACTTTATACTGAGGGGCCCATAGAGGAAAATCGTGTACTACATGTTTTGTATTTTTAGCGTGTTGCTCTTTCGTATATTACTTCCGTAATGTTTGTTTTAAATATGAGTGTTTTCGAGAGCGAACATGAAACACAAAATGAATTCGTTTCAGACATAAGAGAGAGAGAGAGAGAGAGAGAGAGAGAGAGAGAGAGAGAGAGGGAGAGAGTACTGTACTTCCTCTATACTGGAGAGTATTTTCCACAAAAACATACAGCTCGTTTACGAGTATTTACATATAATTAACGTTCTCCAGAGTGCTGTCGGCAGATTCAGGGGTCGCAAAATCGAATCCAGCTCTTCCACATAACTGGTGTGGAGAGACAATGTATGTGCACAGAGTAGCTACTTGTTGACCACTTAGTGGAGTAAGATTGCCCAGGAGATAATGTGGGAAGGGTAGGTTAACTGACCGCTTGACATGATCTTAACATTAGTGATTGGGTCGAAAACTTAAAATCAAATCAAATTAAACTCCAAATCAAATCAAATCAAAAACGTCCCAATATGCCTAAAAATTCATGGCACTTCCGCTGCTTTCAGTTTTATAAGTGTTACATTTCTAAGGGGCCATTCCCTGTAGAATCTAGTTTTTAACTTATGCAGGTTTATTCTGACCGTGTTTACCCTACGAGTTCGGACTATGGCAACCCGTTTGTGTTTTCACCTATTTAATTTAGATATCTGCATTTCAAATACAGATATCTATATGAATGACTACAGATATATGTATTGTCTGTAATTACAGATATCTCTAATTGAAATGCAGATATCTGTATTTGAAATAGATATCTTATTGAAATGCTGATATCCATATTATGATCGGAAATAGAGATTTCCGATCATAGTATGGATATCAGCATTTCAATTAACGATATCTCTAATTTAGCTGAAATTCAGATATCTGCACTTGAAATACAGATATCTCTAATTGAAATGCAGATATCTGTATTTGACATGCAGATATCTGTTTTCTAAATTAAATACAGATATCTGCATTTTAAATACAGATATCTGCCTTTCAGTTAGACATATCTGTATTTGTGGTTGAAATAGAGATGTCTCATTTACTCCACTGATGGGAAACTGATACTTCCCTCGCCAATTTTACATGCGCACCGATCAACGGTTACAAATATCTATATGGCGAACGACACAAAAAAAAAACAACAACAAAAACTACAGATGCTCAAGATTTCACATCATCATCTCATTCCAGTCAAACCCATCGCTCCTTTCAGATGAGCACATAATAATAGTTTACCCTGTCTGATTGTGTACTGCAATTTCAGACCTTGACCTGGCATGCCTCGCACGAAGGAGCCCTGGGTCAAATCTATTTTTCTACTACTTAAGTAGGTCATTCCTCGTCTTTATAATTGTTTTAACCGTAAGATTTTTTTCTTTTAATCTTAAAAAGTAATAGTGATAGAATTGTATCGTTAGAAGATACGAAATAATTGTTTTTGTCCATTGCATGTAAGTACAAAGAATACTTTTGCTGCAGCATTTATTGACTTTTTATTATTATTATTATTATTATTATTATTATTGTTATTATTATTATTATTGCAACGAGTGTAGAGAAATTAAACAATGTGCTCCATGACAATTTACAATCGAGACTACTCTATAATGAATATTTTGGCTCGCTTAACCTTTACCATCGTCTGGACTAATTCAGCAGACGACAGATAGATGATATTTTTAGGATGATAGGAAACCAGATTCAAGGGCCACAGAAATCCGAGAAACAGTTCTGTAATTCTGGGCTGCGTTCAGTAAAGCGAAACACAAGCGAGTGATTTTCAAAAACTATTTTGTATCGTGTGAACGATTATTGTAAATCCGTCACACGTGGCCTCCAATTAGAAATTACCTGTCATTCTCGTAGACGAGACTTGATGTTAAATCGAATAATCTATATCACTGATTATCAGTTATATATATATATATATATATATATATATATATATATATATATATATATATATATATATATATATATATATATATATATATATATATATATATATATATATCAACGCTATAAACATTTCGATAGTTCTAGTTACAAACAAGCATACATAAACTTTATTTGGGGATGTTCGCTACCGTTCGCTACACTCCGCCGAAAGTTATCGCATCTGAACGGAAAGTTTGCGTTTGTTTAGTGAGTATTTTGGGTGGGTCGATGGGGGTGGGGGTGGGGGTGTTACTTTCGAAACTTGAAACATTTTAATATTATCACATAAGGAAAATGTCGAACAAGTTAAAAACTCGGTTATGAATTACTGTGGGAGTTATGGCCCTTTCTAACTCGTAAAATTGTCCCGTTCATGTGTATTTTCACTAAAAACTTCTGTAATCCTGATTTGAAACTTGAAAGATCTAACGCTAAGAACTCTGAGTAAATTTTCAGCAGACGCAATAGTGAATTTTTTCTCTCATATTTTCCCTGTTTTCTCGGAAAATAAGAAAAATATGTCGTCTGCTGAATTAGCCCAGAGAATGTAACGGTTAAACATTATGTGAGAAGAAAACTTAACAAAACAAAATCTGTTTTGCATTTTTATTTTCTTTGTGAAAAGTTCACTTCTAAGAACGAGTCATTTGTAGTCCCGGTCCCGATGGGGTGGCGGAAGAAGGAGGTGTCGGGGAAGGATGGGGCGGGGTGGGAATAGGAGGCTTTTAACGTTTTCAGTTTTTAAAGCCCTGCTAAACGCCCTGCACTGCGGTGATAAATTTATGGTAAAATTACTGCTAAAAGCCCCTCCGCCCCGGGGCCACTTTTTGTTTCCTATAACAGTCTGCTTTCTATTGCACGCCTGGTAAACTATCACAGGTATCTCCGCGGATGTACCGATTAAATGGTTGTGACAGATATCCGGAGCTACTAAACATAAAAAGATAGGTGTCCGTCTTTTTGGATAAAATACACAATAACCAGAGAGTTTACTGAAAATCAAACAGTGCTATTCGACCCTTATAGGCATAAAGTTTTGTCACGCGTCATATACCCCAGAACTTGCCATATTTACCAAAGATACGACCTTCGAAGAGGCTTCGAAGTCAGCCCGAAGTACTCGAAACAGAAAAAGACCGATCATTGTTGGTTCTAAAAGCGGATATCTTGCATACAAATCTGTTTATCTTGGTACACTGATGTAAAGTAAACCTGTTTGCCTGAATACAGATATCGATAAACTCCAGATAAGGCTGGATTCTTCTAAAACAGCTGGAGGTGCCTGTGACGTCGTGGAGGTGCCTGTGATGTAAAGAGGTGTTCCAGTAATGCTAAACTGCGTCATAATTTACGGTGACAGGCATTGGCATTTTTTTTTTTATACTTTTGGTACACCATATGTGTAGCTGGCTTGGAGTGTGATATATTTAGCAAAGACAATTTTCTACGAGTTGGAATGACGAACAGGCAGCACCTCCCGATTACAGTCATCACCATTCAAGAAAAAAACAGTCTTACTTCAGTGAGCATTCTATGACAATCTAACTCAAAAGCACCAATAATTCTTTGAGATTATGTTTTATAACTTTAACATGGAAATTCATGACATACACATTATGATAGCTTATTGCGACGCTGAATGAATGATTCTTTCCAGGCAGGAATCTAGAGAAGAATTATATCAATATTTGCAGCGGCAATAACTCTTCAGATTTTCACTATATGTCTTTACATCACAGGCACCTCCACGACGTCACAGGCACATCCAGCTGTTTTTTGAAGAATCCAGCCTTATTTGGAGTTTTTCGATATCTGTATTCAGGCAAACAGGTTAACTTTATATCAGTGTACCAAGATAAACAGATTTATATGCAAGATATCCGCATTTAGAACAAAAAATGGTCGGTCTTTTTCTGTGTCGAGTACTTCGGGCTGACTTCGAAGCCACTTCGAAGGTCGTGTCTTTGGTAAATATTGAAAGTTCTGGGGGATATGACGTGTGACAAAACTTTATGCCTATAAGGGTCGAATAGCACTGTTTGATTTTCAGTAAACTCTCTGGTTATTGTGTATTTTATCAAAAAAGACGAACACCTATCTTTTTATGTCTAGTTTCTGACCATCACAGGTAGCACCGGATATCTGTCACAACCATTTAATCGGTACCTCCGCGGAGGTACTTGTGATAGTTTACCAGGCGTGTATTGTAAAAATCAACCTGTATATTTTTCATGGTAAATGGCTGGTTTAGTCGATACAGCTAAATTCAAAAGAAAAGTATCATTGACAGTATAAACCAGGTAATAGAAAACTAAAGTTGGAGCTTGATGTGGCTCTAATTTATCTATGCATTTTGGTGGTAAATTAATATCCTTTCACATCTACGGCACTGTCGGGACTCATCGGAGATTAAATCACGACACTTAAACCCCATGCAGCTATGTCCCCGTTATTCCCGACCCCGGAGTTTCAAATCACTGGTGCACAGCCATAGCTCTAGATAAACCATTTTCAAAAATCAGAGAAAAAAAAACCCGTAAATTTCTATATTTTTCCCATTTCTCCACAAAAAAAAAAAAACACATATGTTGTGTGTTTTCATTAGAAGCGCCCCGCAGAGATATTCTAATTAATAGCTACAACATGTGTGTTTGTGTGTGCGTGCGTGTGTTTGGTAGAGAAATAAGAAAAATATTTATCTTTATACTCTCTTATCTAGTGGTATGTCTGCCATGACATTTTCACCATATAAGAGGAGAAATGAGGGCGATTTTGATTATTAAGCACATTAGGACTGATTTATGCCAAAGAAAAAGATTCAAGAAGTAACAGACAAATTGAAAAGCTGGTTTAAAAAGACTACAGAATTCTGAAAATCCGCCTAATACTGAAAACCCCGACATACTCATGTTTCACTATATATTATGGAGAAATATAAATGTGCTTGTTAAGGTATTTGCATGACTTATTTCTGCTTTATAAACTTAAAAAAAAAAATGTCTTATCCGCATGCACTTAACTGATATCGTTAATTTGTTATCCTTGGAAAATTGTTTTAAAAATTGAAAGACCTAGTGACATAATTCTGTTGTATTTTTACATGATTTGTGGCCCTTTTTAAACGTAGGGCATTGTGTTACCCACATGGGTATTCACTGGTAATGTTTTCCTCGAAGAATTGTTTTGACCCTTTAACTCATGCCTGTTCCTCGGGAACTTGTGGTGGTGGTCATATTCTGTTGTTTTATATGTCCATTCTTCCATTCTTTTGAACATTATGTAACTGTTTTGTCTATGTCCTTTGTTAAAGCCTTTCATTTTCTCTCATAAGATTCATGTATAAATTATCTGACTCTACCGGAAGTTCCTATCAGGATTGAAACAGCCGCACGGCTTTATTGCTTAGCCATCATGTCCGTACGGGTTGGCCTTTTGGCTGCGTGTACGGACAGACTCGAAGCTATATGTACTTTTACAGACCCGTACAGCTAACCACTTCCTAAAATGAAACATTATACCAGTAACTTGCAATCCTTGTCCACATGGGTCTTGGGATAGCGGTGGTTAAGCGGGGTGATTTTACCTCAGGAGTGTTCCGTCAGATGCCGGCGTTTGATTGCACTCTAAGATAGACAGGATGACAGCGGTGTTCTTTATTTAAACTAGTTTATATCATTTTTTTTCCACATACATATGTACACCCATAGGTTGTACCTATGGAAGTGTTTTAGATGTAGTTCCAGAACAATAGGCGGTAAAAAGTGATGTCGGTGAAAAAGATATTGATCCGTTTCTTACCAGTCGAGTAAATATGCCCGATCAGTAAACTTTGGAGATCTTTGTATTTGACAGGTAGATGTTACTGTAATTAGTACGTTGATGCCCGATCCGGCATCATTTGATCATTTTACTAGTACCATCAGAAAGCGAGAAAAAAATGTATCCCAGTTTTTGACGAATCTTCACTCAATGTTTGGGGCTCTGAGATGAATGATCGAACTTTTGACCGTTCAGAATTGTTTTTAATGCCTAGAAAAAAAAGTCATTTGGTTTTTAATTCACTTTCATGTTGTGGTAGAAGAGTCCACTTGATGTATCGGCATTCATCATTTCACACCCGAGTTTCTAACATGGACTCTTCCATCTATGAATTCAGGTATATCAATTGTTGCAAATAAGGGTTTCAGTAAAACAATCAATAACAATGGCAAACAGTGTTGTTCCTGATGAGATGGCTTGTTATGAGCCGTCTCATGTGGATCTGCACTGTCTGCAAAGGTATCTGTATTGATTTGTAGGGGCGAAAGTATTATGCCAGTATTTCTGTGAGCAAGCAGTGATGACCTGTTTGGACTGCTCAAATATACAGGCTGATAAGTTTTGATCTTCGCGCCAGCTCCAAGATAATCAACCCTAAACCTTTACCATTCTCTTGGCAAATTCAGCAGAAGACAAATTAATTATATTTTTCTTATTTTTTTTTTTTTTTCAGAAAATAGGCTTAGACATTCATGCAAATTGGCTCCTTAGGAGACAACTTTCATGAAATGTCAAAGCCTGCTTTAATCTAAAATTTAATTCATTCTTATTTTCAGAGAAAGTAAATCTTAATGTTTATGTGTAATATCAAGCCTCAGTTTTTTTTTCGAAGAAAACAAAGTAAAAATGCTTGAGAATGTCGTCATATTTCCTTCAAATTTGCATGGTTTGTGTAACCTTTATAAGAATATACAGGGGACAGTTTAGACTGGCTAGACTAAAAAATCTTAACGGTCAAAATTCATCTTAGAGCTCAAAAAAAGTGGTGGAGATTCGTCAAAAACATATGTATTACCTTTCTTTTTGTTTTGTTTTGTTTACTAGAAAAATGATCAAATGAAGCCCGATCGGGCATCAAGTTACTAATTATGGTAACATCTACCTGTCAAAAAACTGAGATCACCAAAGGTTATGCCCGATAGGGCATATCTTCACTCTACTGCTTGCGTAAAACCGAGCTTTCTTTATCAGATACGTGGTGGTTCTTTACATCGCAAAACAAATTGCTGCTGTTATTTCTTACACTATCATGTAAAACGTATAGTGTTTCTGGCAAACTAATGTGTACAATACTGGTTAACAGCTATTAAAGAGGACCAGTAAAAATGTGGTTAGGAAAACTGACCGTGCTCAACATGACCCCAGTGGGTTGACTGGGTCGTAAAACCTGAACACAAACAAAACATATTGTAAAGTGGGACTTAAAATTTTGTAGAGATCACATAAAGCTGTCAGTTACCATATTTACCATAAACATTCGGACACATGAATTCACAGGACTATTTGACAACCGGTTCATGGATGGGCTTAAAAATGCTGGAGGGGGTAGGGGTGTTTCAAACGCTGCCCTCTGTGACGTCTGTTCTAGGTCTACAATGTTTGGTGAGACCTGACTTATCGAACAGTTAGGGTAACTACGGTAATTGTTTATCGAAAATTACACAAGGACATTTAGCATGGATTTCACCAAACAATTGTTCCCGCATTGTGGGCCATATACCAGGGCTTAGCAGACTGAAAATTCATTCCTTGGTCCGTGCAAATGGCTGATATATTTTGAATTTGGATGGGGTTTAACGACATGCCGACCCTTGTGGGTCATTTTGTGTCGTCTCCCAGAGAAAAGGAGAAAAGAGATCTAGAAGAGCAGCTGTAGAGAGGGACAGGGAAGAAAGAAGAACAGGGATGAAAGTGAAGAAACAGAAGAAACAAAAACATCCCCCACCCCAGCTCTACCATTACCTGCTACAAGGATAGCAGGCCTTGCCAAACTGTAAGCCAATATCAGTTGGACTCGCCGGTGACATACGATACACGAAATCATCGTTGTCAGAAACTGCTGAAACTTTTTAAATGTGCGTGGACAGCTGTACGTCAGTTCCATACACAACCCTATATCCCCCATGTCCCCGGTCCATCAAAGGTCTTTAATGAGCGCACTGTTTCTCGGATTGTTTATTTCCAATAGGTAACACCCCTAAATACCCTCACTGTTAATAGCATGTTGTTATATTTACATACCGCGCCATGGGAACACACATGAAAAACACCCTAGTAGGTCATATAAGCTACCATGTTTGTTTGAAGGTCGAACATATCAGAACGTACAAACCTGGTGGAAAGTTGTTTTCTTTAACTGGAGTCAAGATTATTCGAATATTTTGTTCTTTTTGAAAAAAAGAAAACAAAACTTAAAGTAAACTAAATTCAGGTAAGTTACGCAGTTTTACTTTTGAAAAAATAATATTCACGGAAAATGAATGTATTTTATTATCATTCAGTCCTGTCTCTCCAGCCAACATTGAAGATATATAAAAGTGAATTTGCTTCTAACTCAGTCTTCTTCATACCCAGTTAGCATTATCATTTTATCCCTGACAATATTTACTCCATTGGAGGTATATATATATATATATATATATATCGTCGTCAGCATTCTGCCGTCGTCGACACTATATATATATATATATATATATATATATATATATATATATATATATATATATATATATATATATATATATATATATATATATATCGTCGTCAGCATTCTGCCGTCGTCGACACACCTCCAATGGAGTAAATATTGTCAGGGATAAAATGATAATGCTAACTGGGTATGAAGAAGACTGAGTTAGAAGCAAATTCACTTTTGCGTCTAAAATATGACATGAAACTGTTAAATAGTCACATTACCAATAGATCGAGTAAAACTAAACTTGCAGGGGACTTTGTTTAAATAATTAAATGATGCTTTCGCACTCTTTCCAATATTTAACATAATTTTACCGGGGCATATTGCTGATCTTGCTGTTTTAGTTTATATCTGAGACGTATATTTTGTTTCTTTTAGATTAATATTTAAACATTTTCGAAGAATGTTCTAAGCGCATTCGGGAGTAAAAATGGCTGCAGTTCGTATTATTTTGTGTAGAGCGAGGGGTGGGGATAGGGTTGGAATTTCGCATGGTCTTTCTGAAGCTTACAAAGAAATGGTATTTTTGATGCAATAGCAGTGTACCTTTCATTTGGTTTTACCGAATGCTGTTTTCGCCCGACAGCTATTTAATTGTGGCGATTCATCAGTTTTGCGGTAAATATTGGAGTTTAAAAACGGACAACAAAAACATTTCCTTGCAACTCGTGACCGTCGTTTAATCAAACAGATTTCTGGGTTAATGTATTTGAAACTGTGTACCATATTTAACCAAAATGTTTGGATACATTAGCTTATTACCTTTCTTGTCCTATGTTTAAATAAATTCTATTATCCAGTTACATGTAATATTGTTTAAAACTGCTTGATAAATGGAAAACAGTGTAGACCTTGATCAGACGCCGTCTGAGTTAGGTCTACACTGTTTGCTCAGGTCTGTATGTCCCAATAGTAGGGTAATACGGTAGATTTATTAAATGGTAATTGCAAAATAATTTGTGTGTCAAGCATATCTGACATAACTATATCTTTGCCAAAATGAACATTTAAATCGCCACGCTAGAGAACCACTGTACCCGAAGCGAAATTCGCAGTAGTCACTAGTTGGCTGCAGTCGACCAGGGCAGAAAGAATACATTTTTTGTTTACCGCGATCCTATAAACGAGTAAGTTCTTTACAAGTATTTTCACGAAGGTGTTTTCATTTGGAATTATCAGTCAAATAATTTTGTGTATTCTGACTCAATTGGAGCCTTCAAAATCTAAACACAGCCGAGTACCAACCAGTTTCAGGCGAACCGGTGGAATTTTATTTGTCCGAAAGCTTCATTGATACAACGCAAAATGAAATAATGAAATATGTTTTTCATTTTGAACTTTTTATTTAATTTTGCGTTGGCTAAGTCGATGCGAAATGAAATAAATTTAGTTTTTATTTCATTTTATGTCGATACTATAAGGTTTAATCAAAATGAAAAAAAAAATTCATTTTGCGATGCTAGATGGCATACTTAATTTTATTTCATTTTGCGTCGACAGTATGAGGTCTGTTCTAAATGAAAAATTGTTTGTGTTGATTTGTTTGTGTTGAGGTTTTACGGCCCAGTCAACCCAATGGGGTCATGTCGAGCGCGGTCAGTTTACCAAACCACATGTTTACTGGACAGGCTTAGTCCTCTAAGCGGTTAACCAGTAGTGTGCACATTCTTTCGCCTGAAACTGACAACTGCCCAGCTTGAATCAGCGGAAGGGAGAGAATGACCGTAGAAAATATTTCATGATCAATCTCCACGAAAGAATGTTGCCGACCTCGGCGGGGGTTGAACCCGCGACTTCCTGGTCTCCAGTCGGACGGCGCATCCAACTGAGCCACCGAGGCCGGCTTGAAAAATTGTATTTTGCTTTGAAAGAGGCACATCTTTGAGTGGCTATAACTCCTAGACTACTAAAGATGTCAAATTGAAATTTTCAGCGTCTCTTAGTTGTGTGGAGGTCAACAAATATGCAAAATTTCAAATTCCTAGGTGTAAAGTGTCAAAGTTGGTATTTTCCCGATAGGGCCTATATGCCCTCGAGTCTCCGGACAGGTACAAGCAAACTGGCTTTCTCAGTAAGCTCTTCAAGCTTCGGATAAGAAACCACAGAATCTGATAGCGAAATAGCATAAAACAATGGAGCCATTACGCACAGGCAGCAGTGCGCGCCATTGTCTTTCGATTTTTTTTTTTTTTCACGCAGATCTTCTCACGACGGGGCTCAATTATCTTCGGACGTCCCAAAGACGACGTGAACGATCTAGCACTACACGAATACACTATACGACACGAGAAAGAGATAACACAGCTATAATAGCGGTTAACGCTTGCGAGAAAAGTGGTGGTTATAATTATTATGATAAATAATTGTTTGAAGCCCTATTCCCCTCTGACGTTCCAAGCTGAAAACACATCAATTATGTAAACATCTATATACTCACTAAGCTTTTACTGTAGAGATAAAAATTTTAAAAAAGCTACATTAAAGGTGGATTACAATGTACCTTTTTAGAGGCACCGTAAGGTCTATATATCAAATATCCTTAGTATATACGTATCTGCTTCCTTATAGATGGACAGACAGACCGACCCACGGACAGGCCCAAACCAATATGCCCCCTCAACTTCTGTCTGCACTACACGATCATGTAATGAGCCTTATTGCACAGATTAGGGAAAAACATCAGGCATGACCCCAAAATACCTTAAAGACGTTCAGTTTTAATCCTATTGATATTATCCAGTATTGCTTCCTAAGCCTTTGGGTTCCTTTCGAAGACGGCTATGTTCTTTTAACATTATTTCATTTTGCGTTGATATGAAGCATATTAACGCAAAATGAAATGTATTTTTATTACATTTTTATTTCATTTCGCATCGACTATGCCAACGCAAAATGAAATAATAGATCAAAATGAAAACATTATTTCATTTTGCGTTGTATAACTTCATACACAAAACTTTGCTCTATTGAAGTCAATAAATAATAATTTATTGTATCAAACATTGCACAATACGAATAAGAGAAGAAACAGTAAATTTGACAAATTTCCCGCTCATTGCTAGCCAAGTTATATGCAATTTTGTCCCAGCCGTCAAGTAATGACTGGGCGCAGTCGATGTGAGCACGAACGGTTATATAGGACTTATCGAAACTCTAGAAGGATATAGATAGATTAGAATGTTCGGCTAGAAAATGGGATAAGAGATTTTAGATAGTTAAATGCAATATAATGCAGATTACTAGGAAGAGAACAAACTAAAACTGAGGCTTCTTTCACTTTATATTTTTGTTAGCGCACCAAAAATATATACTATTCGACGGGTCAGTCAGAGAAATCAAGCATAATACTGTTCCATGAAACTTGTTTTTTAACAAGCGTAGTGGTGCAGTGGTTATGTCTCTTGACTCTGAAGGGCTAGGCGCTACCGTCGTAGCCGGCGTAGGTTCGAATAATAATATTTTCCAAGCTTCAGTATCCCGAGGATCCAGAGAGTTCCTTGTATATAATGAGTGCGCTAGCGCATCAACAATATACCCTATCCGACTGGTCATTCAGAGAAATCAGGCATAATACTGTTTCATGAAACTTGTTTTTTAACAAGCGTAGTGGTGCAGTGGTTGTGTCTCTTGACTCTGAAGGGCTAGGCGCTACCGTCGTAGCCGGCGTGGATTCGAACCTCACTCAACCCAGTGGTATTTCATATTTTTCCCTGTACACATTTTTTCTGAAGTACTTGCATCAGTAATGATCCTGGGCCGGAATTCTTAGTTGAAGTTTGTTTAAAGCTTAAATTATAATAATATTTTCCAAGCTTCAGTATCCCGAGGATCCAGAGAGTTCCTTGTATATAATGAGTGCGCTAGCGCATCAACAATATACCCTATCCGACTGGTCATTCAGAGAAATCAAGCATAATACTGTTCCATGAAACTTGTTTTTTAACAAGCGTAGTGGTACAGTGGTTGTGTCTCTTGACTCTGAAGGGCTAGGCGCTACTGTCGTAGCCGGCGTGGGTTCGAACCTCACTCAACCCAGTGGTATTTCATATATTGTACAAAGGTCTAAAGGGTGCTGCCGGCATTCCAACAGACGACCTTATTATCCAAATTAGGCGCAGTAGAAATCATCATTAATTGACTTTTTTCTAACCCCGCTGCAAGAACTGACATTTATAAGGGCTCATTCTTTCCTCAGACAATTAAAAATTGGAATGGCCCTCCAGATTCGATTATTCCTCCGCTAAAGGTCCAGGATCCAGATGATGTAACTAAGTGCTAGGTTTACTTCTTTGGTTAGAGCTAGGTACTAATTTTCCATATCACTGGTCCTGGTGAATGAATGTCATAGACGAGTCACCAGTAAAACTTCTGATTCTGAACTTTTTTTTTTTTTTTTTTTTTTTTTTTTTTTTAGCATTACTTCCATTAAGAAGGCACATTCTCTCTCAATTTCAAATCTTTATGACGCCCATGTTACAAATAATGAATGCAACACAGTCTGAAACAATATAGTGCAATCCAAATATAGTAGTTGAGTTTCAGATCAAATTCGCATTTTTTTTATTTGGGATTTACTTCACTTATATTGAGCCGATCGTTCATCAAAGGTGGGCGAAAACCGGAGAATCCGGGAAAAAAAACCACATGACCATCCGTAAGCAGAACTTTGCTTTCCCACATGTGACCCGAGTGGGGCTCGAACCACAGTGGTGAGAAGCCTAATGGATTAAGAGTCAACTCTCCTATCCACTAGGCTACGGGGCCCTGATCATTCGCAAAACGCATTTAATACCGTTTCCATTCACTCCTGCTGAAACACAGAGGCCAATGAAAATTTCAGAACAACATAATTTGCCTGACATTATATGGACATTAACGTTTGTAGACACGCGCGCGCACGCACGCACGCTCACACACACACACACACACACACACAGAGCACTGTATCATTTTCGACAATTAGACTGTACTGGGCAAAATTATTCATCAACTCGTCATTTCTCACCTGAGCCGAACGCCGAATGAGTTTCACAACAACAAAATCAACAGAACATGTTTTTGAAAAATAAATAAATAAATAAATAAATAAAACTCCAAGGAGTTTGTAAAACACCCAATCCCAGAATTATGCTTGCTCGTAAAAGTTTAATTTTATGAAGCACACAATGGCCGAAATGACACACATTAACCGGGAAGATGAAACTGATTTGTTAAAATCAAATTTTTTATTATTATTTTTTATTTTTAATATAAATGTTCATGTACCTTCATAGTTGAAAAAAAAATCGTTTCCTTATCAGACAAATGGTATTAACAAGAGTAAATAATTCATGATTTACTACATCACGGAACTTAAAACTTCCGTTTCTGTCAGATTATATCAAATTTTCGAATCACTCAAAGCGTTCTGTCTCGATTTTGGTTTGAAAGCAAATGCAGTATAGAAACACGCGACTTATGGGTACAGTTCTCTTTTGTCCAAACTCGACAAATGCGTACAGAGACGCTTCGATCACTGGGCCAGTGCACGCAACATGTACATCGAACTTCAATGGCTCGAACAACTTTGGGACCATGTAAATTTGTTCGAGACATGGGTAGTTCGAGCCACTGAGGGTTAATCATAGCTCAAGGTCAGAAGGCAAATGAAATTGATAATCTAGGAATGTCTTTTCCCTCTTCTATAAAATAATGGTATGTTGAGTGTACTCATTAGAATCGTCTCGACGAGGCGATTCTAATGAGTACACACACATACATTTTCGTGATAAAATAAGAACATTTCCCTTAAAATCCCAAAATTTGTATTTTCTTGAGCTATCAGAAGAATTTCCTAGGGACTCAAGAACGAGTTCGAATCATCCAAGGTAACAAACCATCCATGTTCGAGCTATCGACGTCATACTGTATAACTGTGCGTACAGTATGAAAACCTCGAATAACTTCCAAAATGTACTACCTGCAAGTTTCGAACTTTTGTACATTATAAGTACCGATTTTCCAGTTTTTGTAAAGTAAAAATAAATTCCGGAACATTTCTATAAATGAATAAACCTGCTTTTTACCACCTTTTTTTCATAAAATACAAGCGCATGCTTGCATAATTCGGGCTCTGCAACGGCTATCGCTTAACTCACATGTCTGTTGTTAGGCAAATGTGAGGCTGAATATATGATATATAAGTGACAATAATCAGTGGAGAATACTTCCCAAAGTAAAATATTTAAGAGTACAAATATTTTTAATATCTCGTAAAACAAAAAGTGTCCAATTTCTGCACTCGTCGACTGCGGCCAACCCGCGACTGCTGCGAATTTCGAGTACAGTGATTCTCTAGCGTGATCGCGGACGACAGCAACCATATCTCAGAGTCACACACACACGGTCAGGAAACTTCACAATCGGAGCCAGTGGCTCTGATAAGCAAATGTTGTGTGCGTCTTCCGGAGCACGTGCAGCTCTGAATATAGCGGCTGAAAAAAGTAAACAAAAGAGGTAGGTCAGTGACTCGTCGAAAGAATCTGTTTTTGTGGGGTAGTTTTTCTCAAAAAGGAGAATTACATGCTGCTCTCAAGTCTTTTAACAGTTTTCTCACCTAATAGATAGTTTGTAAATGTGTACGATCTCGTCTGAAATACTTGTGGCGTGGGCTGATCAATGCTGAATAAACTGCCACTGGCTCCGATTATGAAGTTTCCTACCCGTGACACACGTTTACGTCGAGTGTGATCGCGAGATCTGCATTACGAAAGCTCAGTACGAAAGACACGCCTATTCAAATATATTGAATATTTCTTTCAGATAAAAAATTCTGATAATTTTCATATTTCTGCTAAAAACATAGATTGTGGTTACTCGTTAGAACCGCCTCCGCGAGCAGAAATAAGAAAATGTATATACTCCTGTCAACCCCAGTTTTACTATATAAAAGTTGGGTTTAAGGGGGTCAAAATTATATAAGAATGTTTTCGTGATGGGGTATCTCCGGAAAGCTGTTCTTCGTGTTTGTGGCATTTCCTGGGTATCATTACTTGCATGTATATTCTTAGTTGCTTGAATGTGTTTATTATGGGAAAAAATGTTATGTTTGCAAGAAATCTCCAGAAATTTGATTGTGTTTGAACAACACGCCGTGGACATATGCACATATCTTTTAACAATAAATGATCAAATCAATAGATCAACAAAGCAGTTCCACATTTTGAATTTACACATTTTTTTCTTCTTTTCCGGACCATTCAATGGTGAGGCAGCAACTGAAAAAAAAAGAACAACGTCTGAATACTGGACAATTTTATTTATGGGAGGAATAATTTGCTGGAGAAGGGAAGTGGGGTGATGGCAGGGAAGAAAGGAGGAAGTGGGGTGCCTACCCTTTGTTCACCCCACACAAATAGGGGCTAACAAGATAATATTGGGGAATGTTTCAGTACCTGAAATCAACAGTTTTTAATGTAGATTTCTTAGCAGCGGTTTCTATTTTTATTGGTGAACTATGACCTGCTTTATACCGTATATACCCTACATATTCTGACATTTTTACTTCTTACCAAACTTGTCCTAAATGTTGGACGAAACCATATCAGTAGTTGATTTGTCTAAAACTGTTGCTGCATGAGTGAGAAACAGTGTAGACTGTAGTTCTGTGTGGTATGATCCGGGTCTACTCTGCTTGCTTAGGCCTGTCTGTCCCCAAACTATGGATTATACTGAGAGGCCCATAAAGGAAGACTGTACATACATGTATTTGCTTTTGTATTTTAGCGTGCTACTCTCTCTTTCTCTCTCTCTCTCTCTCTCTCTCTCTCTCTCTCTCTCTCTCTGAAATGTATTAATTTTGTGTTTTTTGTTCGTTCTCGAAAACACTGCGTGCAGCTGGTTAGTATAAGATTGTAGCAGCTCGACCAAATAACTGTCGTGGAGAGACAATGTATGTGCATAAAGTACCTACTGGTTAACCACTTAGTGGACTAAGCCAGCCCAGTAAAAAGTGTGAAAAGGATTGGTTAACTGATCGGTTCGACATGATCTTGGTAGTAGTGACTAGGCCGCAAAACCACCGCATCAAATTAAATCAAATCAAAACATCCAAAACATGCCTAAAATAACTCATGATACTTCCGCTGTTTCCAGTTTTTGAGAGCGTTCATTTTTCTCAAAGGTCGTTCCTTTTAGAATAAATTTATTTACTTATGTATGTTTATTCTGACCGTATTTATCCTAAATGTTGGGACAGACAGGTCTAGGGCTAACAGTGTAGACCGACACTAGATCCCCATAGAACATAATATTTGATCAGGATTTTTATGCATCAACAGGTCATCGAAAGACTAGACACTATTAATTCATTCAAGTTTAATCTGATCATATTTACACTAAGGACAGACAGGCCTGGGGCTAACAGTGTAGACCCAGATCAGACTCCATAGAACACTACATCTGGACACTGTTCAGACACACCCACAGCTCATCGAAAGACTAGACACTATTAATTCATTCAAGTTTAATCTGACCATATTTACCCTAAGTGTTGAGACAGACAGTCCAAACAGTGTAGACCCAGATCAGACATTGCGATTTCAGGATTTAGACGCGTAAACAGGTAATAAAATGGACATGTTGAAATTTTAAGTTAAGTGTGGTTATGAGTTTAGTTCCCTAATATTTATTGTTCCATTCAGCTGCATTTTCACTGATAACTGTTGTTATCCTAGGGGAGAGTGGGGGTTAGTTCTGAAACTTGAAACAAGTATTATCACACAGGGAAAAATAAATAGTTAAATAACTCTGTTATGAATCAGTGTCGGAGTTATGACCCTTTCTAACTGAAAAATTGTCCCGTTCACGTGCATTTTCACTGATATTTTCTGTAATACTGATTTGAAACAACTGTTAACACTTAGCGATCGGAGTAAAATTTTCAGCCGACGACGTATTGACTTTTTTTTTCTTTTTTTTTTTTTTTTTTTTTTTTCATATTTTCCCGTTTCCTGGGAAAATTAAGAAAAAAAAATATCATCAATGTGTCGTCTGCTGAATTAGCCTAGAGAGTGGTAAAGGTTAAGCATTATGTGACAAGAAAGTTGTACAAACTTAACAATGTTTTACATTTTTATTTTCATTATGTTAACTCGTCTATGTGAAAAGCACTCTTAGTCATAACTAGATATACCAGTTTCTTAAAAGGCGTAAATTTTGATAGTTATCTCATTTCTCCACAAAAACATAAGTTGTGGGTGTACTCATTAGAAGCGCCCCGCAGAGGTCTTCTAGTTAATACAAACAATACGTGTGTGTGTGTGGAGGGGGGGGGGGGGTGAAACAAAATTCATTTTTATACCATCTTATCTACAGGCATGTAAGCTATCATATTTTCACAATATAATATGGGAAATGAGGGAAATGATTGTTAAGCACATTAGTACTGATTTATGCCAAAGAAAAAAAAACAAGAAGTAATAAACGAATTGAAAAGCTGGTCTAGAAAGACTACACAATTCTGAAAATCCGCCTAATACTGAAATCCCCTACATATTCCTGTTAAGGTAATGACATCACATATGCCTGCTTTTTAAACTAGAAAAATTGTCCTATCCGCAGGCGCTTCACTGATAACGATTATTAGTTATCCTTAAAGAATTGTTTTCAAAATAGTGACATGACTCTGTTGTGTATTTTTACATGATTTGTGGCCCTTTTCAAACTTAGGAAATGGATATTCACTGATATTTTGTTTTCCTCGAAGAAATGTTTTGGCCCTTAAACGCATGCCTGTTCCTCGAGAACGTAGTTGGTCGTATTCTTATCCATTCTTTCATTCTTTCGAGCATTATTAAATGTTTTGTCTATGTCCTTTATTAAATCCTTTTATTTTCTCTCACAAACAGCCGCATGGCTGTATTTTATAGCCGTACATGTCCGTGCGGCTGGCCTTTTATTTGTGTGCACGGACAGACTCGAAGCTACATATAATCTTACAGACCCCTACAGCTAGCAACTTCCTAAAGTGAAGCATTGTCTGTTATGCGTCAATCATTTGCTATCCCTGTCCCCATGGGGCTTTGGATAGCCATGATTTAGCGGGGCCAAAGTTCTGTGACTTTACCTCAGTTATGTTCCGGCAGTGTCGTGGATGTGTCCGGCTTTTGATTACCTTCCAACAGTGGTGTTCTTCAATTAAACTAATTTGAATTATTGTGTTTCCATATACACACATAAGCTGTCCCTGTGGAAGTATTCTGGATGAGGTTCCAGACCATTATTGATCAGAGAATAATGGTCATTTGTTTTATATTGATTAGAGTAACATTAGTAAACAATATTACTGATTAGAAAAAAAATGAAGATTAAAATATACAGAATAATCTGAAAAGTTTAATAAGTAGCAGAAAAAAATAGAATAAAATGATTAAAGAGAAATAAGAATGTAAAAAATAAACCTAAAACAGATATAAAATTGTGTTAGATGGCTTCTCCTGCATTCTGGAAATTCAAACATTTCCGGGGGAGAAGCCCGTTTGACAAGAACATACAGATTTATTAGTTTATTAGAGTCTCATGTTAATGTATAACATCACATACATATATACACTTTACATATAAAATACTATAAGCCATTCTATACAGAATTATAAGAGACTAACACGGCGCACCGTAATCACATACCAAATCAGTTTAGAGTGCGCATTTAAATAATACAAGACTATCCTATAAAACACATACACTAACTGCCACATAAACAATAAGGAAGTAACCATACAAAAATAAATTAGAGTACACCCAACCCACATGCAAGTGGACCAAGACACCGATCCTGTGAGTCTGTGAATCCTCAGCCTGAAACCAGTCCCCCGCACACTTGAAAAGGGTATATATGAATTTATCCTTTATTTACAAAAACATATACCATCCAACACTAGCCTGGGTCAAGCTGTAAAATTGAGAGAGCTGGAGAGAGCTGTAAAAAGGCACGGGCGGGGTATAAATGTAAAGACCCACAGATTCGCCCCGACCAGCACCATTTAAAACAATCTTTAAGATTTTCATCTTATTTAAAAGACTAGTGTTGGGAATCGGCCAAACATTTTATAGTCGATCATCGGTTTTGAAAACCGGCTGATCATCGATTAATAATCGAGTTGAGTAAATATATTCATTCTTATTATAGCCCTCCTCCTGGTACTTATTCATAGTACTTATTCATAGTTCGAGATAAGATGAGATATCCATATATTTTTTCTTTATTTTCTCAATGAAAACATATGTTTTAGGTACTCATTAGAAGTGCCTAGGCGATTCTAATGAATATACCCACAACATAAGTTTTCATGGGTAAATAAGAAAAAATAGCAGCACTTTTCGGTGGAAAAAGTGCCTTATCTGAAGCAATGCTTATATTTCGGACTATATATATATAACAAAAAAAAAAAAAAAAAAAAAAAAAAAAAAAAAAACACGAAACGCTGACGTTAATACATGATAAAAGATTATTTCCTGTTGGTATTGATTTACTTTCCAAAATTATGGACTATTTTTATCGAATTTTTCGTCATTTTTTCACCACAAATCTAAAACGATCGGAGTAGACAGCATGTTATTTCATTTTTACACTTGCCTATTAAAATGACAGATGAAAGAAGATATGTTCCTAAAACTGAAAAATAGAATTTTCCGGTTAGGCGTAAAAAAAAAAAAATAGCTGTGTTTCCACTAACCCGACCGACCCTGTTTTAAACATCCGACTGCAATTTTTTGTCAGTAAAAATGCAAAATAAAACAAAAAATAAATAAAGCACCAATCCTCAACAAAATACCTGTATTTTCATGAAATTACAGGCCCGATCCTGTTCTTTTCTGGAGAAAAAATGAAAACAATAGAAAAATAAGAAAAAAAAAGTTTCTCCTACCTACCGACCAATTTTTTTCAGCAAGTAAGTGGTAACACACCTATTCCTTTTTTTTTTTTTTTTTTTTGTACGCCTAAGACAACTATGAAAATTCCTTCCGATTAGGCCAAATAAGAACAATATGCGTGTTTAGGGTAACATGTTAGATAAAGAAGGTAGGGTAGGTGGTAGAAATGTTTTTTTTTTTTTTTTTTTTTTTTTTTTTGTTTATTTTTTACATTTTTTTGATGTAGGATTATACCATAATTACCAGATATATTTGGACCGCACTACAATTCATCAAGCATGTTTGTCTGTTTGACTAGCCTTTGATGTATCTAAAAATACTGATAGAATGGCAAATAGTGTAGACCCTGATCAAACTCTTCTATAGGAGCAGTTTGATCTAAGTCTACACTTTTGCTCATACCTACTTGTCAAAATATTTAGCGTAAATAGTTTATCCTAGTAACATTTTTTTTTAGAAAACATGAGAAAAATTACTAGGTTTCACCAGGAAAAGTAGGTAGGGTAGGGTTACCCTAAACACATATATATATTTTTTTTTATTTGGCTTAATATCAGTCTGACCAGAGACAACACTACTATAGACAAATTGCAAAAAAAAAAAAAAAAAAAAAAAAAAAAAAAAACAAGCAAATTCCATGGGGAATTTATGTCCCCCGCCTTATTTTTATTTGAGGTATTAAAAATGGGTAAGTTAACCAGAGGATCATTAGTCCTGTATCAATTACCTAAGTATTAAAGAAAGAAACCAGTGATAAAAAATAATTTCAGGATTCTGAAAAAAACACATGCATATCTTCAGACTATTCTTAAAGCACCTGTGAAGTTTCAAAAGGATCGGCTTAAAACTGTGGTAGGAGTTACGGGGACAAGATACCTACTCTTTATACGCTTCTGTAGTATTAGAACTCAAAAAATGTCTAAGTTAAAAATGCGGAAAAAGTGATAAAAAATTATTTCAGGATTCTGAAAAAACCACATGCATATCTTCAGGCCATCCTAAAAGCCCATGTAAAGTTTCAAAAGCATCGGCCAAACACTGTGGGAGGAGTTAAGGGGACAAGGTACCTACTCCCTATACACTTCTGCAATATTAGAACTAAAAAAATGTCAATGCGGAAAAAGTAATAAAAAATAATTTCAGGATTCTGAAATATCCACATGCATATCTTCAGGCCATCCTAAAGGCCCATGTGAAGTTTCAAAAGGATCGGCCAAAAACTGAGGGAGGAGTTAAGGAGACAAAGTACCTGCTCCCTATAGACTTTTGTAATATTAGAAATAAAAAAATGTCTAAGTTCAAAATGTGTAAAAAGTAATAAAAAATAATTTCAAGATTCTGAAAAAATCACATGCATATCTTCAGACCATCCTTAAAGCACCTGTAAAGTTTCAAAAGAATCGGCTTAAAACTGAGGTAGGAGTTATGGGGACAAGGTACCTACTCCCTATATGCTTCTGTAGTATTAGAACTCAAAAAAATGTCTAAGTTAAAAATGCGGAAAAAGTGATAAAAAATTATTTTAGGATTCCGAAAAAACCACATGCATATCTTCAGGCCATCCTAAAAGCCCATGTAATGTTTCAAAAGGATCAGCCAAAAACTGTGGGAGGAGATAAGGGGACAAGGTACCTACTCCCTATAGACTTCTGTAATATTAGAACTCAAAAAATGTCTAAGTTCAAAATGTGAAAAAAGTGATAAAAAAAAAAAAAATCGGGATTCTGAAAAAAACATATGCATATCTTCAGACCATCCTTAAAGCACCTGTAAAGTTTCAAAAGGATCGGACAAAAACTGTGGGAGGAGTTAATGGGACAAGGTACCTACTAAAAATTCGGAACCACGCACCACGTACCACGCGCCACGCACCACGCACCACGTGCCACGCACCACGCACCACGGAAAGCCAAAAACAGTTTCTTCGAAAAGGCGGGGGACAAAAAAGATTGGGACGTGGTGGGTGCAAGATCGTTCTATTGTGACGTGTACTTTACTGGATGTTTTTAATTTTAACTTGTACAACAGCAGAATAAAAGTCTTGCCATCTGCGACAGCCAGATGGCCTGTCATCTGTGATCGCCAAATTAAATGATTTGTAATGATTGTGGAAAAACAGAAAATCTGTGAGATTCTTTTTTATCTGTGCCTAGCAGAAAAGCTCTGTTTTATAGAGACCCATGTTTAAATGCACAAAGTTTATGATTTTTTCCTTTGGATCAAAACAGAAACACTAATTTCAGGGGTTTAGATAATGTGTAAAGTTGTGTTAGATGGCGTTTCCGGCATTCTTGATATTCAAAAAATTCCGAAGGAGGACCCCGGGAACACCCAAGTTTAAAAAAAAAGCGCATTACAACTGCCTGTCCCTCTCCCTCCCCTCGCTCCCCCCCCTCTCTCTCTCTCTCTCTCTCTCTCTCTCTCTCTCTCTCTCCCCCACCAACAACACATACACATGCACAAATCGTTATTTGTGAGTGCAATAATTTGATGCCGGACTCGGTGGCTCAGTCGGCTGCGCCGTCCGACTGGTGATCAGGAGGTTGCGGGTTCGAACCCCGCCGGGTCCGGCAACATTTTCTCTCCCTTCCGCTGATTCAAGAAGGGCAGTTGTCTGTTTCTGGCGAAAGAATGTGCACAGGTACTGGTTAACTGCTTAGGAAGCTGAGCCTGCCCAGGAAAAGCGAGGTTAGGTAAATTGACCGCGCTCGATATGACCCTAATCGGTTGAGTGGGCCGTAAAACCTCAACTATTAAAACCATAGAAATTTTAAAGAATAATTGATTTCTTTTAGAATAAGCCAGAATTTTAAAGAAAGAAAATAATTGGCTAAATTTTATTGATTAGAGAATTCCAGACCCACCTCCCCCATCCCCATCCACACCCCCACCCTACCCCACCCCAGCCACGTCCCCCCTCGTCCACCGCCGTCCGCCGTCCCCCCCCCCCTCCCCCCCTCTCACCCACCCCCCCCCTCCCCCCCCCCGCAATCATGATGATTCTTTTCGTCACAAAACAAACTTCTGCTGTGTTTTCTCACGCAGTACAATCATGTAAAACGTTTTGTGTTGTTCAGAAGTGTTATTTAACGTATATTCTCCACACATTCGGATACCTGAACTCCAGACATGCATCTCCTGATATTTGAATAGGACCGTTTGACTACCTGTTCATGAGCGTAAAGATGCTGGATTAGCTTTTTTAATGTGCGTAGATAGCTGTGCTTTAGTTCCATACACTACCCTGAATTATATTCCCTGTGTTCCCGGGCCGTCCGTTTTCAAATAAGCGCTTAGATATTGGTAAATACCTCTAAGCATGTAAGTACCGTCTCTATTATTGGCACGTTGATTACAGTATACGTACTGCGCAATGGGAAAAGGAACCTACGTCCGATTTATGCGGACAGCAGTGGCTCTGATTAGCCTGCGTACCCGCGCAGTTTGACTAGATTTCTCATTATTTTATGTCTACTATAAATCAGAGTTGTGTTTTTGAACAAGATGCGGGGCTAAGTACATTCATAGCTAATTACTCTGTTCGTATCTGCCCACAAAACCCTTTTCCAATACAGCGGTAGAGCGCAATGACAAACACCCGAGCAGGTAATTCAACGTGAAAGGAAGTTGTTTTTACTGGAGTCATTATTAATTCAACAAGCAAATTCAGTGAATTTTCGTCCCCCGCCTTTGAATTTTGTTTTGAGGGGTATTATCTCTAGCAGATAAAAAGAAACTAATTATTTATTATTATGTCTCTAAGTTAAAAATGCGGAAAAGGTGATAAAAAATTATTTCAGGATTCTGAAAAAAAAAACACATGCATACGATCTTCAGGCTATCCTAAAAGCCCATGTAAAGTTTCAAAAGGATCGGCCAAAAATTGTGGGAGGAGTTAAGGGGACAAGGTACCTACTCCCTATACACTTCTGTAGTATTAGAACTCAAAAAAATGTCTAGGTTAAAAATGCGGAAAAAGTGATAAAAAATTATTTCAGGATTCTGAAAAATCCATATGCATATCTTCAGGCCATCCTAAAAGCCCATGTAAAGTTTCAAAAGGATCGGCCAAAAACTGTGGTAGGAGTTAAGGGGACAAGGTACCTACTCCCTATAGACTTCTGTAATATTAGAACTCAAAAAATGTCTTAAGTTCAAAATGTGTAAAAAGTGATAAAAAATAATTTCAGGATTCTGAAAAGAACACGTGCATATCTTCAGACCATCTTAAAAGCCCCTGTTAAGTTTCAAAAGGATCGGACAAAAACTGTGGGAGGAGTTAAGGGGACAAGGTACCTACTAAAAATTCGGAACCACGCACCACGGAAAGTCGAAAACAGTGTCCCTCCGCTTTTCTTCGAAAAGGCGGAGGACAATAAAAATATATATACGTTCACAGAATTAGATTAAGTGCGTGTATTTTATTATCATTATCATTATTATCATTCTCTCCAGTAAACTTCGAAGCCAATATGCTTAAGTAAGAATCGGTAGAGTTCCGGAATTGTCTTGGGCAAAGTAAGAATTCTCACTTTGCCGGGCAAAGTAGGAATTCTTACTTTGCGCAAGACGATTCGGACATTGTCCGTGCGCAAAGTAGGAATCGGGACAAAGTGAGAATATCTACCATTGTGTATGTATTTGTAATTAGTTTTTATTAAGGCAGTATATGATACTTTTGTAAACCTCTTTCGCATTTGAAAATATAATAAAAGGATTAGATCAGATTTTTCTTTTCAACGTAATTTCCATTCTCCTGCATATTTTTTTTTTTTTTTTAGTTAAAATGACTGAGATAGAGTTACCAAACCGTCCACAATTGTAAAATGGAAGACAAATAAGTGTCATCTGCCGTTTTCAACCATGTTTACAAATCAGGGTGTTTGGCATCTTCGAAGCTTACTGTTCCGCTTAGTGCCATTAAAAGGTTAGGATTGTCTTCCTTGCGTGATCACCAATCAAAACGCATGTACGCATTCAACATCATGCTGTCAGCATTACGTTATCACGCGTATGCAAAATATTATTAATGCTCCTTGTCAAAGCGTTTCTAAAATTATCCAAAATCTATAACAATTATTGGTTTATTACGAGTGCCCACAAACTATGCTTTAGAGGAGAAAAATAAATAAATAACCCTGTAAATCTATTTTTCTCTATATAAAGCTGGGTTTACCGGGGTTTATTAAACCAACAAAGAAAGAATGAAAGAAAGAAATTTAACAGAAGGAGAGGAAGAAAAGAAAGACATGCCGCAAATAGAAATTGGATTCTACCAGTATATAGTGTGGAAGATTTTGTAAAATTTATTATTTATCGTTGTCTATTCATGCAGATAAGGTCCATATTATCCAACGCACTCTGCTTCTTCATATTATCCAACGTCACTGCTTCTTCATATTATCCAACGCTCACTGCTTCTTCATATTATCCAACGCACGCTGCTTATTCATATTATCCAACGCTCACTGCTTCTTCATATTATCCAACGCACGATGCTTATTCATATTATCCAACGCACGATGCTTATTCATATTATCCAACGCACGATGCTTATTCATATTATCCAACGCACGATGCTTATTCATATTATCCAACGCACGATGAGCAATTTTAAATGATAAACTGCAGTAGACGACATTTGTTTTTCTTTGTAATTTTTAGAGAAAATAAGACAATATATTTTTCAAAGAAAAAATATGACATTTCATGTGAATCATCGCCTAGCAGCTGTATTGCATGAACTGTCAAGTCGTTTTTTCACTGAAAAATAACGATATGAAATTTAGAATGCTTTGCGCCGTAATGATTAACGTTATTCGATAAATCTCAAGTCTTTTGACGCTTAGCATGCTGAGTAAAATTGCAGCAGACGACATTTTGAAATTGCAGCAGACGACAAGTTTGAAGTTAACTTTCTCATCTTGCCAGAAAATTGTCTCCTAGTCAACTAGCGAGAAATGTCAAAACCTATTTTGAAAAAATATAAATAAGTAAATAAAATAAAATAAAACAAAATAAAATAAAATTAAATACAATAAATAAGAAAGAAAATTTGAATTAATTGTCATTTTCTGGATAAAATAATAATGTTTTAATCTGTTGCCTACTGATTTTTTTTACCCGCATGTATCTTGTTTCTGCTCGAAACCATATGTTGTGGATATTCATTAGAAATGTCTCATTGAGGCACTTCTAATGAGGCTACAAAGTATATTTCAACGGAGATATAAGAAAACTATCATGTAGTTACCCCGTCCTATCTGCAGCTGTGACATCATACAATATCATTTGTGGGGTTAGATTTTTCATTTTCATTATAATGAATATTTTTTTTTATTTTTTTTATTTTTTTTTTTTTTTTGTAGTTTATTAATATTTCAAAGAAATTAAAACAGAAACCAGACATATTTCAGCTTTGGACAATTAACATTTATGCCTTTCATTTGTGGGTTCAGTATTTTCATTATTATTATTATTGTTGTTATTTTTTAGTTTATTAATATTAAAAAAAAAAAAAAAAAAATAGAAATCAGACAAATTTCAGATTTGAACAACTAAATAAAGAGAGCCTCCCTGTCTCCATGAATAAAAGTCATTTACCCATTTATGCCATTTATTTCAGACGGTCGTTTAATTATTTAACTCAACAATAAGACATCTTTGTTGAACATGAACATGTATATTAGCAACTATTGCCGAGAAAATAAATACGGCTGTCCGTCAGGTAATCCTCTGTGACAATAATCAAAGCCATGCCCCGCCTTTAATTCGTTTATCGGCCCACCTGACGTGAGCGCATTAATTAACATAAATACTGAAACCGAAATAATTTTTCCTTCTTACGGACTTTCTGTTTGTTGTTTTGAATAAAGTATGATATCTGCACTTATAGTATAAAATTTATGCGCTTCCTTCACTCGATTTGTCACCGTTTTTATTTCTGAAAAAAAAACAAAACAAAAAAAAAAAACAAAAAAAAAAAAAAAACAAAACAAAAAAAAAAAAAAAAAAAACAACAAACAAACTCAGGACACTTTTCACATTTTTTTTTTTTTTTAAATCAAAACATTTTATATTGGTTAGGTTAGGGTTGACATTTCTGCAAACATACTTTGGTGGAAACAATGATCAGACGTCGCTAACTGCGGCGTCGGCTCTGGGTCTACATTGTTTGCCCATGTAATCCCAAAATTAAACTTCTGCAATCAAATTGTGGAGACCCTGATGAGAAGCCACTTTTTGCGGCGTCCGCCCTAGGTCTATAATGTTTGCCTACATCTACAAAATGGTCTCAAACTTATATTGGCTATGAACAACATTTCTGCAAGCAAACTGTAGAAACCCTAATCAGACGCCACTAATTGCGGCGTCCGCTCTGGGTCTACATTGTTTGGGTCGTCGGCTCTAGGTCTAACCTGTTTGCCTACGTCCCAAAAATTGGACTCTAGCTTATATTGGTGAGGAACAATTTGACCTTTCTGCAAGCAAACTGTGGACACCCTGACGCTACTATCTGGGGCGCCCGCTCTGGGTCTACATTGTTTGCCTACGTCCAAAAATTAGACAAGTCTTATATTTGTTAGGATAAGTTGACATTTTTTCAAGCAAACTTTAAAGACCCTGATCATACGCCGCTAACTGCGGCGTCTTCTCCGCGTCTACATTGTTTGCCTACGTCAAAAAATTGGACTCAAGTCGTATATTTGTTAGAAAAAAGTTGACATTTCTGCAAGCAACTGTGGAGACCCCGATCAGACACCGATAACTGCGGCGTCCGCTCTGGAACCGACCCAGCTCGACATGACCCCATAGGGTTGACTGGGCTCAACACAACACCTCAACACAAATAAACAAGCATTGGACTCTTGCCTTGTATTTATAAGGTACACGTTGATATTTTTGCAAGCAAACTGTGGAGACCCTGATCAGACGCCGCAAACTGTGGAGTCCGCTCTGGGTCTACATAATTACGTCCAAAATACGCTTCTGGGCTTATATTGGTTAGGTACATATTGAAATTTCTGCAAGCAAATCATGGAGACCCTGATCATACGCCGCTAACTGTGGCGCCCGCTCTGGGTCTACATTATTTGCCTACGTCCAAAACTTGGACACTGGGCTTATATTGGTTAGGTACGTTTTTTTCAAAGGGAATGGGCTAAGTTTTCCTAATACTGGCTCGAACACTCGTACGACAATAACCACCCCCACCCCCTCCCCGACGCCCTAACCCTTTCTCTATTTTCTTTTCTCTCTTTTTCTTTCTTTCTGACACCCTTTTTTTTTCATTTCAGACCCTTTTTGTTCAGCTATAGGTAGCTTGAAGTTGATTTAAAGAGGATCATGATACAGATAATAATAATAATAATAATAATAATAATAATGATAATAATAATATAGAGAAAGAGAGAAATAGATATAAAACAGAAACGACTGGAGCCAGTCTACAATGCTCTCTGCATCTTTATTTCATTTTATTTTATTTTATATTTTATTATTATTTTTTTTTTTTGAAGGGGCTAATAATGTACTTGGCAGCGCTGAAAAAGGGGGCCATTCGGCACACGCATCCATACTATGCCATATATCGGAAGTTAACCCCGCTCCCCGCCCCGAGAGTCTGGGGCCAGACTAAGTACATTGCTAAAATGTGATAGTTTCGTATGTTTTGCTATCCCGCCTGTCATATAATTATGTTCATTGTAATTGTGCGCATGGGCCAATTTGGCTCATTGCATTAATAAAGTAGCTATCTATCTCTCTGTCTGTCTAGGTTTTGCATCAGGGACTCCTTTCAACAATTTCAGAGAGAAAAAAAGTTTATTCCTGGAGTCCTAAATATTGGGATCCTGTTTGCCCTTAACATAAGTAATTTCATGTTATTAAATGTTTCTGTATCTACAAAATGTTGGACAGTGATGAGACGCCGCCTGATCTGGGTCTACGCTGTTTGATCAGGCCTGTCCCTTTAATCTAATTCAGCAGACGACAAGTTACACAGTACTGAACTGATGTGTTAATTTCGAGTCGCTTGCGACGATAAACACACCTCCAATTATTAAATGATACCCCTTCAACGCGGTTCAGTAAGTAACTCGTATCCCAGGCCACCGGGAACCAGTTCAGGTATAGTCCCGCCTACTCATTAATATTCCAGCCGCTCCAGACGTCACATGATATTTTCTTGTCTGCAGTTTGGTTTAGTTTCATTCGAGCCCGCGCCGTCAACGCATAACTAAGTTAATCTTAGATAATTTTCGTTCGACGAGGATTTAATCTCGAGAAGACAAAATCTGTGCAGGCTGATCGGAGTCTTTAGTGTGCAGACACGGAAGTGTAAGATTTGCTACGTACTGCCAGGGATTGATGTAAGAATTCCGGTAAAATTTGGTAAAATTGATAATAAGTATTTCTTCTTGATTCGTGCTCCTAGGCTTGGGGATTTCAATTAAATTCTATTTGGTTTTCATGAATATTTTCATAATTTGTGATATTTTCATAATTAGAAAATTACTTTCAATCCTTATTTGCTGTTGTTTTTTCTTCTCGGAAAATATGCTTTGGTATTTAACGCAAATTGCCTCCTGACAATTTGCATGAAATGTCAGCCTATTTTCTGGGAAAAAAAAAGAAGAAAAAGACGAACACTTTAAAAGCGTCATCAGAAATTTCCCAGCATGCTAAGCGTTAACGCTAGCACTCTCGGTAAGAATTTCAGCAGACGACATTTTGAAATATTTTTTCTCGTTTTTGGCAGAAAACAGGATTCGACATTTCATGCAAATTGTCTCGGAAGGACAATTTAGGAGACAATTTGCATGAGATATCAAATCCTGTTTTCTGCGAAAAATCAGAAAAATATCAGTTTGTCGTCTGCTGAAAATGCCCAGAGAGTGGTAAAGGTTTATAATTAATAATCGTCGGGATTTTCAAGTGATGACAAAATGTTAAATTCCCGAAATGGCGTTTTTTGTTGATTATACAGAATCTTTTCCGTGTTCATAGTCAGTGGACTGACCTTCGCATATAGCGCGAGTGCTGTGAGGATAGAAATGAAAATCGCTACCTAAGCCCCCTCCCCCAGTCCCCCACCTCACCCCACCCCACCCCCTCATAAATGGCCAATTTTTAATTGGAGAACCATTTTGCGTATTAAGGACATAGTAGCTGTTGACCGGATCGTATATCAACCCATTAGTCGCTAATCGCATCTGCAGCAGACGACATTTTTGGTTATCTTTTCAGAGAAAATAAACGCTAGGCTCTGCCTTGCAGACGATTCACATGAAATGGCAAGTCTTTCTTTATTTGAAAAATTCAGAATGTCGTCTGCTAAAAAAATATTTTGCCGATCTCTGGGCTAATTCAGATTCTGATATTCTGAGCAGATGACAAATATTGATGCTGTAACTCACACTAAATGCTATATAAATAACTCTCTTGACATATTTATAAACTGTCTTGACATGTTCATCTCTGTTTATCAATCAATCTAAATTAATATGTAAACCTACATGTTACTATTAGGGGTCATCATGCGTGTTTCTCCTTTCTTGTCCTTAGGTGGGAATCTTCATCGTAACTCAACGGTTATTGCTGTCTATGAGATCCTATTCCGCTGGAGACAGATTTCAGCTGAGGAATTTAACAGTCGGTCATTCTCTCCCATCCTGCTTCAAGAAGGGCAGTTGTCAGTTTCTGGCGAAAGAATGTGCACAATACTGGTTTACTGCTTGGAGGACTAAGCCTGCCCAGTAAACATGTGGTTAGGTAAACTGATCGTGCTCGACATGACCCCATTGGGTTGACTGGGCCGTAAAACCTCAACACAAACAAATTGTTTTAACAGTCTTCCGTCTTTTCCATGTAATTTAACACTTAGCACTCTGGGTGAAACATTCAGCAGACATTTTCAAATATTTTTTCCTTATTTTCCCCAGAAAAAAGGTTTGACATTTCATGCAAATTGTCTCTTGGAGACAATTTGCATGAAATGTCAAATCCTGTTTTCAGGGGAAAATAAGAAAATCGTAATCAATTTGTCGTCTGCTGAATTAGTCCAGATAGTGGTAAAGGTTAAACACTGTTGAAAGAGACAAAAAACACAAAAGTCATCATCTTACTTAATGAAATATATATTCTTACATTTTCAATTTTTGTACTGAGAATATTTGGCTCGGCAACAATAAGGAACCTATTCATTTTTATTAAGTAGCCCCTATTTTAAGAAATGAGCTCCCAACAAGAGTGACCAGCCTTTGAGAAGGGAGGTAACTCCACTTCGTGATCCCTGTCTTCTGTGTCTATTTATAACCGTCATGAAATGTCGGCTGGTGACAGAAAATGATTTGTAATGTTAAAATAAGCAACAATCTATGTTTAGAAGGTAAGGAGTTTATGTTGTTATAAGTTTGACTAATATCATGTTTATTGTTTCAGAATGGCTGCGGGAACACTGAACCTGACCAGACAGAGAGTGACGAATGTAAGGATACCTAGTGATGAGAGACCATGTTGGATAACGGGACTAGATACAACAACAGCGGGACAGTTGATTCTTACAGATCTCAACAATAGTAATGTGAAACTGTTCTCCCCCGATGGAGAGTTGATATCTTCTCTCCGACTATCAGAGCTACCTTGGGATGTAACGGTTGTTGATGAGTGTACGGCTGCTGTCAGTATGTGGGTCTCCTCAGAGATAGTAATCCTAGACCTAGGACCTGGGGGTCAGCTATCTGTGAGAAGATCCATCTCACTAGACGGACCTGCCCGGGAAATCACATGTTATAAGAACAACCTCATCATCGCCTGTTATGGCTCAGTTAGAATGATCAACATGGAAGGTGAGCTCCAGTGGTCCACTGGCTCTCCTGATGAACAACTGCTTGTCAGTGGAGAGTACCTTACAGTACGGTCTGGGTTCGGTCCGGCCACTGTGGTTGTCTCAGACCCGGTGAAACATACCATAACTGTCCTGGATGCTGACTCCGGGAAGCTGATCAAAGTTTGTGATGTTGAAGGAAGGATGCCCGCGGGGATAACAGTAGATAATTATGGGACTGTCTATGTGTCGTACTTCAGGACACGAGAGATCGGTGTTTGGTCTGGAGAGATGGTGGGGAGATATAGGACAACTCTCGGACAGCTGGACTTTAACCCCTGGACAATATGTTATTCTACCAGACGAGAACTTATTGTTGGAGGGTGGTCTGCCCGGATTTACCATTACAAAATACCAAGGTAAGATTCATTGTGGTTAGAAAATATGGAGGAAACATGTCTGACATCTCACGTAGAGTTGGAGTTTCACCCTTGAACAATAGTTTATTCAAATTATTGTACCAGATGTCAACAAATTATTCTGACAACTCATCAGGCACATGATGTTTATACAGCGTTGCATCAACGTCGATGCAACGTCATGACGTTGCATCGACGTTGATTCAACGTTGTATAAATGTCATGTGCCCGCTCAGAAGGTATAAATGAGACTTTATTTATCACTACAAAATATATACAGTGTAGTCTTGTAACATTGCACACTTAAGGAATATTTTGTTGATCTTTTGCTTGAAATAATATCTCGGGTGGAAAAAAAATCATTTCAAATGCTAAATAGATAAGTGCTCATGCAATTGAAATAATTCACGACATATAAATCTGTTGTTATTTTCAACAATAACACTTTGAATATGGTTACCCAACTGAAATATCTTTGTCAGTTTTGTGTCGCCTAATGTTGCATGGGGCAACTTTTGAACCAAGCTGACATAATGCATTTTTTTTTAATGTTTTCTTTTAAAAATTTAGTCATTGAGGGACAGAGTCATGCCATGAACAGTATTTTTTTTTTTTTTTTTTTGTTGATAAAGCAGAAATTTACGAAATAGTACCTACAGGGCAGTTGTATATCACTTCCTTCCCTGGTCAGTCATACAATTACCATGAAGGTACTATTTCATATATTTCTGTATTAAACAAAAACACAGAAATGTCAATGACCCGTGTCCCTATGATCTCTAGTACATTTTGAAACAATTTAAAAAGAAAACTGACATGGCACAAGCAAAATAGTGAGATATTCATTCAGATGTTTTCGAAATTTTCCATGAAGCATCAATACTAAAGAGTCAACAATATTGGATACTTGGCACATGCATTTGTAATTTAACTATGTTGTCAGAGTAACAAGAAATGTACATGTTTATGAAATGAAAATATTAATTAACACCCAGATCCCTAAAGGACAACCTATGGATACCAGACGCGCAATGTTAGTGGCCACAGAATGTTACCAGACTCGACTATATATGTTTTTCTTTTTTATTTTCCGAGCAATAAAACAATTCACATGAAATGCCAAGCATTTCTCCACAAAATAAAAAAAATATGGTCTGTTAAAGTCGTGATTATCACTTAAAAGGTTACCATGGTAAGTTAGTAAACATGTTAATCATGCAAACCAGTACAAATAATATAACTCTAGGTATGTCATGTATGTTTTTAACAAAAAGACGTATTTCTTATAAAAACATGGGTACTCAAGAGAAGTGCATCACACAGGCCCTTCTATGTAACAACTACAAGGCACTTCTAATCAATACCCAAAACATATGTTTTCGTTGAAGTACACACACACACACACACACACACACACACACACACACACACACACACACACACACACAAGTTCATTTTGACTTCTGTCATCTAGAGCTACATATGGACTTAAATATTTTGTGTTTTGGATATTAACACATTAAGACAGTTTAAATGCGTAACAAGGGTTGCTATAAGAAACCAGTTAAAAAGCCGCTTTAAAAACTGCAAAATTATAATAAAGTGACCTTTTCATATACCCTTAATTTCTATATATGTACGTTTGTAAAAATGAGTGAGAGGGGAAGCGACAAACATAGACTGGCTCCAGTCTCCAGTGACTAAATATTTAGTCTTATAATCCTGTTTGATACTTCTGGCAGAGCCTAGTACCCTATGATTTCAGACCATTTGGAAAAATAAAATTTGCATTTCGATTTGTATTTTTATGTTCCTACCCTAACTCAGGCCGTCCGACTGAAGACCAGGTGGTCGCAGGTTCAACCCCCGCCGAGGTCGGCAACATTCTTTCGTGGAGATTGATCATGAAATATTTTCTACGGTCATTCTCTCCCTTCCGCTGATCCAAGAAGGGCATTTCTCAGTTTCTGGCGAAAGAATGTGCACAATACTGGTTAACCGCTTAGAGGACTAAGCCTGCCCAGTAAACGTGTGGTTAGGTAAACTGACCGCGCTCGACATGACCCCATTGGGTTGACTGGGCTGTAAAACATCAACACAAACAAACCCTAACTCATATTTAGAACTGAAGTATTGCATTTTCCAATGTACATATTAATTTTGTATAATTTTATTTCATTGACCCAAGCTGTCTCATTTTTATTCCTACCTCCTGACAGCAACTTTTTAAAGAAATCTCCCTTAAATATAAAGCTAAAACAGTAGATGGCCTTAGAAATGCTGGCAATTAGTAGTCTAAGAAGAGAAATTAGAAAAAGAATGTTTAGTTGGTCTTCAATTCTATAGGCTAAAACAAAGCAATCTTAAAACTGTGACTCGGTCGTATGCACACCTGACTGATCAGGAAGTCACAGGTTCGATCTCGGTCAGGTCTGACAACAGTCTTTGTTGAGATTGATCATGAAATGTTTTCTACATTCATTCTTCACCTTCCGTTGATTCAAGAAGGGCAGTTGTCATTTTCTGGCAAAAGAATGTGCACAAGCACTGGTTTAACCACTTGGAGGACTAAGCCTGGCCAGAAAAAAATGTGCTTAGATAAACTGACTGGCTAGACATGACCTTTATAGTGTTGGCTGGGTTGTAAAAGAAAAAAATCGTCATAGTCCTAGATCTGGGTGTATCAAGGTAAATGTTTTTCTTTTTCTCAAAAAAAAACAACAAAAAAAACAACAAAAAACATACTGTGTGGGTATACTCATTAGAAGTGCGTCATTGATGGGCTTTGAATGAGCAGCATCAACTTGTTTTTGTGGAGAAATAAGAAAAATATCAATACTGTTCAGTTGAAAAAACACCTTACCGAGAACTATGGCTTAATTTAATTCCATTTTGTGATGCCAAGGCTCAGGTGCATTGTGATCACTCACCGTCCGTTGTCCGTCCGTCCGTCCGTCCACAATCTTTAAACATCTCCTAAACCACTGATTGGATTTTGACCAAACTTCACACGAATGATCCTTGGTTGGTCCTCTTTCAGAGTTGTTCAAATGGTTCCGGTCCATTGCATATCTAGGTCACAGGAGCTAAAAATAGATTTTTTAACTAAAAACTTACAAAATCTTCTTGTCAGAAACCACTGGACCGATTTCAATATAATTTTGCAGAAATGTTCCTTTGGTGATTCTCTACCAAGATTTTTTAAGCAATTTACATTCGTCAAAAAACATGGCCGCCAGGGGGCGGGGCTTATTTTCCCTATCTATCTATATAGAAAACTTTAAAAATCTTCTTACAAGTCAGAAACCACTGGACCGATTTCAATATGTTTTTGCAGAAATGTTCCTTTGGTGATCCTCTACCAAGATTGTTCAAGCCATTTGGATTCGTCAAAAAACATGGCTGCCAGGGGGAGGGGCTTATTTTCCCCATATATCTATATAGAAAACTTTAAAAATCTTCTTGTCAGAAGCCACTGGACCGATTTCAATACAATTTTGCAGAAATGTTCCTTTGGTGATCCTCTACCAAGATTGTTCAAACCATTTGGATTCGTCAAAAAACATTACCGCCAGGGGGCAGGGCTTATTTTCCATATATATCTATATAGAAAACTTTAAAAATCTTCTTGTCAGAAACCACTGGACCAATTTTTATATAACTTATGTTCCCTTGCTGATCCTCTACCAAGATTGTTCAAGCCGTCATGATTTGTCAAAAAACATGGCCGCCAGGGGGCGGGGCTTATTTTCCCTATATATCTACATATAGAAAACTTTAATAATCCTTTTGTCAGAAACCACTGGACCGATTTCATTATAACTTGACAGAAATGTTTCCTTGTTGACCTTCCACCAAGATTGTTCAAGTTATCAATATTCATCAAAAAACATGGCTGCCAGGGGGCAGGGCTTATTTTTCCCTATATATCAAAATAGAAAGTTTAAAAATCTTCTTGTCAGAAACCAATGGACTGATTTCAATATAACTTGGCAGGAATGTTTCTTTGTCTCAGGAGACAATTTGCATGTAATGTCAAAACCTGTTTTCTGGGAAAAATAAGAAAAATATTCTAAAATGTCTGCTGAAAGTTTTACCCAGAGTGCTAAGGTTTAAAGCCACATTTAACTGTGTTTATAAGTGTGAAAAAGCAAGCTGGCTGAAAGGTTTAGCAAGTAAAAAATAATGCCACTTGCTAATTTTAGCAAGCTGTCAAAAAAGTTAAATTTGAACCCTGAGAATTTTACCTTTGGTGACCTTTCAAGATTCAGTTCAAGCCATCATGATGCATGAAAAAAACATGGCCACTGGGGAGCAGGGCTATAAAATTTATACAAAAAATCTTAGAGCAGTGAACTTGGCTGAAACCTCAACAGTAAGTTTGCAAACCTGTTTGCTCAGGTGAGCGATATAGGACCATCATGGTCCTCTTGTTTACCCTGTAGACTGAATGAACTCCCACATTATATATTTGAAAATTCTAATTTTGATTTTAGGTACGTCAAGATATGTGATTTAGATATTTCTAGAAAAAAATGGTGGGACAATTTGCAAACAGTGGTGTCTGATCTGGGTCTGCACTGTTTGCCAGCTACCTGTTAGGAGTCTCCAGACTACAATGGGTTAAATACAGTCGACTTCATAATTAATAAATTTCAAACTCCAAGTGACCAGAACCAACTAACAGTTGTTTGAGATAAAAAGAGTTGAAATGTATAGAACATATGTAGCAAGATAAACCATCTTTTGTCCTTTATTAACTCTCCCAAATTCTCACCACAGTGGTTCGGCCCTAGCTCGGGTCACATGTGGGAAAGCCTTCTGCTTACGGATGGTCTGGTGGTCCCCCCCCACCCCGACCCCCCTCCCGTGTTCTCCAGTTTTCGCCCACATTTGATGGCTCGATAGAAGTGAAATATTCTTGAAAGGGCTGTAAAACCCCAATAATAAAAAAAAAAAATAGTAAGTCTCCCAAACGGAATTGGGAGACTTGTTGTTTTTGCTCCGTTTCTTATTATATGTATACTTCTTCTTTCTGCCTGAATTTTGTCTGAATGTGTTCCCAGTAAACACTGGACGGATTGTTCTGAAATTAAATTGGGGATATAGATATGGATATGGAGCTGTACAAGAGGGTTTCAAAATTCAAAATGACAGTCTCAGAGGGTCCCGCGAGGGAATGCCAAAATCTGCCCAAATTTGGTCCAGACAATTTCTTGGAAATTACATACGGGGCTTAGTATTTGCTTTATATTATATATTATATAGATATTTTCTTGTTGGTAAAATCCTATGATTAATGCTTATAAATCTGGAACCATTGTAATTTTGTACTTACAAATAATTGAGAAGGAAGGTCACCCTTACCAAAATGAAAATGTTGCGGCAGTATTGCCACAATATTGCCGCAATATAGATTTGTTGCCAGAAATACCAGGCTCTAAAAGCTGCAATATTGCCACAATTGCGGCAATAATCATATAGGTTCTGGCAATATTTGCTGCAACATTTTATTGCTACAACAACCTGATTTCTGGCAACAATTTATTGCCACTTGTTTTGGCAACAAATTGTTGCCGGAAACAATGCACATGCTCAGTTTTGTTGACTTATTTCCTGTTTCCTGTAAATTCAAATTTGGAGGGAAAGTTGGAAGCATGCTTGTAAAGCTTTTCATTTCTTTGTGATGTTTTAAGTTAGCTACAGTAGGTAATTTTGATAAAGCTTCTTTTATGACTGTTCATAGGGCCTATTTAATCAAGTTACTGTATGTGACTTTAAAATGTAGACTGCAGAATGTAATTTAAACTATAAACTTAATTGTAATTAATTTCCCACCCACCTTAAAACCCATACCTATTACATTTTTTCCAGTAATGTTTCTGTTCATCTATAACCAATGGGGAATGGTGGATAAAATCTAGCTTGAGAGATTAATTTATTGTCCCAAAAAAAGAAAGTGCTATTTTTATTGATTCATCAAGTCAGTGAAACTGCAAATCATAACAGCAAAAAGCGTAGAAATTTATTAACCCTTAAAGCGCCAAGAAAAACTGCATCTGAAAATGTCTGTTTATGTCGTCTGCTGAATATTCTTGCAAACTTTTCAAACCTATTTTTGCATACTGGCAAACAGTGTGGACCCAGATCAGACTGCTCCTAAAGGAGCAGTCTGATCTGGGTCCACACTGTTTGCAAAAATGACTTTTAAAATCACAAGCAGATGACAAAGCAGACGATAATAGTTGTGACTGGTGCTTTAAGGGTTAAGTCAAGAAGTGGCACAATCCTAAAAGGTATATTATTGCCAGAACTAAGTCTGGCAGTATTGCTGCAATATTGTCGCAATATTGCCAGAACCATGTTCTGGCAGTATTGCCGCAATATTGCCGAAAGTTCCGGTAGTATTGCCAGAAAGGGTTATTTCTGGCACTATTGCAAGAAACTAATTTGCATACGAAATCCAGTATTGCCACAATAATGCCACAATACTGCCAGATTGGGTTTGGGCGGTATTGCAGCAATATTGCTGCAATATATTGCCAGAAACCCTGTATTTTGGTAAGGGCATGTATGTTTTTCCAAGTTTCTTTTTTAGCTCACCTGAGCCAAAGGCTCAAGGTGAGCTTTTGTGACCAGTCGATGTCTGTCGTGCATCATCCATCGTGTGTCCATCAACAATTTACTTAAAAGACGTCTCCTCCTAAACCATTGAATGGATTTTGAAATAATTTTACAGGAATGTTCCTTGGGGGACCCTTTACCAAAATAGCTTAAATGGTTCTGCACTATCAAAATTGTTCAAACTGTTCCGCTTGAATGAACAAGATGGCCGCCAGAGGTAAATATAGAAAAACCTTTAAACCTCATCTGTCAACAATTTACTTAAAAGACATCTCCTAAACCAGTGAATGGATTATGAAATAAATTTACAGGAATGTTCCTTTGGGACCCTCTACCAAAATTGCCTGAATGGTTCTGCTCAGCTGAACAAAATGGCCACCAGACCTAAAAAATAGAAAAACCTTAAAATGACATCTCTTCCAAGGCCACTGGCCCAATTTCGAACTAATTTCAAGGAATGTTCCTTTGATGACCGTCTACCAAAATTGCTCAATCTGTTCTGCTCGAATGAACAAAATGGCCACCAGCAGAGCTAAATATAGAGAAACCATTAAACGTCTTCTCGACTGTCAACAATTTACTTAAAAGACATCTCCTCCTAAACCAGTGAATGGATTTTGAATTAATTTTACAGGAATGTTCCTTGGGGAACCCTCTACCAAAATTGCCTGAATGGTTTTGCTCCGCTGAACAAAATGGCCACTATACCTAAAAATAGAAAAACCTTAAAATGACATCTCTTCCGAGGCCACTGGCCCAATTTCAAAATAATTTCACAGGAATATTCCCTGGATGACCCTCTACCAAGATTACTCAAACAGTTCCACTTGGATGAACAAGATGGCCACCAAAGCTAAAAATAGAAAAAAAAAAAAAAAAACTTTAAAAGTTTTCTTGTCTGTCAATAATTTACTTAAAAAAGACATCTCCTAAACCAATGAACGGATTTTGAAATAATTTTACAGGAATATTCCTTGTGGTACCCTCTACCAAAAGTGCCTAAATGGTTTTGCTCTGCTGAACAAAATGGCCACCAGAGCTAAAAATAGAAAAACCTCAAAATGACATCTCCTCCAAGGCCACTGGCCCAATTTCAAAATAAATTCACAGGAATATTCCTTGTGTGACCAACTACCTAAATTTCTCAAACCGTTCTGTTTGGATGAACAAGATGGCCGCCAGAGCTAAAAGTAAACAAACCTTTAAACGACTTCTTGTTAACCATGCATTGAACGGATTTTAAAATGATTACACTTTTCTTGGGTGACCCTCTACCAAAATTACTCAAATTGTTCTGCGTGGCTGAACAAGATGGCCACCAGAGCTTAAAATAGAAAAACCTTTAAATGAGCTCTTCCTTAACCGGTGGATGGATTTTGAAATAATTTCACACGAATATTTCTGGGGTGAACTTCTACCAAAAATGCTTAAACAGCTAGGACACAATAAAGTAGGGATTTTGTGGTTGAGCTATGTTATATGAACATAAAAAGCTGTAATCAAACCAGGTAAGTATAAGTTTTAAACTGCTGGATCCACAATCAAATAACCTTCATGTATATATATAGTTTTGGGTATCTACAACCATCTGACTTGGAGAAAACTAGCTAGATGTGCTGATAAAAAAAGGCATTTTTTTGAGCGTTATGCTGTTGCAAGTTTTTTTCCTTAATTTTTCAAAGTTGACATTTTCAATATGTACTGCCAGGTGGGAAAAATAAAACTTTTGTGATATGATGATATACCTCCCCTAAATTCTGCAGTTTACAGATTAAAAATTGGTGCATTATCACTTGAGATATGCCAGATAAGGTAGATGCTGTCATTCGTCATGCTTTTTCAGTTTTTGAGGTTCCCACATTTAGAAGCATTTTAAGCATAGTATAAGGTATTTCATGAGTGTTTCTGTTATTCTGCAAATGCATTTAGATACAAAAGTCTAAAAGAAAAGGTCCTTTATACTTCTAAACAGCACAGGTATTACACATCGAGCACCTGGAAAAAGCCCTTTTTTCGTAGAGTCCGTAGCCCCTATTTTTCAGTAATCATAGCATCATCACATTAGCCTTAATTCCAACAAAGCTTTCATTTTCCATTGCATGGCACCAGACCTAGTTGACATACCAAAGGGATTCAAGCTGTCTAAATATGGGGCTTAGATACAGCTGAGAAAATGCTGTCCGTAGCCCTGTAGAGTCCGTAGCCCCTGTTTTTCTATAATGCGTAAAATGATTTTATTCCATAGAACCTTTGTTAAACTTTCCTTTTTACATTACCTCTAAGCAAAGGTTAAAAAAGAAATATCACTTTGGAAAATAATGATTCTGATTTAAATAGTGCCTAGGATGATAATGACACAAATAAGACCAAGTTACATAGTAAAAGTGAAATTTGTAGACATCTGAATATGTTGGTTTAGGTGATTTTGATAGTTTTGGATAGATAATTTAATATACAAAACAGTTTCTTAAAACAAAACATTAAATGCTTTCAGAATAAATGATTTTTTTGTTTTAATTCTAATGAGGTAGCTACAAATGTCTTTCAATGAAATGCCTATACTGAAACTCTTGTTTTCAGGCTATAGTGCTTAAAACGTAATTAATGTTTGCAACCACCATAGAACTGGACACAATGTGCGGCCACCATTGATCCCCAACATACATTTGTGGCAACCGTTGATCCCCAGACATACATATGCAGCCAATTGATTGCCGACATACATGCACAGCCACTGTTGATCCTCACAATTGCTCAAACCATTCCGCTTGGGTGTACAAGATGGCTACCAGAGCTAAAAATAGATCCTCAAGAGACCCTTTTCTAAATTTTTTCAATTACACATGCACCCCCTCCCAACACACACACACTTACACACACACTTACACACACACACACACACACACCTTCACTGTGGACAGCAGTTGTTTTCCCTATACATGTATATTTGTATGTACAAAAATATGATCTGTATAGAAAACTTTGATAACCTTACAAACCACTTGCCTGATTTAAATTAAATTAATACAACCATCCTGAACCTAAAGCAATGGGACACAGGTGAGCAATTTAGGCCATCACATATGGCCCTCTTGTCTATATTACATATAGTAAACCATTTTTGTTGTGATCTTCATTTCTGTTTAAAATCATGTAAAATTCTTAGCCCTCTTTTCTTGAATTCATAAAAGGTACCAAATTTGCTGGGTAGTGGAGTTTTTGTCGCACCTGCATAGCACACAGGTGCGATATAGGCGTGCCGTGATCCCTCCTTCGTCCGTCAACAATTGACAGTGGCAACTCCTCCTACAGTTTTTGGCCAATCATTTTGAAACTTCACAGATGTTTTGGCCATGGTGTGTAGATGTGCATATTGTTTGCTCATAATTCTCAGATTTTTTTTTTCAACTTTTTCCGCTTTGTTAACTTAGTCAGTTTTTACCTAAAACCCTTATAGTAAGTGGGAGTCTCGTGAACGCAACTCCTCCTACAGTTTTTGGCCAATCATTTTGAAACTTCACAGATGTTTTTGGCCATGGTGTGTAGATATGCATATTGTTTGCTCATAATTCTCAGATTTTTTTTTCAACTTTTTCCGCTTTGTTAACTTAGTCAGTTTTTACCTAAAACCCTTATAGTCAGTGGGTGTCTCGTGAGCGCAACTCCTCCTGCAGTTTTAGGCCAATAGTTTTGAAACTTCACAGATGATTATGTCAGGGTCTGAAGATTTGCATATTGTTTACACATAAATCTCAGATGTTTTTTTTCAACTTTTTCAGCTTTGTTAACTTAGTCAGTTTTTACCTAAAACATTATAGTCAGTGGGTGTTTCGTGAGCGCAACTCCTGCAGTTTTAGGCCAATAGTTTTGAAACTTCACAGATGATTAGGACATGGTCTGAAGATGTGCATATTGTTTGCACATAAATCTCAGATTCATTTCAGCAGAGTTAGGGGCCCTTGATTTATGTCCAAAATTGGTTTCCGCTCAATATCTTGTGAAAGAATTGATGGATTAGGATCCTATTTTGCATACATATTGTTGTTAACAATACCTAGCTTGGGATTGTCTAATGACATTTTTCGTCAATTTTCAGCTGAGTTAATGGCCTTGATTAATGGGCAAAAATGATATCCGCTCAATATCAATATCTTGTGAAATAATGGACAGGTTTAGATCAAATTTTGCAAGCCAATATTCCAAATTTTCTACTTTGTCCATTTTTCTTACAAATTAACTCGTTAATTTCTTGAATACTGCAAAATAGATTTTTTTAAATACAAATAGGAACTTGTATGATTTAATCCTTGCAGGTGCGACACCGCTTTCTGCGGATTTCTTGTTTGTTAACCATGTAATGTTGAAGTTTTTAGCTTACCTGAGCCAAAGGCTCTGGATGAGCTATTGTGATCACTCTCTGTCAATTGTCCCTCTGTCCATCCATCTGTCCGTCTCTGCATCCATTCACACCTTTGAATGACCTCCTCTGAAACCCCTGGGCCAAATTTCTTCAAACTTTAAGTGGAGCCTTGTGTTAAAGGGGGATTGAAAATTTGTAAAAATGGTCACAGTTCGTAAATCAAGATGGCCACCATGCCGCGATATAGCTCCTATAGACTTATAATGGGAAAAACTTGAAAAATCTTCTTCTCTGTTCTTCTTCTATGAAACCATGAGGCCCATGGCTTATATATTTTGTATGTAGCAATGTTTATTGGTCCCCTACATAAATCCTGCCAAGCCCATGGGGGCTAAACTGGCCACGTTCCACGGGATCATGAACTCCCATAGTCTTATAATGGGAAAAACTTATAAAAATCTTCTTGTCTGAAACCATGAGGCCAGAGCTTATATATTTAGTATATAGCAATGTTTAGTGGTCCCCTACATAAATCCTGCCAATCAAGCCCTGGGGTCCAAACTGGCTACACCCTGTGGGGTCATTAGCTCCCATAGACTTATAATGGAAAAAAATTAAAAAATCTTCTCTGAAACAGTGAGGCCCACAGCATACATATTTAGAATGTAGCAGTGTTAAGTGGTCCCCTATGTAAAATCCTGCCAATCAAGCCCCTTGGGCCCAAACTGGCCACACCCTGGGAGTCATTAGCTCCCATACACTTAAAATGGAAAAAAATCTCCTGAGACCATGAGGCCCACAGCTTATATATTTAGTATGTAGCAATGTTTAGTGGTCCCCTACAAAAATCCTGCCAATCAAGCCCCTTGGGCCAAAGCTGGCCACACCCTGAGTGTCATTAGCTCCCATAGTCTTATAATGGGAAAAACTTAAAAAAATCTTCTTCTCTGAAACCATGAGGCCCACAGCTAACATATTTAGTATGTAGCAATGTTTAATGGTCCCCTACATAAATTCTGCCAATCAAGCCCCTGGGGCCCAAACTGGCCATGCCCCGGGGTTCATTAGCCCCCATAGACTTATAATGGGAAAAATGTTAAAAAAATCTTCTCAGAAACCATGAGGCCCAGAGCTTAGATGTTTAGTAGGTAGCAATGTTTATTTGTCCCCTACATAAATCCTGCCAATCAAGCCCCTAGGGTCCAGACTGCCACGCTCCGGGGGTCATTAGCTCCCATACACTTATAATGGATAAAAACTTAAAAAAAACCTCTCCTGAAACCCACAGCTTATAAATTTAGTATGTAGCAATGTTTAGTGGTCACCTTCATTAATCCTGCGAATCAAGCCCCTGAGGTTCAAACTGGCCAGGCCCCGGGGGTCATTAGCTCCCATAGACTTATAATGGGAAAAACCTAAAAAATCTTTGAAACCATGAGGCCAACAGCTTGTAAACATATTTAGTATGTAGCAATGTTTAGTGGTCCCCTTCATAAATCCTGCCAATCAAGCCCCTGGGGCCCAAACTGGCCACGCCCTGGTGGTCATTAGCTCTCATAGACTTATAATGGGGAAAAACTTAAAAAATCTTCTTCTCTGAAACCATAAGGCCCAGAACTTATATATTTAGTATGTAGCAATGTTTAGTGGTCCGCTACATAAATCCTGCCAAGCAAGCCCCTCTGGTCCAAACTGGCCACAGCAGGGATTCATATGTAAATATAGAGCTATATAGGATGAAACATATTGCAAAAACATATTTGATGGCCGCTTGGAGTTCCAAATTCTATTCATACCGTCAGCTGACTGTTCTTCAGATGAGCGATTGTTACCCTCTTGGGGCTACTTGCTTCATTTTGGAGACCTTTAATTGGAATACACTCAATCTCATGAATGATACTTGTACCATTGACGAAGCATGAATTTTCTGAATCATAGGTTTTTGTGTCTCTCTAGTTTTCTAGCTCCATCATTGCCAGAGGAAATAATGCGTATGGATAGCAAGTCAATAGAATTATACAAGCAAGCACTCGAAGATGGTATGGAAGAGGACTACAGCATAAGAATTATGGTCGTTGGTCCATTCGGTGTGGGCAAGACTGCATTCACTAACAGACTTCTCTGTCAAGATGTAAACATAGATGAAAGAAATAGCACAGATGGTATTGATGTACATGTTAGACGGTGTAAGGTTTCACTTGAAACAAACGAATGGATTGTTGATGCTCCAGGTATTTAACTTTCAGATTAAATTATTCTTGAATATGATGAAGTCAAGATCTCTGTAGATTTCTGCTTAGATACTTGTATCATAATCTCTAAGTATGTAGACAAAAGGAGGTAAGAGATCTTTATTCATTATCTCCAACTCTGCAGATGAAAGCAGATATTCATATATTTATTCATTAGTTCCAAGTGTATAGAAAAAAAGAGATATGAATTCAACAGAAATTTATTCATGATTCTCCAAGAATGTAGTTAAAAGCAGATATTTATTCATTAGTTCCACGCTATAGCAAAGAGTAGATATTGAACAGATATTTATTCATTATTTTCAAAGTATGCAGATATTCAGATATTCATTAGATGAAAGGAGATATTCAATAGATATTTATCCATTTTCTCTGAGTATGAAGATAAGATAATTAGACATTTATTCTTTAGTTCTAAGCATGTACTTGTAGATAAAAGAAGATATTTGACACAAAATTAATTCATTAGTCTGCAAGTATGCAGATAAAAGCAGATATTCAGATATTTATTCTTTTGTTACAAACATTATATATATATATATATATATATATATATATAAAATTGTAGATAAAAGAAGATATTCAACGGATATTTATTCATTATCCTTCAAGTATATAGATAAAAAGGAGACATTCAACTGACTTTTATCCATTATCTTCAAGAATGTGTATAAAAAGCAGTTATTCTTTTGTCCAGGCATATATATATATATATATATATATATAGAATTGTAGATAAAAGAAGATATTCAACAGATATATATTCATTATCCTTCAAGTATACTATTAGATAAAAAGGAGATATTCAACTGATTTTTATCCATTATCTTCAAGAATATATATAAAAAGCAGATATTCAGATATTCTTTTGTCCAGGCATATATATATATATATATTTATATATGTAGATAAAAGGAGAAATTTAAAAGATATTTATTCGTTATCCTCCAAGTATATAAATAAAAGGAGATATTCAATGTAATTATCCATAATCTCCAAGAATGTAGATAAAAGCAGATATTCAGATATTTATTCATTATTTCCCTGTATATTAAACATATTCCAGAGAAATTTTATTCATTTCCTCCAAATACGCAGATAAAAGCAGATGTTCAGATATTTGTTTTTTAGTTCCAGGTATGTGGGTGATAAACTGGTATTGCACTGATATTGGTGAATATTGTCCCGAGTTGAGATATCCAAGAACATGAGCTTGTGAGTATCTGTAGATATCCCAACAAGAGACAGTATTCACCAATATCAGTTCAATAACCCATTTTGTCGCACTTGCGTTAGCACGCAGGTGCCATATGGGCGTGCCATGACCCGTCCGTTCGTCTGTTCGTATGTTCGTCCATTCGTCAACAATTGATTTGTGAGGGCAACTCCTCCTACAGTTTTTGGCCAATCATTTTGAAACTTCACAGATGTTTTGGCCATGGTGTGTAGATGTGCAAATCATTTTGAAACTTCACAGATGTTTTGGCCATATGTAGATATGCATATTGTTTGCTCATAATTCTCAGATTTTTTTTTCCAACTTTTTCCGCTTTAAGTTAGTCAGTTTTTACCTAAAACCCTTATAGTCAGTGGGTGTCTCGTGAGCGCAACTCCTCCTACAGTTTTTGGGCAATCATTTTAAAACTTCACAGATTTTTTGGCCATGGTGTGAAGATGTGCATATTGTTTGCTCATAATTCTCAGATTTTTTTTTCAACTTTTTTCGCTTTGTTAACTTAGTCAGTTTTTACCTAAAACCCTTATAGTCAGTGGGTGTCTCGTGAGCGCGACTCCTCCTACAGTTTTTGGCCAATCATTTTGAAACTTCACAGATGTTTTGGCCATGGTGTGTAGATATGCATATTGTTTGCTCATAATTCTCAGATTTTTTTTTCAACTTTTTCCGCTTTGTTAACTTGGTCAGTTTTTACCTAAAACCCTTATAGTCAGTGGGTGTCTCGTGAGCGCAACTCCTCCTGCAGTTTTAGGCCAATAGTTTTGAAACTTCACAGATGATTATGTCAGGGTCTGAAGATTTGCATATTGTTTGCACATAAATCTCAGATTTTTTTTTCCAGCTTTTTCTGCTATGTTAACTTAGTCAGTTTTTACCTAAAACCCTTATAGTCAGTGGGTGTTTTGTGAGCGCAACTCTTGCAGTTTTAGGCCAATAGCTTTGAAACTTCACAGATGATTAGGTCATGGTCTGAAGATGTGCATATTATTTGCACATAAATCTCAGATTCATTTCAGCAGAGTTAGGGGCCCTTGATTTATGCCCAGAATTGGTTTCCGCTCAATATCTGGTGAAAGAATTGATGGATTAGGATCCTGTTTTGCGTACATGTTATTGTTAACAATGCCTAGCTTGGGATTGTCTAATGACATTTTTCGTCAATTTTCAGCAGAGTTACTGGCCTTGATTAATGGGCAAAAATGATATCTGCTCAATATCAATATCTTGTGAAATAATGGACAGGTTTAGATAAAATTTTGCAAGCCAATATTCCAAATTTTCTACTTTGTTCATTTTTCTTACAAACTAACCCATCAATTTCTTGAATACTGCAAAATAGATTTTTTTCAATACAAATACAGTGATTTTTTTTACCTGCGCATCCCGAGTCCCGTACTCAATTTTTGCTTTGGGACTCACATTTTAAATCTCAGCGAGTCCCAGGACTGACAAAGTTACAGTGGAAAATTCTGTAATGGACACAATGATTTTCTAGCAGGACTCACTTTATATAGCCCAAGTGAGTCCTTGGACGCATAGGTATAAAATTGTAAATAAATCACTGCAAATAGGAACTTGTATGACTTAATCCCTGCAGGTGCGACACCGCTTTCCACGGATTTCTTGTATTATATAAATATAAACAATTTTGCTTGACTAAAAGCTTTATAGACAAAATTCTTTGAAAATACTAAATGTCTGAAAGCAATTGTTGGGGTGATCTCTATTCTATTCTGTTTTGTTCTGTTCTGTTCTGTTCAGCTTTGTAATTGTAACTGAACCAGTCTGTAATAAACCCTTTCACTTCCGGTTATGAAAACAACCAACGATTGATATTTTTCTTACAATTAATTCCATATTTGTGCCTCCATCATGGCAGAATCACAAAGTTTAACTGCAATTCTAACAACAGTGTGAAAGTGATATTACAAAGGCAGCATCATTTTTGCTCTAGTGCGATATCATATGTCATATAACGGTAACATTTGAAGGCATCAGAATAAGCATGCAATATCAAGTAATATGTCGATATCATGTGATAATAGCATGCTTGCTCCCCGGATTTTATAGCATATGTTACTGCAGTGTTTCATTTACCTGTGCGTCCTGCGAGAATCTCGCATAAAATTCGCCGAGGACGCAAAGTTTTAAAAGAAGTGAGACCCCCGGACGCATATTTTTTCCGGGTAGCGAGTCCCATTTCCAATAAAATACTCCTGTTCCATCTTTTATCACGGGATCTCACCACACCTGTAATTATACCCCTGGCATACGATGAATGCAATGGTGGTATATAGTTTTTGTCTTTTCTGTGTGTCTGTCAGTCTGTCTGTGTCTGTCTGTCTGTCTGTCTGTCTGTCCGTCTCAGTCTGTTAACATTTATTTTGTGTCAAAGATCTCAGGAACTACTCTACCTAGAAACTTGAAATTGTGTACGCATGACAAGTATGACTAGTTGTATTGTGGGAAAGAAAATAAGGGCTATGGGGCCAGGTCCCTTAGAGTTATTTCCCTTTGTTGTTCTTGCTATTAAATTTTGTATTTTTCTTAATTTTGTGTCAAAGATATCTCGGGAACTACTTTACCTACAAACTTGAAATTTTGTACACATGACAAGTATGACTAGTTATATTGTGGGAAAGAAAATAAGGGCCATGGGGCCAGGTCCCTTAGAGTTATTTCCCTTTGTTGTTCTTGCTATTAAATTTTGTATTTTTCTTAATTTTGTGTCAAAGGTATCTCAGGAAGTACTTTACCTAGAAATTTGAAATTTTGTACACATGACAAGTATGACTAGTTGTATTGTGGGAAAGAAAATAAGGGCCATGGGGCCAGGTCCCTTAGAGTTATTTCTCTTTGTTGTTCTTGCTATTAAATTTTGTGTCAAAGATATCTCAGGAACTACTTTACCTAAAAACTTGAAATTTAGTACACATGACAAGTATGACTAGTTGTATTGTGGGAAAGAAAATAAGGGCCATGGGGCCAGGTCCCTTAGAATTATTTCCCTTTGTTGTTCTTGCTATTAAATTTTGTATTTTTCTTAATGATTTCTATACCGGTTTTCAGATTTTAATGAAATTTATTTTACACATACACCTTTATGCACTACACACGTGATATGAAAACAGGGGCTTCAGGGCCAGATTTATTACAGTTATATCCCTTTTTTATATTTCGTTATTTTGATATGCATTTATTTTGTGTCAATTTTGTGCCAAAGATATCTCCCGAACTACTTTACCTAGAAACTTGAAATTTTGTACACATAACAAGTATGACTAGTTGTATTGTGGGAAAGAAAATAAGGGCCATGGGGCCAGGTCCCTTAGAGTTATTTCCTGTTGTTGTTCTTGCTATTAAATTTTGTATTTTTCTTAATAATTTCTATACCCGTTTTCAGATTTTAATGAAATTTATTTTACACATACACCTTTATGCACTACACATGTGATATGAAAACAGAGGCTTCAGGGCCAGGTTTATTACAGTTATATCCCTTTTTATATATTGTTATTTTGATATGCATTTATTTTGTGTCAAAGATATCTCCCGAACTACTTTACCTAGAAACTTGAAATTTCGTACACATGACAAATATGACTAGTTGTATTGTGGGAAAGAAAATATTTTACTCACACACCTTTATGCACTATAAGTGTGATATGAAAATAGGGGCTTCAGGGCCAGGTTTATTAGAGTTATATCCCTTTGTTATATTTCATTATTTTGATATGCCTTTATTTTCTGTTAAAGATATCTCAGGAAATACTTAACCTACAAACTTCAACTTTTGTACACATGACAAGTATAACAAGTTGTATTGTGGAAAATAAAATAAGGGCAATAGGGCCAGGTCCCTTAAGAGTTATTTCCCTTTATTGTTCTTGCTATTAAATTATGTATTTTTCTTAATAACTTCTATACCTGTTTCTAGATTTTATTGAAATTTATTTTACTCACACACCTTTATGCACTATAAGTGTGATATGAAAATAGGCGCTACCAGGTTTATTCGAGTTATATCCCTTTGTCATCTTGTTGTGTGTTATTACTGATGGCAATAGCCGGGGGTATTAGTGAGCACATGCTCACTTCATGGTCTAGTTGTTTACTATAACACCGGTTTACTGGTACCCTGCTTCGGCTTCGCGACTATTTGCGAAAATATTGACTACTGAGTGCCAGTCGCACAGAGAGTCAATTGGATTTTGATTGGACGCTTTGAGGTTTTTCAACCAATCTGCGATAGGGTTATGAAAAAAGCGTTGCACGTGTTGAAAACGAAAGTAGACGTTTCCTGTTTTGTAGCCGTAACTTGCGTAAGATTAAAGCAGATTTCAAACTGTTTAAGGCATAATCAGCGATGCCACCCAAGAAAAAAAACAAAAACTGTTAATACTGATAAGACTCAGCCAACTCTGTTTACGCTCCTTAACAAGGATCGCGCAAGTGAACCCGTTTCAGAGACCCAGGATTCCCAGGCCCAAGATAATTCCCAGTCGGACTCGGAGGCTGCTGAAAAGTCATGCTCCACAGATTCTGGTCAGTCTGGCTCTAAAAAAGTCAGAATTTTCCAACCCAATTGGATGACCCTTTATAGCTGGCTTGAATATGACAGTGAACATAAATTTATGTAATGTAAATTGTGTACAGCAGCCAAAAAGGAGAATGGGTTGTGTAAGAGTGCAAAGTGACAGTGTAGATGAGAAAGTAGATGAGAATGAGAATATTAAAAGGCCAGAGTTTGATTTTGAGACAGCAGTGCTGAAGTGGAAGAAGTCCAAAGATAGAAGTATGTATGAACTGAAAAAAAAACTGAAGTAAACTTTTAAGCCTATCCACTGAATTTGAGGCTGACCATACATTTTTCTATCTGTGGACTTCTTCTACTGAGGCCTTGATTGTGGCATTCCTGAGCTTTTCATTCTTACTTTGAGCACATTCAGTGAGTGCCAGTGGTGTCAAACTTTATAAAGTTCTAGTCTGGAAAGAATAGTTCAAATTGAGCTTATTTCCATTAACAGTTTTTTTGAGTGTTCTCTTGTCTAGAAGCTATGTGCCAGTCTTGTGTTCAGCTAGTCAGGGTCTAGGATTTGGTAATACAAAGATATAAAACACTAGAACTAGTTGTTTAATTTTATTACATTTTATCATCATTGAATTTGAGTAGACGTAACATATTTAAATCCAGTACAGCGATTCTCAGTAACAGCATAGCATGATTTCTGAAAGTCTCCAAGTGGGACTCATAAATTCTGATCAGAACTCATAAAAGTTGAGACTAGCGAGTCCTGGGACTCACATTTTCAAATTTGTAAAAATATCACTGTTACTGAGACAATTTCAGCCCAGTAAATAATAATAGAATAAAAATAAAAAAAATAATAATAATTTAGTAATAATAATGAAATGGTTGAAATTGCATTGCATAAATGGGAAAGAGAAGTACCTATGTGTTTGGTGCCTTTAACTTTTGAAATATAGTATTGAGGAAAAACGAAAAATGAAAAAGAAGAAAAGAAACTCTATTTATGAAAGTACAAAATTTAGAATATTTCTCATTGTCACTTTCCTGCAAGGTGTTTTGATTATTCTCACAACATAAGCTGTGCTCATATCTGAAAATCTAATTGTTTGAAACTTGATGAGAAAATGCTTAATAGTTTAATTGCTTTGATAAACAGCTGATACTCTGATCTGATCTGGACACACCGTCAAAGCTGCCAGATTGAGTTTGTTTGCAAAAAGATATGACATGATTGATAGAAATTAACCTGAGCAAAAGAGATTTTGTTAAGTACTGCCTGATTACAACTTCCTGCCAAACTGGGCTTTTTTTGTGCACCTGTGGGTTGGGCCTCGGGTTCTGTGGTCGTTCTGGCGTTGGGGCTTGCTTAGGGTTTGGTTTTGGGTGGGTTTGGTGCTGGGTGCTCTGTCTTTGGTCGGGCCCGCTGGGGTCTGGCTGTTGGGTTTTCTTTTGCTACCCATTTCGGTTGTTTCGTGCTGTCGGGTCCTTCTTGTTGTTTCGTCAGTGGTTGGTTTGTTTTTTGGGTTCTCGGAGATGTGGTGCTGGTGAGTTGGGGGCCTTCGTGCGGACTGAACAAATTGTGTGTCTAAACACGGCAGAAATAGGGGCGAGGATTTATTTATGTTGTGGTTCGTCTTTGAATGTGTGTGTCGCTTGCATCTTTTTGTTTTGGATGGCCATTTGGTCGCTTTGTGGGAGGGTGGCTGTCTGTTTGGCTTTCTGCTGGTGGTGTTTCCATTGAGATCTGGTTGTTTCGTGTTTGTGTTTCTTTCCCTTTGTCTTATATATGATTCTTCTCAAAAAGGTAACATATTTACTCAAGGAAATTTGAATTGCCAAAAGCTCAACATGATAAAAGAAGTTTGATAAGTGGTGAAGATTAAACTGACCAAAATAGAAGGGAAGGCAATGATCAGGAATCAATATAATTATCCCACACCTCCCATCAGAGACACTGGGCCGAAACTTAGCCTCTTCAGTTCAAAATTCTGTAACTTACAGACTAGACGACTATTTACATACATGGTGTCTGGGTGAGGCAACCTAGTTAGAAATTGTAACTTGGCCCGTTTTAAGCCAAACCAGGAGTCCAGTAAAACTAATTCAGATTTTCCAACGCTGCCTCTATGTGACTCAGTTGCCTGGTAGCATTAAAAATCTGATCAGTCAGTCAGTCAGCCTCTTCAGTCTGTCACTGGTATTCATACATACTGCATCAAGAATCTGGGCTCAACTATTCTGAGGTACTTGACAGGGTGGCCACACACTCTGGAAAACAGGGAAAACGGGGAAAATAGTGAAAAAAATTCCCTGCAGGGAAAAATCAGGGAATTTGAAATTTTGCTGAAAATCGGGGAAAAATCAGGGAATTTAAAAAAATCTTATCTTTGTAAGGTCAAAATATTCAAATTTTATAGCTGTTCAGATGTGGCTACTGGTGGTTTCTTTCTGCCATATGCTTAAAATACCTGCAGATCTAATCTTACTTAAAGGTGGAGTACTTGTTAGGTGGAGTACTTGTTTGCTGTATATTCTGTTTTTTCTTTTTCTCATTCCGAAGTGGACATTTTATTGCAAACCCAATGTCTGTCATTAAATTTTGATTTTGACTACCATGAAAGTAAATTAGCACATGTGCATCATATTTTAGATAAACTTTCATATAATTAAGAATATTGTGACAGCATTGTGTATAAATATGTTACTTGACAGCATTTGAATCAGTATATGACTTCTAAAAGTAGGGGCCATTGCGATAATATTAAGGTTTTTAATCAGGGAAAATCAAATCAAATCAGTGAAAAATCAGGGAATTTGATTGCTAAAAATGTGTGGCCACCCTGCTTGAGATAACTTAATTTGTGAACTTGGATATTGTGCTAGGACCTTGTCAGGAATTAAGGACTTGGATATATTTTGGACATTCAAACTGAGGGAAGTAGATTATTTAGTTATTTGGAACTCTGCATTTATTTTAAGTTAGAGCTTTGAGGTTGACATTTGTACAAAGTAAAAGGAACTTGCTGAATTGATCGTTAAGTAATAATTAATATCTAGGGAAGTGACTTAATACTGAGAAACTTTTAGTTAGATAGTATTTAGAAAGAAGAATAGTTAAGAAAGAACTGTTGTTTACTTTACTAACATGAAATTTTTATTTTTGATATTTGGCATAAACATTTAGAATAATTTTTGGTAAATTTGAGAAAGTCTACAATTGTGTTTAGATTTGTTATTTATTAGAAGTTGGGAACTTTATGTGTGTGATTAAAGGTTTAATTTAATCAGACCGTTCCCCCATAACAGGGAATGAGGAAACAGTAACAGGATACAGCTAGAGCTAATTCCCCCAAAGTTTGCAAAAGCCATATTCTGTCACAAGCAGTGTGTGCGGGACTGAGGCAGCTGTAGTAGTTGTCATATCAGGCTCACAAAGGCAACAACAGGAGCCAAGCAACTGCTATTACAGCAGCGACAATTACAGCAGTGACTACAGCAGCAACTGATACAGCAGCTGGACAATAGTCCGTCCTACAGACAGCACCTTCCCACGAAGCAGAACAGTTCAGCTGACTGAGAAGGAGGCAGCCAGCATCCCCCTCCTAATACCCTGTTGATAAAACGACTAGGCCTCGACACACGCCCCAGAGGCATCCCACAGACCCCTCCTCCCATCCTCTCTTACGGTTGCACATATCTTTAATCATTCAGTATTTATAGCTATATAATTAAAGAAGATATTCAACAGATATTTATACATTAGGCCAGAAAAAAAAGTTATTAGATTCTCAAGCACTTTTTTTTTCTTCAAAAAATAGATGCATCCTGTGCCTTTTTATTTTTACTTCCTTTTTCGGGTTGGGTACATTTTTGGACATTTGGGTTTGTTTTGGCTAAATAAAATGGTGACTGGAAGATTTTAAATCTATCTATCCACAAGTCTCAAACAACATAAACAGATCGTAATTTACTGATTTTCTTTGCAAGTACTAGCTCTAGCTCTAGTTCTATCTCTAGCTCAAAACAGTCTAGTGCACTTGGTTCTCAAAGTATCGTGCACATGTTTCTCAGAATTAGGGCAAAGTAATGTGCACACCTATCTTAGGTCTTGTGCAAATCTAGTGCACTTTATGTCAAGTTTATCTCTCACCCATCTGTAAGTAAGAATGCCATATTTTTGTGATCTAGATTGCAATTTGGTTAGAAGTGATTCTCAGATAAGCAAGTAAAATCCATTGTCACATATTTTCGTGGATCAGAAAAAACTTACCACTGAAAACAATCATATATGCGGGACCTTTTGGACAGATGCGGCAGTGGCTGAGAATCTAATATTTTTTTATTTTTTTTTTTTTTTGGCCTTATCTCCCAAGAATGTAGGTAAAAGAAGAAATTCAAATAATATATTTATTGATTAGTTACAAATATAAAGATAAAATGAAATAGTCAACAGATATTATTATCTCCGAGAATGTAGATAAAAGCAGATACATGTACTCAGATCTCAGTTAATTAATTCCAAGTGTATAGATAGAACAAGACCTGTCGCCAGACAAGATAAATCGCCTGATCTTGCACATTTTGTATCTGGAAAATTCTAAGTCTGTGACCTTGATTTTGACATGACCTAGGTGTGTGTGTGTGTGTGTGTGTGTGTGTGTGTGTGTGTGTGTTTGTGGGAGGGGTTGGGGGGTAGTGGGTGGGGGGGATTGCACTGAGCAAAATTTTCATGTGAAATAAATCCGTGATTAGGTTAGGAAAGAATGAGGTCTTAAAAACTTAAACAAAAACTTGTAACATTTTTAAAATTCTAGGGCTGTGACCTGGACCCCAAGGTCATGGTCATGAGTGCTGATGGTGCTGATAAAAACTTTTGACCAGTATCAGTCTTGATACCAAATAGGAACTAAATCCATCATGTAGTGTAGAAGTAATGAGATCCTAAAAAACTTTGACGTAAAATTTTAATTCTGAGTGTGACCTTGACTTTGACATGACCTAGAGTGGTGGGGATGGTACTACGCAAAAGTTTGGACCACTATGTATCATCATACCAAAGATGAATCAAATCTGTGATAAGGTTAGTATTTAATGAAGTCTTAAAAACTTTAACAAAAACTTTAACATTTCAAATATTAAGTCTGTGACCTCGAGCTCAAGGTCACGGTCCTGAGTGCTGATGAAAACTTTTGATCATACCAAATAGGAACTAAATCCATCATTTAGTTTAGTAGTAATGATATCCTAAAAACTTTGACGTAAAGCTTTAACATGAAAATTCTAAGCCTGTGACCTTTACCTTGACCTAAAGTGGTGGGGATGGTACTGGACAAAATTTTGGACCAATATATGTATCATCATACCAAAGATGAATCAAATTGGTGATAAGTTGGGAAATAATGAGGACTTAAAAAAACTTTAACGAAACTTTAACATTTAAATTCTAAGTCTGAGATCCTCGACCTCAGGGTCACGGTCATGAGTGCTGATGGTGCTGATGAAAACTTTTGACCAGTGTCTATCATGATACCAAATAGGAACTAAATCCATCCTTTAGTTTAGTAGTAACGAGATCCTAAAAATTTTGACGTAAAACTTTAACATGAAAATTCTAAGTCTGTGACCTTAACGTTGACCTAAAGTGATGGGGATGGTACTGCGCAAAATTTTGGACCAATATGTATCATCATACCAATTACGAATCAAATCGGTGATAAGGTTAGGAAATAATGACGAAAACTTTAACATTTGTGGATGCCAATGCGCTGCCGTCACACGGGGTAGTACAATAGCTCTCCGTGAACGTTGTTCAGGCGAGCTAATGAGATAGTCGCCAGATATTTATACTTTTATATGCAGGTATGTACAGAGAACTTTGATAATTCAAAGTCCAAGGGACCAGACAATTTAGTTCGAATTACTGAGATTTTGAATGAGTTTATAAATGTATCATATGTTTAAAATAGGTTTTGAAAATCACTTTTAATTGTCACATATTTTGAATTATCGGTGTTTGAATTATCAAGGTTCTACTGTAGATAAAAGGAGACATTCTGGAGAGGATTTTGTATCCGTCATCAACAGTCACCATAGCTCCAGATAAGAGCGGGTGTATTCTGTAAATATTTCTCTTGTCAATGAAAACATATATTGTGGGTAATTATTGGAAGCACCTCGACATGGCTCTTCTAATGATTATCCACAACATGCTTTTTGTGGATAAATAAGAAAATATCAATGCTTTTAGATTGTAGAAAAAGCACCTTATCAAGAGCTAATCAGTTGCACCATGAAAATCCAGCTTGTTATGCTTTTGTATCACATATAGGGAAAACAGTTTTTGTCCCCCAAAGTTAGTCGAAGGGGACTATTAAAATGGGGTTGTCCATCCGTCTGTAGACACATTGAGATGGGTAGCTTGTGAACGCAACTCCTCTTACAGTTTTTTACCAATCTGTCTGAAACTTTGCTAGCATTTTTGTCATGGTCTGAAGATGTGCATCTGGTTTTGGGGTTAACCTCCCTTTATTTTTTTTGTCAACTTTTTCCACTTTTTCGACTTAGTTTTTTCAGGTCAGATTACTATTAGAATAGAAACCTTGTGGGCACAACTTTTTTCAGGTCAGATTACTATTAGAATAGATACCTTGTGGGTGCAACTCCTAATGTTTTCTAGCAATCAGTTTGAAACTATGCATGCTTGTTTCTCATGGTCTGAAGATGTGCATGTGATTTTGGGGTTATCCTCCCGTTATTTTTTAACAACTTTTTCTACTTTTTATACCCCGCTACACAATAGTGGCGGGGTATTATGGTTTCACGTTGGACGTCTGTGTGTCTGTCCGTCTATCCATCATATGTCCATCCGTCCATTTTTCTTTTTCGAAGGATGACTTGAGTAAGCATTGACAGATTTTCACCAACCTCGGTATGTGTGTTGATATTGTGGAGATCTGGTTTGGGATTGTAAATGGGCAATTCGTCAAATTTTGACAGTTATCTGCCCGAATGGCAGGGTATTATAGTTTAAACGTTTTTATTCAACTTAATTTTTTCCAGAATAGATTTCTAGAATAGATATCTTGTGGGTGCAAGTCCTCCTAGAGTTTTCCACTGATCATTTTTAAGTTATGTGTACTTGTTCTACTTCATCTGTAGATGTGCATGTGGTTTTGGGGTTATCACCTCTTTATTTTTTATCAATTTTTTCTACTGTTTCAACTAAGTTTTTCCAGGTTTGATTAGTATTAGATACCTTGTGGGTGCATCTCCTCCTAGAATTTTCCACAGATCATTTTGGAACTATTCATACTTTCTACAGATGTAGTCTGAAGATGTGCATTTGGTTTTGGGGTAATCCTCCTATTATTTTTAGCTCACCTACATGACAAGGTGAGCTTTTATGATCACATTTTGTCCATTGTCCCTCTGGCCGTCTGTGTGTCTGTAAACTATTTTTTCAAACAACATCTCATAAACCACTGATTGGATGTGACCAAACTTTACAGGAATAATCCTTGGTTGATCATCTTTCATAGTTGTTCAAATGGTTCTGGTCCATTGCACATCTAGGTCACAGAAGCTAAAAATAAATTTTTTAACTGAAAACTTATAAAATCTTGTCTGAACCGGAAGGCCCAGGTCTTTGATAATTGCTATGTACCTTCATCTAGTAGACGTCTGCCAAAATTGTTAAAATTAATGCCCTGGGGTCAAAAATGGCCCTGCGCCAGGGGTCACTTGTTTTACATAGACCCATATAGAGAAAAACTTTAAAATCTTCTTCTCTGCAAGCAGGCCCAAGCCTTTGATATTTGATACATAGCTTCACCTAGGGGACCTCTACCAATAATGTTCAAATTATTGCCCTGGGGCCAAAATGGCCCCACCCTGGGACCGACATGTTTTACATAGACTTGTATAGAGAAAACCTTTAAAAATATCTTACCTGAAACCAGAAGGCCAAGGTCTTTGATATTTGGTACCTAGCTTCACCTCGTGGACCTCTGCCAAGATTGTTTAGATTATAGCCCTGGGGCAAGAAATGGGCCTGCCCTGGGGCCGACATGTTTTACATACACTTACATAGCAAAAAAAAACATAAAAATTTTCTTGTCTGAAAGTGCAAGGTGTAGGCCTTTGATATTTGGGGTGGTTGGGTGGTGCGAAGGTGTCCTTTATCTTACGTCACCGGGGCGCCCAACTGGGCAAGGCCTGCTATCCTTGTAGCAGGTAAGGGTAGAGGGGGATGTTTTTATTTCTTCTGTTTCTTCACTTTCATTCCTGTTCCTCTTTCTTCCCTGTCCCTCTCTTTCATCTCCTCTACTATCTCTTCTATCTTTTTTCTCCCTTTCTCTGGGAGACGACACAAAATGACCCACAAGGGTTGACGTGTCGTTAAACTCCAACTCAATCAATTGATATTTGGTATGTAATATTGCCTAGAGGTTTCGACATGAGTGTTCAGATTATGTCACTGGGATGAAAAGAGGCCCCCGCTCACAGGGAGCAGGGGTGTGGACACTTGTTTTACATAGAGCAAAAGCCGGCCTCGGTGGCTCAGTTGGATGCGCCGTCCGACTGGAGACCAGGAGGTCGCGGGTTCAACCCCCACCGAGGTCGGCAACATTCTTTCGTGGAGATTGATCATGAAATATTTTCTACGGTCATTCTCTCCCTTCCGCTGAATCAAGAAGGGCAGTTGTTAGTTTCTGGCGAAAGAATGTGCACAATACTGGTTAACCCCTTAGAGGACTAAGCCTGCCCAGTAAACGTGTGGTTAGGTAAACTGACCGCACTCGACATGACCCCATTGGGTTGACTGGGCCGTAAAACCTCAACACAAACAAACAAACATAGAGCAAAAAGCCATTGGCAATGATTAGGCCTAGGACTATCAAACTAATAGGGAGGATGGACCTGAAGAGAAGATGACTAAGTCAACGGTCAAAGTCACGGTGATTTTTAGTACCAAAAAAGCTTGTTATTCTGCAGTTCTTATGGTTAGGACCCTCAAACATAGTAGAGATGTTGGTCCTCACCAGTAGATGATCCTGAGGGCAAAGGTCAAGGTCACCAGGAGGGCTTGATAACTTGGCAATGCTTGTGGATAGGACCATCAAACTTAGTTGGGATGTTGGTGCTCACCAGTAGATGACACAGTGGGCAAAGGTCCCTCACCAGTAGATGACACAGTGGGCAAAGGTCATTGTCATGGTCACTATGACCTTTAGTACTAAAAAGCTTATAATTTGGCTGTGCTTGAGGCTAGAACACTTGAAGTTAAATGGGATGTTGGTCTTGACCAGTAGATGACCCAAATTGCAAAGGTCAAGGACACAGTGGCCTCTAGTACAAAACACGCTTATAACTCAGCAGTGCTTGGGGCTAGGACCCTCAGATGTTGTAGGGATGTTTCTTCTGACCAGAAGATGACCCTGAGGGCAAAGGTCATGGTCAAGGTGACCATGACTTTTAGAACCACATCTCTGTTAGCAGTGCTATGTATAACATGATTAAGGTGAGTGATATAAGTCCATCATGGCCCACTTGTTTATCACCTTTTTCCACTTTTTTGACTTAGTTGTTTCCCGGTCTGATCAGAATAGAGATCTTGTGCGCACAACTCTTCCTAGGCTTTTCCATTGATTATTTAGAAACTATGCATACTTGTTCTGCATGGTCTGAAGATGTGCATTGTGGTTTTGGGGTCATTCTGCCATTATCTTTTTTCAACTTATGGGCCATTTAAAAAAAAATGAGTCAAAGTGTGACATTGGAGATCAAAAATAAAAGTCAGTTTGAGTCACTGCTGTCTATCAAAATATTAACTTTGATGATACAGGTTTCACAAAATGTAGGTGGGAAATGAAAAGAAGAAAACACTTTTTTGAAAATTTTGTATTCATTTCAACCTTTTTGTATTTTTTATTTAATTACGGGATTTTTCCAAAATGGAATATGTTTGGAAATACATATCTTTTCCACACAATTTTACATATGTATTGATAACATATATATAAAGGAAAAAATTGACATAAAAATTGGCCATTTTTATGTTATTTACTGAGAATTTTGGCTTTTTAAAGCAAATTGAAGCACTTGTTTTTTATCTTTACCTCAAAAAGTTTTTATAAAAACCTGATTGGGTGGAATTAAGCAGTAAAAGATGCACTGAAGACAACATTAAGTATCCTGCTGCATGTATGCAAAATTTTGACAGGATGTGACAAGCCGTTTTTTCTCAAGACTATTTAAAAAAATTGTTGTATTTTACAATAATTTGTTACACTCGGGACATAATGAGAAACTTTAATATTATTCTACTTTTCATTCAGTTTCTCTCTTGCATTTATTCTATGTCATGGAAACACTTTGTAGTTGAAATAATTCAAGTTTTTACTAACCTGCAACTATATTTGTACGTAAAATAATTATAGAACACAAATAATTGAACTTTGGTACAAAGAAACTAGTCATTCTGCACAAGAAAGGCTTTCTATAAGCAGTGGTTTTGTCAGGTGCTTAGGGAAAACCAATATGCTTGATTAAAACATTTAATATTGTGTCCTTCACTTTATGTTAGAATGCAGCCATTTAAATTATGTTAGAATGCAGCCATTTAAAAGTCTTCGGCCTGAACCGTTACACTCGGGACAAAAAAAAAATGCTCTTTAGTTTATTGATACGGTAAATGTCCTAAAATTTCGAACACTCTAAAATTTCGAACACCTAATATTTTTGCCCAAAATAATTTCTGAAAATGTCCTAAAATCTCGAACGGTAACAGTTTTGCAAAAAGGGGATTTCTAAAATTTCGAACACAGCTTCAAGTTATTTTTATCGGCACATTCTAATTTCGGTAACGTTTTTTTTTTTTGTTTTTTTTTCTGTTACGGAACCGGAAACTAAAGTGGTAGTGTTGAAAGCCACAGCAAAACGTAAATGCACACAGCAGTGTCATCATGACTTTTATGTACAAAAAAATGGCATGGGAACCGTATTTTAATTTTATACAAGCCCAGGAGATGCTGACTGAAAATTCACAAGGAAAAAAAAAGAGACTTCCATCACAATGTTAGCCATTTCCACGCGACAGTCACGTGGATGTCTGCGTGATAAGGGTTAGATTGTGCGCAGGCGATCTAGAACTGTTGTTACCTTGTGGCAGACATGATAAATATTCCGGTTGAAAAACGAAGACCAGGATAAATCTTTGGATCCGCGCTGTATACGATCTGACTATTTGCTGTTTGTTTGTGTATCTCACCTACTTCGTATGTCTTATTGCTATACCTACGTAGATGTTCATGGGTCTGCTCAGATACGACACGCAATTCTGGGGCAGTCTCATTCCAGTATAGATTACAAAAATATGTGAAAATACAGAAAATGCCACAGTCACATTCCCTTGCCCCACATGAAGAAACCGTGTGCTCGTAACGGTAACGTCACGAGAAATCATGGCGGACACCGCTTAGAGGGAAAACGCACTCTTATATTCGTTAAATTATAGAGCATTTTTTCGTCAGAAATGCATATGAAACTGGCAGATATTAAAAATAGGACCTAAGTATTGGGACAGATAGGCCTATGCAAACTGTAGACTCAGATCAGACGCCGCAGAGAAAGAGGGAATGAAACTAGTTAGGGGGAACAGGGAACATCGAAATTTGAAAAAATTTTTTAGGACAATAAGACGTGCAACCAATGAAGACTCGTCATCTTCCGATGCAAGGGCAGTCAGACTTTGCCGTTTGTCGTAACAAACAGGCATGTAAACTCCAGTTCTTGGAGAGATTACAAATCTTTGGTTAAATACATCACCGTATCAGTGAAGGTTTTACATGCATTCTGCGGCGTCTGATCTGGGTCTACACTGTTTGCTCAAGCCTTTATGTCCGAATACGTAGAGTAAGTACGGAAATTCGATCAAATCGAATCCAGAAATCATCCTGGATCCACCCCTGATTCATAAAAAAATGCTGGATCCTACTTGTAATATTCACCATCAAGGCATGTGCAATTAGCTCCCTTTAAACAGTAAAACTTAAAGAGTGAGGACCATACTCCGCATTTACCAGGGTATAAATAAATATAAGTACTGTTATTCTTTTACATTATGTATATATTGAGAACATTATAACTATTTAAAATACCCAGAAAATGAACAGTCACAAGGCAACATTTCCCTTGCCCCGCATTAAGAAACCATGTGCTCGTAGTGGTCACCTGAAATCGTGGCGGGAAACCTTTTCGGTAGAAAAACAAACTTATTTTATAGAGCCTCTTCTCGTCAGAAATGCATACGAAACTGGCGCATATTGGAACAGATAGGCCTATGCAAACAGCGTAGACTCAGGTCAGACACCGCAGAGAACAAAGGAATGAAACTAATTTGGGGGGATAGGGGAAATGGCCTCTGGGATTTTCAAGATGTCCTCTGCCTATATTCGTTTCTTGATTAAAGCCAGTATTGGTGTCTTCACAGTTATTCCTGTATTTTTCACGGGTATCATTATGAAAGCACGCCTATTCAAATATATAGAAAATTTCACATTCAAAAATTGAAACTTTCTAGATAAAAACTGACATTTTTTTCATATTTCTGCTCAAAACATAGATTGTTGGTACTCGTTAGAATTGCCTCGATGAGGCGGTTCTAACGAGTACCCACAGTCTATGTTTTGAACAGAAATACGTCCGACTGGAGACCAGGAGGTCGCGGGTTCAACCCCCGCCGAGGTCGGCAACATTCTTTCGTGGAGATTGATCATGAAATATTTTCTACGGTCATTCTCTCCCTTCCGCTGATTCAAGAAGGGCAGTTGTCAGTTTCTGGCGAAAGAATGTGCACAATACTGGTTAACCGCTTAGAGGACTAAGCCTGCCCAGTAAACGTGTGGTTAGGTAAACTGACCGCGCTCGACATGACCCCATTGGGTTGACTGGGCCGTAAAACCTCAACACAAACAAACAAACAGAAATAAGGAAAATAATGTATACCCCTCTAAACCCCAGTTTTATTATATAAAAGTGGGGTTTAAGGAGGTCATAATTATATAGGTATGTTTTCGTGATGTTCCGGTATTTCGGTAAGTCGTGTGACCTCTATACCAGAATTCCAAAGTTGATCTGATCTGCAAAGTGTGACGCGATAGTAAGAAAGCGCTACACACGAACTTGTAAATTAGCAAGTGCATCAGCGCACTCTGATCTGGGTCGTTCCTGCTCGTCCATACACTGTGGCCTTCGATAATATCTACCGCTAATATTTAAGTTTAGCGTGCCAAAGGTTTCAATAAGCACGCTGAAAAGCAAAAATATTTCCTGTCTGACTGCCTGATAGTCATGATATGCTCAGTGCATCCTATTTGAACAGGTAATTGTCCCAACAGAGATGATAGGTCCCAACAAGCCAAAATGAACCTAATCATTTGTTACAAATGTGATCAGTCTGTGCACTTGCTGGAGTCACTGCGATTCATGAATTAAAGTGTTTATACCAATGACCTAATCAGCGAATTGAGTGGACACCATCCTGCACTAGACTGCGTCTCGCATTCTGATCTGACTTACACATATACACAAAGGGACATTTTTGCCTGGAGAGGGAACTAATGAAAGGATTACTATTGATGATAGATAATTCTTGCAATAAGTTTCGTTACCGAATTCTAAACGGCAATACATTTTTTTAAAGAAAGAAATATTGCTAAAAACGATAATGGCAGTTCACAGGTTTGGCATACGTAGTTCAGTTTGGTGTCTAGCTAACACCTTTGATCTTGATCAGGCTGCATTCAGATCTGGTTGTCCGCACTGTTCCAATAGGAACGACCTTATGACATTTGAGACCAGCATAGACAAGATCAACATGCGCATTTGTGCAGTCTATGTATCGGGGCAGTCTGATCTGGGTCTACGCATATCGCCAACAGAATGCATTATGTCAGCAATACTTTTGAAGTATTTTTTGGTCAGCTTGTGTATCTCTGTGCGGTAAAGTGAAGAGGGTTGTTATGTAAGAAGACAGTGGACTAAGCCAGCCTATTTTAAGAAAGTGGCACATTCCCGGAGTGCGGAACAAACGTATCTGTCGATTAATTAGTGTACCGGATAATTAAATGTTTTGTTATGAGAAACATTTTTTGACATAGAATAAATCGGATGGAATTGAAAACAAACATCAGTGTGGTAATTATTTATTAGTTCATACAATTTCACATTCAGTTTACCAATCACACATAGCAAATAAGAACACTCTTTCGTCGTGTAGGTCCTTTTTTGTCGTTTCGGGTGTCCGAAAGCGTCCGATAGCTAGGTTAATTTTGGCTGCAAGTGAATCTGTCCTAAAATTTCGAACAGTAAATGTTTTAGCAAATCATAATTTCTAAAATTTCGAACAGCAAGAACTGAAATTATTTAATTTTGTTCGAAATTTTAGGACATTTACCGTATTGATAGAGCCAGTTTGACTTTCATTTAGTTCTCTGGTGTCAAATTTCATCAGTAGTCCTCACCCTGACAACAGTTCAGGTGGCTTCAGCCACAATTGCTATCTTGAAAATCTATTTTGAATGTCTTCTCATGAACTGAAGGTCCAAATTGACTTGAAGCTTGGTAAGGAAGCAAGCATCTGGATGACTTGTAGATCAATAAAAGCTAAAACCATTCTGATTGGAAATCCAAGATGGCAGATATCTTGAAAATTAATCTATTTTTCGCTTCTTCTCTTGATCTTAAAGGCCAGTTGACTGGAAATTTCCTAGGAAGCATCACGGTGACTGGTAGATCAAAAATGGCTAAAATTGTTCCTATTGGAAATCCAGGATGGCTGCCATGGGAGCCATCTTGAAAATCTTTTTTTTTTTTGTTTTTTTTTTTTGCTTCTTCTCCTGAACTGAAAGGCCAGTTGACTTGAAACTTGGTAGGACACATTGGGGTGACTTGTAGATCAAATATAGCTTAAACCATTCCGATCATAAATCCAAGATGGCCGCAATCTTGAAACTCTATTTTTTGCTTTTTGCTTCTTCTGAACCAAAAGGCCAACAGACTTGAAACTTGATAGGAAGCATCATCAAATCTTTCCAATCAGATATCTAAGATGGCTGCCATGGTAGCCATCTTGAAAATCTATTTTTCTCTTCTTCTGCTAAACCGAAAGGCTAACTGGCTTGAAACTTGATAGGAAGCATCAGGGTGACTTGTAGAGAAAAAAAAAGCTAAAATCCTTCCAATCGGCAATCCAAGACGGCCTCCATGGCTGCTATCTTGGAAATCTATTTTGCGCTTCTCCTGAACCAAATGGCCAGTTGACTCTTAACTTGGTACAAAGCATCAGGGTGATTGTAGATCAAAAACAGCAAAAATCATGCCGATCAGAAATACAAGATGGCCACCAATCTTGAAAATCTATTTTGAACATCTTCTCCTGAACAGAAAGGCCCATTGACTCTAAACTTATCAGACTGGAAGTATGGAGATGACTTGTAGATAAAAAATAATTGATCATTCTGATCAGTTATCCAAGATGGTTGCCCTAGCAGCCCTATTGAAAATCTATTTTGAACTTCTTTTCCTGAACCAAAAGGGCAATTGACTTGAAACTTCATTGGAAGTATTGAGTTGACTTGTAGATCAGAAGTAGCTAAAATCATTCTGATTGGAAATCCAACATAGCTGCCATCTTGAAAATCTATATTGAACCGAAAGGCCAACTGACTCAAAATTCTTTGGTAATAGGTGAGCGATGCAGGGCCATCTTGGCCCTCTTTAGTTTAGGGTCTGTCTTGACCTCTCCCTAAACTTTCTCACTCTTTCTGCTGATGAGCCTGGCCTCTTTTTTTTTTTTTTGTAAATGTTTTGGACCTTGAGGCAAAAGACAGCTTCACAACAAATTTTGTCATTTTTCACAAATTTAGCAGTTCAGCTGTAAAAAATCAAGAAATTTCATACCACAATTCATTACAAAAACTTTATGTCCCGAGTGTAACGCTATTTTCTTAATTTTACTGCTGTATAAAGATGATTTTTAAAATACAGGCACTTATATTTAAATATATTTTATGTTTTCTGTTTCATGATGCATATCTTTGACCTGATATATGAAGGTATAACTAGATTGTAAGACCATCATTTTCCAACCAAACATGATTTTTGTTGTATGCAAAGACAAAAAACATCAAGATTTTTAAAAATATTACATCAATACAGTCTTATTTCCATTAAAAGTCCCTTCAAAATTAAAGTACAGAGACTCGTCTTATAACTTGTAATGGGTTTACTGTTGTTACTTTTTATGATACTGATTTAAGGCACTAAACAATGTACAAAGGCTTTAATGCAAATAAGGTGTTACACTCAGGACATTTGTTTTTAGGTCCTAAAAAGGCACACAAGCCTTTCACTATGAAAATCTTTGGATGTATTAACTTTTGGGCACTTAGTTTCATGAAATATAAAACAGAATGCAAATTAAAGCACCATGTGGAGATGATATGAGCATTTAAAGTCAAAATGTTACACTCGGGACATTTGTGGGTTACAACACTTATAATGGTGCTTATTAAGTATAAATGAACATGCATTAGTAAGTTCATGCTTTTTAGGAAGCTGTAACATTGGACTTATCAATTAGGGTTAGTCTGGCTAATATAGATCTACTATATGCAAATTATAATAGACTTCTTTCAAAGATTTGTGTTTTGGGGTTGACAAAATTTTCCACACGTGCTTCCTTCTGAGAGGGTTCAAAAGTAACAAAATATTTGAAAAATAATTATCCATATCCAAAAACTATATGCCTAATAAGTGATGTTTACTGTGAAATATAAGGTTATCTCTACAAGAGTGTTTATTCTGTATGATAGCCAGATGAAAATTGATGTTTACTTTAAATGTCGCACTTTTTTCGTTACACTCGGGACAAATTTGACTACTTAATGTTACAGAAATTTTTTTCTATTGAACCTATACTTATGAAATTTGGCCAAAATTTTAACATTTTTATAACACATAATGTGGCATAAACTTATCATAAGCAAGTCTTTTCAGTTTTTGTGCAGGTCAGTTTGAAAAAAAAAAAAAAATTTTTTAAATGGCCCTTATTGCTTTTTTTCAACTTTGTTTTATTTAGTTGTGACACAATGATGTGGGTAGCTTGTGGGCACAACTCTTCTTACAGTTTTATACCAAACTTTTTGAAACTTTGCAGGTGTTTTTGTCATGGGCTGAAGATGTGCATGTGCTTTTTGGGAGGATAATTTTTTGTTAACTTTTTTTCCCACCTTTTAGACGTTTTTTTCAGGTCGAATTAGTATCGGAATAGATACCTTGTGAGTGCAACTCATCCTACAGTTTTCCACCCATCATTTTCAAATTATGCATACTTGTTCTACATGGTATGAAGATGTGCCTGCAGTCTTGGGGTTATCCTCCCATTAATTTTTATTAACTTTTTCCACTTTTTTGACTTAGTTTTTTTCCAGGTCTAATTGGTATTGGATTAGATACCTTGTGGACACAACTCCTCCTTGAATTATTTTGAAACTATGCATATTTGTTCTCTTGTTTGTCTGTCATAACTGACAATGACCTGTCCTAATCAACTGTGTGATGTGTTATTATTTGTGTGTTCTAAGATGGCTGAGGAGACCAATCTTAGCTCTAAACTGCCTGTTGCAGATAGAACAAGAGCGGTCTGAGGAAGAAAGCTCTGTTGGTGATGCCTTAGCTCTGGCTTTTCGCTGTGCACATTTCTGCTCGGCTTCGCTGATTCTTTTTGCTTCGTATTCACCAGCTCCCCTTTTTATGAGGCCTCACCACTTTGTACAATCCTGTGCAATCTGTTCTCATGACTCTGTTGGTATGTTGAAGTCTTTAAGGGAGGCTTTGAGGGTGTCCTTGTATCGCTTCTTCTGACCACCATGGGAGCATTTTCCTACTTGAAGTTCTCCATAGAGGATTTTTTTGGCAAACGTTCATCAGGCATTCTGGTAACATGGCCTGTCCATCTTAACTGTGCCAATTTCAGAATAGTATGTACACTCAGCATCCCTGCCCTTTTCAGGACTTCTGTGTCTGGAATCCTGTCTTTCCACTTGATCTTTAGAAGTTTTCTAAGACAGCTTGTATGGAAGTGGTTCAGTCTTTTGGCATGCTGTTGGTAAACTGTCCAAGTTTCGCATGCGTATAATAGTGTTGGCAGCACTACCGCTCTATATACTTTCAGCTTTGTGTCAAGTCTGATTCCACATCGGTCCCAAATACTTCCACGTAGCCGGCCAAATGCTGCACTAGCTTTGGCAATTCTAGCATTGACTTCATCATCAATGTGCACAACTCTAGACAATGTGCTTCCAAAGTAGGTGACTTGCAGTCGTTGACCTTTCACTGTGGTTGTACGCTCCTTGTAAAGCATTCCAGGTGCTGTCTGATATACTACCTCAGTCTTTTTGATGCTGATTGTGAGATCATAGCTGTCACATGAATCAGATACTTGAGCCACACCTTTTTGCATTTTCTCTTCTGTTGGAGCACCCTTTGCCATGTCATCAGCAAAGAGGAACTCGTCTAGCACCTACGTCTGCACCTTAGATTTAGCTTGCAACCTCCTTAGGTTGAAAAGTTTCCCATCAAAGGGATACCTAATAGGTATACCATTGTCACCATCCTGGAAAGCATCTGTAAGCATGGCAGAAAATATCATGCTGAACAGTCTTGAAGCTAGTACACAGCCTTGCTTAACTCCATTTGTCACAGGAAATGGATCAGAAAATTCGCCATCATTTTGGACCCTTGCAAGCATACCATCATGGAACTGACACATCATTGCTATGAATTTGGCAGGACAGCAAAACTTTGCCATAATTTTGCAAAGTCCCTCATGACTGACTGTGTCAAAATAATGCTTGGGTAAGGTCAACATAGGTTATGTAGAGGTCCACATTCTGTTCCTGGCATTTTTCTTGAAGCTGTCGTGCTGTAAAGATTATGTCTATTGTTTCTGTTTTTCCTGAATCCACACTGGCTTTCTGGTAGAAGCCCTGACCGTTCCAGGTGTTCATTCAATCGGTTCAGTAGGACCCTAGCAAGGATCTTCCCAGCAATTGACAATAAAGAGATGCCGCAATGATTGTCACAGACTTGAGGATTCCCTTTCCTTTTGAATAGGTGGATAATTGTTGCATCCTTGAATTCTTGAGGGAAGACTTCTTTTCTCCACATAATGTGAAATAACTCTGTCAGTTTCTCTGCAAATGGAGGACCTCCTGCTTTGTAGATCTCTGCAGGTATTGTATCTGATCCTGGAGCCTTGCCAGATGACAGGAGTTTTATTGCTTTCATTGTCTCAGAGACGGTTGGGAGCTCATCAAGCAGCGGATTACATTCCACCTGTGGTAGTCTGTTGATAGCTTCATCATTGATAGATGATGGCCAATTAAGGACACCATCAAAGTGTTCAGCCCATCTTTTCAAGATAGCTTCTTTGTCAGTCAGAAGACTAGTTCCATCTGCACTAAGGAGTGGGGTGGTTCCTGAGCTCTGGGGACCATATACTGTCTTGAGTGCATCAAAGAACTTTTTCATGTCCTTTCTGTCTGCAAAGGACTGGATTTCATCAGCCTTTTTTCTCAGCCAGGAGTCTTTCATGTCTCTGAGCCTCGTCTGAACTGTCTTGCATATGTTTGAATAGGCAGTCTTGCTAGATACTGAGTTGGTATTTCTGAGGTAAGCCTTGTGTTTTTGGTGTTTCTCTTCAAGGAGTCCCTGAATTTCTTTGTCATTCTGATCAAACCAATCTTGGTGTTTGCGAGATACTGGTCCTAGGGAATCCATTGCTGGAGAGTGAATGGTGTCTCTGAAGACTGTCCAGCTCTCATCTACATCTTCTGAACTGTGTTCCAGTGCATCTAAACGGCTGCAGAGATCGTTGATGAATGCTTGCCTCTTGCTGTCTTGTTTCAGCTTGGAGACATCTAATTTCTTTGGCACCTTCTTGCCTTGTGGTCGTCATACAGGCTGAATGCGCAGGTTTAGTTTGCTGACAACATGCCTGTGATCTGTCCAACAGTCTGCATCACATAATTTTAGCCACTCTGACTTCCTGTCTGTCCTTCCTTTGCACTATGACATAGTGAATGACATGGCAGTGTTTGACGCGAGGGTGCATCCATGTTGTCTTTCTGCGAGTTGGTAGACGGAAGACTGTGTTGGTGATCAGTAATTCATGCTCTGCACACTTCCTTAAAAGGAGGAGTCCATTACTGTTGCACTTCCCTACACCTTCAGATCCAATCACTCCCTCCCAGGTCTGGTGGTCTGTGCCCACTCTGGCATTGAAGTCCCCAAGGAGGATGAGTTTGTCTGTCCAGGGTGCTGCAGAAATCGCAGAATCCAAATCATCATAGAACTTGTCTTTAACCTCATCTGGGTTGGTCATTGTGTTGGTCATAAATATTTGTTCTACATGGTTTGAAGATGTGTGTGCAGTTTTTGGTTGTCCTCCTATCATAGGGTTTTAAAAGTCATAACCCTTTACTGACAAAGCCATGACGCCGGAGGACACTTGCTCAGGATGAGCTATAGTGATCTCGTTTTTCCTGTTGTCCGTCTGTCCATTTGTGCATCCATTCATTAACATTTTCAAATGACATCTCTGAAGCCACTGAGCTACTTTTGCTCAAATTTCATATGGACCTTAGGTTGGGGGAATGACATATTGCTAAAATGTTTGTGGTCCATTGACCAAGATGGTCCCCATGCCCATATATGGTAAAAACCTTTAAAATTTTCTCCAGAACCGAGGATGCATTGGGGCTGAATCTTTGCACAAATTATTGGGGAGGGAAGGTCTGCCGAAGGCTCAAGGTGAGCTATTGTGATCACTCACCGTCCGTTGTCGTCGTCTGTCAGTCTGTCCGTCCGTCCGTTCACAATCTTTAAACATCTCCTCTTAAATTATTGATTGGATTTTGACCAAACTTCACAGGAATGATCTTTGGTTGATCCTCTTTTAAAGTTGTTCAAATGGTTCTGGTCCATTGCATATCAAGGTCACAGGAGCTAAAAATAGGTTTTTTAACTAAAAACTTAAAAAATCTTCTTGTCAGAAACCAGTTGACCGATTTCAATATAATTTTGTAGAAATGTTCCTTTGGTGATCCTCTACCAAGATTGTTCAAGCCATTTGGATTTGTCAAAAAACATGGCCCCCAGGGGGCGGGGCTTATTTTCCCTATATATCTATATAGAAAACTTTAAAAATCTTCTTGTCAGAAACCACTGGACCGATTTCTATATTATTTTGCAGAAATGTTCCTTTGGTGATCCTCTACCAAGATTGTTCAAGCCATTTGGATTCATCAAAAACATGGCCGCCAGGGGGCGGGGCTTATTTTCCCTATATATCTATATAGAAGACTTTAAAACTCTTCTTGTCAGAAACCACTGGACCGATTTCAATATAATTTTGCAGAAATGTTCCTTTGGTGATCCTTTACCAAGATTGTTCAAGCCATTTGGATTTTTCAAAAAATGTGGCCGCCAGGGGGCAGGGCTTATTTTCCCTTTATATCTATATAGAAAACTTAAAGAATCTTCTTGTCAGAAACCACTGGACCGATTTCAATATATTTTTGCAGAAATGTTCCTTTGGTGATCCTCTACCAAGATTGTTCAAGCCATTTGCATTCGTCAAAAAACCTGGCAGCCAGGGGCCGGGGCTTATTTTCCCTATATATCTATATAGAATACTTTAAAAATCTTCGTCAGAAACCACTGAACCGATTTCAATATAACACAGCAAGAATGTTTCTTTTGTAACCTTCTCCCAAGATTGTTCAAGCCGTCATGATTCGTCAAAAAACATGGCTGCCAGGGGGCGGGGCTTATTTTACCTATATATGAGTATCTATATAGAAAACTTTAAAAATCTTCATGTCAGAAACCATTGGACCGATTTCTATATAACTTGGCGAAAAAGATTTCTTGGTGATCCTCTACCAAGATTGTTCAAGCCATCATGATTTGTCAAAAAACATGGCGGCTCGGGGGCGGGGCTTATTTTCCCTATATATCAATATAGAAAATTTTAATGATCTTCTTGTCAGAAACCACTGGACTGATTTCAGTATAACATTGCAGGAATGTTCTTTTGTAACCCTCTACCAAGATTGTTCAAGTCGTCATGATTCATCAAAAAACATGGCCGCCAGGGGGCGGGGCTTAATTTCCCTATATATCTATGTAGAAAACTTTAAAAATCTTCTTGTCAGAAACCATTGGACTGATTTCATTATAACTTGGCAGAAATGTTTCCTTGTTGACCCTCTACCAAGATTGTTCAAGTTATCATGATTCGTCAAAAAACCTGGCCGCCAGGGGGCGGGGCTTATTTTCCCTATATACATCTATATAGAAAACTTTAAAAATCTTCTTGTCAGAAACCAGTATCACCATTGGACTGATTTCATTATAACTTGGCAGGAATGGTTTTTTGGTGACCCTCTACCAAGATTGTTCAAGCCGTCGTGATTTGTCAAAAAACATGGCTGCTAGGGGGCGGGGCATTTTTTCCCTATACACTGCCACGCCATTATTACGCGGTCCCTTAAAACGCAGAAATTGTTATAACGCGGTTGGTCTGTGGCTCCCATTTTTTGTGCAGTTTTTTCCTCAATTTTGAAAGTTTTGCCCTTTTTCCGCGGAACTCAGCAGTCAAAAAGATTGTTAGTCTCGCGGATTTACACAATCTGTTTTACCAAAGTTGTCATCGGTATTTTGCCTTTTGGCTATTTCAGACACAAAATAGGTGTCATATTTTTCATTCATCTACCTGGTGACCGATAAAAGTTTAACCCTTAAAGCGCCAGTCACAACTGCAGCAGAAAAAAATTTTACTTTTATTATTTTGTTTTATTTTTTTTTTTTTTCAGAGAATAAAGTCTTGACATTTCAGGTGAGTCATCTGCCAAGCAGACGATTCACATGAAACGTCATGACTTAAATGATGCTCTGAAAAATAAATGGTAATGGATAAAAAAAATCAAAATGTTGTCTGCTACAATTTTTTGCTTAGCGCTTTAAAGGTTAGTTTAAACGGTAGCTGTCAATCAGCTCTTTGATCTTGCCTACAGTAACGGTAAATGACCTCGTGTCATTTATGAGTGAAACCTGAGCAGAAAAATCCTTTGATGTTATCCTAGTTTGTGAACACATTTGACCCATAAAATGCCAAGCAAAATTTGTGGTAGACAATATTAATTTATTTTCCCTATTTTCAGAGAAAACAAGTGTTGACATTTCATGTGAATTGTCTTCCAAGACGATTCACATGAAATGCCAGGACTTGTTTTCTGTGGCAAATAAAATAATAATTATAAAAAAAATAGTCAAAATTGTTGGCTGCAGTTGTAATTGGCGATTCATATAGATGAGCTGCAGAAATAAAAAAAAAAATGCCCAAGAGTGTAAAATGTATAACTTCATTTAACCCTTAGAGCGCCAATCACAACTGCAGTAGAAAACAATTTTACTTTTATTTTTTTTTTCAGAATAGTCTTGACATTTCATGTGAATCATCAGCTGATGATTGACATGAAAGGAAACTTTAAAAAAATCGAAACTGGTTGAGCAGACAACACGGTTCGGAAATCAACCTGCACATCATCGTACATTTGAAGTTCTCTTCCATCATTTATTTGTTTGTTTTTTTCGGACGAGTGCGAAACAGCAGCTAAGGTCAGGAACCTCAGGAACATCAGCAGGCACGTAGAAAAGCACTTCAGAGGAAAATTACAACAAACTTAAAAAATCAAGCCTGCGCATCATCATATGCTTGAAGGTCTCTTCCACCATTTATTTATTTATCAATTTATTTATTTGTTTTTATTTATTGGCCATTTTGGCTGTTCGGTCTAGCGGTACAGCTGAAGCTATCCATACCGCAAGACTGTTGCAGTTAGTTCCCTTGATTAGGGGTGCTTGATTGGTCATAAAAGAGCAACAAACATTTTAAAGTTTACAAATTTATTATTCACTGGATAAAAACAATGAAGCGGATATCAAGCAAGGTACATGCACAAAGTTTCAACAATAAACAAACATAAACAACATGCAATATAACTTATAAAATACGTGCAATACGTAACATCTCATAATTACAGGAGGAAACAGCTATCATGCATGCAAAATAGTGGGTGGGGGTTGTCGAGATGGGTAGAGCGCGGACCGCATAAGTCGCGGTCAGCGTTCATGGATCCTGACGACCGCGCTATATAGGCGCTGCAGTGTATATCTATATAGAAAACTTTAAAAATCTTCTGTTAAGAAACAGTTGATCGAGTTCAATGTAACTTGTTTAAATTAATGGTCGTACATTGACATTTGACCTTTTTATGGCAAGGTCAAGTTTGCTAATCCCTGTGCATTTGTATGGGTGCTATGCATTTGTATGGGAAAATGTTGAGAATTTCAAACAACCTCCTCTGAAGTCTCTGGGCCACTGTAGCTCAAATTTCATGTTGAGCCTCCTTGGGGCAGGGGAATGAAAGATTGCTAAAATGGTGGTGGTCTATTGACCAAGATGTCTGCCATGCTCATATATGGTAAAAAAACCCTTAAAAATCTTCTCCTCCTGAACCAAATAAGCTCTGGGCCCTAATCTTTGCCAAATTATTGGGGACAGGAGATCTACCAAAGTTGCTAAAATGAAGGTCCTGTGTTGACGTTTGACCTTTTAAGGCAAGATCAAATTTGCTTCCCCATGCATTTGTATTGGCCCTATACATTTATATGGGAAAAGTGTTGAGAATTAGTATTTTGGACATCTTTTCTATAATCCAGTTGAGTCAAAAATGATGATGAGCGTTAGGGCGCCTAGTAGACACAAAATAGCTAAATGAGCCGATAGAAAATCCAAGATGGCTGCCACAGTCACCATCTTGAAAATCAGTTCTCAACATCTCTTCCGAAACGTTTGATAGCTTTTCCTCTGTACCAGCAGGTTAACTGCTGGATTGAAACAAGCTAAAATTGTGTCAATCAGATATCCAAGATGGCCGCAGTGGTTCCACTCCAATGAATAAGATGGCCACCAGAGCTAAAAACAGAAAATCATCAAACAACATCTCGTCCTTGGCCAATGTCTCGATTTCAAAATATTTGCACAGAAGTGTTCATCCAATGGTCCTCTACCAAAATTGCTAAAATGGTTCTGCTTGGCTGAAAAAAATGGCTGCCAGAGCTAAAAATAGAAAAACCTTTAAAAGACATCTCTGCAGCCAGTATCCTGATTTCAAAGTAATTTCACAGAAGAATTCCTCATATGGCCCTTTACCAAAATTGCTAAAATAGTTCCGCTGGGCTGAACAAAATGGCCGCTACAGCTAAAAATAGAATAAACAACATCTCCTTGGCCAGTGGCTTGATTTCAAAATGATTTCACAGAAATGTTCCTCTTATCCCCATTTTTAGCTCACCTGAGCTCTGCACAGGATGAGCTATTGTGATCACTTTTCATCCATTGTCCGTCCGTCCATTAACATTTTCAAACAACTTCTCCTCTGAAGCCGCTGAGCCAATTTTGCTCAGATTTCATGTATAGCCTCCTTAGGGTGGGGGAACGAAAGATTGCTAAAATGGTCACGGTCCATTGACCAAAATGGCCGCCATGCCCATATGTGGTAAAAACCTATAAAAATCTTCTTCTCCAGAACCGAGGATGCCTTGGGGCTGATTCTTTGTACGAATCATCGGGGACGGGAGGTCTACCAAAGTTGCTAAAAGAATTGTCATACGTTGACGTTTGACTTTTTTTACGGCAAGGTCAAGTTAGCTTCCCTATGCATTTGTATGAGCCCCATACATTTGAATGGGAAAATTGTTGAGAATTTCAAACGACTTCTCCTTTGAAGCCTCTGAGCCAATTTTGCTCAAATTTCATATGGAGCCACCTTAGGGTTGGGAATCCAAAGATTGCTAAAATTGTCGCGGTTCGTTGACCAAGATGGCCGATATGCCCATATATGGTAAAACCCTTTAAAAATCTTCTTCTCCAGAACCGAGGATGCCTTGGGGCTGAATCTGTGCACAACTCATCAGGGACAGGAGATCTACCAAAGTTGCTAAAAAAGATTGTCGTACATTGACATTTGACCTTTTTACGGCAAGGTCAAGTTTGCTTCCCTATGCGTTGCCGTGGCTGCCATCGTGAAGATCTATTTTTCGCTTCTCCTGAACTGAAAGGCCAATTGCTTCAAACTTGCTAGGAAGCATCAGGGTGACTTGTATATCAAATGTAGCTAAAATCGTGCCTATTGGAAATCCAAGATGGCCACCATGGCAACCATCTTTTCTACTCCGAAAGGCCGATTGACTCCAAACTTGATAGGAAGCATCGGGATGACTTGTAGATCAAAAATAGCTAAAATTATGCCAATGGGCAATCCAAGATGGCCACCATGGCAGCCATCTTGAAAATCTATTTTTCGCTTCTCCTGAAACGAAAGGCCAGTTGACTCGAAACTTGGTAGGAAGCATTGGGGTGACTTGTAGATCAAAAATAGCTAAATTCGTGCCGATCATAAATAAAAAATGGCCGCCATGACAGCCATCTTGAAAATCGTTTTTTGCTTCTCCTAAACCCAAAAGTCAGTTGACTCGAAACTTAGTAGGAAGCAACTGGGTGACATATAGATCAAAAGTAGCTAAATTTGTTCTGATCAAAAATCCAAGATGGTGACCATCTTGAAAATCTATTTTTCGCTTTTTCTCCTGCACTGAAAGGCCAGTTGAATCGAAACTTGGTAGGAGGCATTGGGGCGACTTGTAAATCAAAAATAGCTAAAATCATGCTAATCGTAAATCCAAGATGGCTGCCATGGTGTCCATCTTGAAAATTTATTTTTCGCTTCCTCTCCTAAACCCTAATGCCAATTGACTGGAAACTTGGTAGGAAGAATCAGGGTGACTTGTAGATAAAAAATAGCTAAAAATGTTCTGATTGGAAATCCAAGATGGCTGCCATGGCCGCCATCTTGAAAATCTATTTTTCACTTCTTCTCCTGAACTGAAAGGCCATTTGACTCGAAACTTGGTAGGAAGTATCAGGGTGACTTGTAGAGCAAGTCGCTGTCAGAAATCCAAGATGGCCACCATGACAGCCATCTTGAAAATCTGTTTTTCACTTCTTCTCCTGAACTGAAATGCCATTTGACTCGAAACTTGGTAGGAAGCATCGGGGTGACTTGTAGATAAAAAATAACTCAAATTGTTGCGATAAGAAATCCCAAATTGCAGCCATGGCGTCCATCTTAAAAGTCTTTTTCTCCTGAACCGAAAGGACAATTGACTCAAGTTCATTGGAAATATGGAGGTGACTTGTAAGATCAACAGTAGCTAAAATCATTCTGATTGGAAATCTAAGATGGCTGCCATCTTGTTTCTGTTTATTATATTTCCCTGCCATTGAGCTGTTTACATGTATAAAATCATGATTCTTCAGAAACCACTTAGACATTTGCCACCAAATTTCACATTGATCCTACTGTTGAAATGTGATTGAGAGTTTGTTCAAATGATCACACTCCATTGACTGTCATGCCATATATATTCTTCTTCAAAATTAAGAACTGCTTAAATGATATCTTTTCATTAGTTGCAGTGACAGGATTGGAAAAATGTTGCATAACATCTGCATATCTGCAGTGGCTATGTCACTCAGGTGAGCGACCCGTGACCCGTGGGCCTCTTGTTTTGACTTGAGGCCTATTGAAAATTTCAGCATTTTAATCTTGTAAGCAATATATCTCAACTGTTTAAGCCATTGCCTTGAAACTTGACAGGCTGATAGGGAATGATGAGTAAATGACCTGATTAACATAGCAGTTAACTCAGGTGAGCGTTGTGGCCCATGGACCTCTTGTTTGGTCTTGCTGAAGCATCGGTGTGGCTGAGTGGTTAGTGCTTCTGACTACAGATCACAAAATCCTGGATTTAAATCTGCTAGTGGCTGATTTCAGCATAATATTATGACTGTAGGGTGCTTCAATGCATAAAGTCTTTCATCATCATCTTTCCATCTCATTGATATGATTTAATAAATGATCTTGTAAAGGAATTTAAAACACTGAATCATTGCCATCATTTGTTGCTTGTTTTTCAGAAAAGGGAGAGGAAACTCTGAAAAGAATTGCTAAAGTCCTTGGTTCTACACACAAGCAACACACAGACACATTTTCAAATCAAAGTTCTGAAGTTCTTGAAAGTGACCCAATAGATGGTGGTTCTGCAGTGACAACAGTTGATGTAAATAAAGATGAAGAAGATTTAATGAAAAGAACTAGAGACCAAGATAGAGATAAACTTAATTTGAACACAACAGATGATGACAAAACTGATGACAAAAATTCCAGTTCCTTCAGTCCGAACCCTTTGAAGAATGAAGACATGTTAATCAAAGAACTTAAGGTTTGTTTGTGTTTCTTTTTCAAAACTAGAAATGTGTTCTTTTAAACTGTACCCCATTTTGAATGAAGAAATGTACATCAAGGAAATTAAAGTTTGTTTTGACCCCAATTTCGAAGAAGTTGGAGGGGCATATTGCTTTTTGGGCTGTTTGTCTGTCCAGCCATCCTTTCATCACGCTTTTCTTAAGAGCAAGATATCTTGGTAACTATTGAGCTAGGGCCTTGAAACTTGGTGAGCTTACTAGGGCAAGAGAAGTAGATCTCCTGATTAACATCCAAGAAAAAAATATGTTTCAAATTGTCATGAGAGTTATGTCCCTTTTTATGCCCCGCCACAAAAAATGGTGTGGTATTATGTTATACCGCTGAAATTTTGAATGTCTGTCTGTCCATCTGGGCTTCATAATTTCGTATCCCCTCCATAACTCAGATACCATTTGAGATATTTATACCCCCGACATATGAAGTATATTGGGGTATATGGTTTTTGCTTTTCTGTTCGTCCATTTGTATGTAGGTTTGTTTGTTCGTCTTTCCGTCACAGGGTCAAAGTTTTAGGGTTAAAGTTTATAAGACCTCATATTTTGAAGACCCTTTGATGGATTTCATTCATATTTGGCATGATGGTAGATATAAGTCTAAAGTTTTTATCAGCACCATCCCCACCCCGGGGATGACCTTGTGGTCAAGGTCACGGATTTAGAATTTTCATTAAAAAAATCAAAGTTTTTTGTGTTCAAGTTTATATAGCTATATCATGAAGACCCTTGAGGAATTTCATTTATATTTGACATGTTGGTAGATATCGGCCTAGAGTCTTACTCAGCATGAACCTCACCCCAGGTGTGAGCGAGGTCAAGGTCCAAACTTAGAATTTTCATAAAAAAAATAAACATTTTTGTGTTTAAGTTTATATAGCCATATCATCAAGACCTTTTTGTTAAATTTCGTTATCCCCTAACTGAAAGGTTGAGCAGATATACCTATCAGCAAGGAATCTGTTCTTCTGTCCGTCCTTCCATTGAAGCATTATTTGTTCATACTTTATTTTTGTCTTAGGGTCAAAGTTTTTACGTTAAAGTTTATAAGACCTTATATTATGAAGACCCTTTGATAGATTTCATTCATATTTGGCCTGATAGTAGATATAGGGCTTAAGTTTTTAATCAGCACCAATCCTACCCCGGGGGATAACCTTGGGGTCAAGGTCACGGACTTAGAATTTTTATAAAAAAATTTTTGTGTTTATGTTTATATAGCTTTACCATCAAGACTCTTTGAGGAATTTCATTTATATTTTATATGTTGGTAGAAATAGGTCTAGAGTTTTACTCAGTATGATCCCCATCCCGGGGTATGACCTTCAGTTCAAGGTCACAGACTTAGAAATTTCATATAAAAGTTAAAAAAAAAATTGCATCTAAGTTTATATAGCTATACCATCAAGACCTTTTGTTGAATTTTGTTATCCTCCTACTGATAGGTTTAGGGGATATAGCTATCAGCATGGAATCCATCCATCCATCTGTCTGCCCATAAACGCATTATTGTGCACCCCATAACTCGTAAGTACCCTTTGAGCTATTTTCACGAAACTCTGTCAGGTTGTAGAGGGCATTTGGTAGGGGTGTTGGGTACAAGAAAGACAACTGTAACTGACTTGTTCCGTGAGTTACATCCCCTTATCTCCAAAATTGTAAAAATTTTGTGCTAACCATAACTTTAAAACACGTTGAGATATTGTCATGATACTTCACCAGTATGTAGAGGACATTGAGTAGGCATATCACATTCAAGAATGACACTCTAACCTACTCCATTCTGCAGTTTTTGCCCTTGATTATTTAAACTTTGTGTGGGCAATAACTCTAAAAAATTTTTAAGATATTTTTGTGATACATTACCAATATGTAGAGGAAATTGAGTAGGCAGGTCACGTTAAAATTTTCATTAAAATTTATATAGCTATACGAGGGATGTTCGAAATGAATTGCTTATTTCTATCTGGAGACTTCAAATTTCAAGTTAGCCCAAAACTACTCATTTCATGCCCTCGAAGTACTCCCCATGGCTAGAAATGCAAAGTTTCAGCCGATGTTTCCACTTCTTGAAGGCGTCACGGTACACTGATTTGGGCACAGTAATAAGGTACTGATGAATGGCAGATTCAAGTGCCTGTCGGGACTGGTATTTCCGCCCAGCAAGGAATGCTTTCAATTTCGGAAACAAAAAGAAATCACATGGGGCAAGGTCTGGGGAATACGGGGGGGTGAGGCAAAACAGTTACTTTTTCTTTCTTCAAAAATGCCGCAACTATTGCGGAGGTATGAGCTGGGGCATTGTCATGTAGAAGACCGACATGTTTAAAACCAGTGGCAGGGCATCGTTTCTGATAAAACTTTTTCAGTTTCTTCAGTACTACATCTTTGTAGTACTTTCCGGTGATGCTTTTGCCCTTTTTCACTGGCACTTTTATTGCGACTCCTTCACCAGAGAAGAAGATTGCATACAAAACCTTCTTTGTACTCAAAGAACGTTTGGCAATTATTGGGCGTTTGCTGTGTTTAGTGGCCCAGATCTTATTGCTAACCTTTCTGACGGGCTCAAAATAATGGACCCAGGTTTCATCACCTGTGACGACATTGGCAAACTGCTTTTTGTCATATTTTGGAAACATTTGAAGCAGCTTTTTGGCCACTTTAACCCGTTGCCTCTTTTGCTCGTCAGTCAACAGATGTGGCACCCATCTAGCAGAAATCTTTCTGACTTTCAAATGCTTCTTCAAAATAAGGTGAACCGTTGATATGCCTACCTTTCGTGCAATATCACGAACTGTAAATCTGGCATCTCCTTCAATGATTTCCTTTATTTTGGAAACGATTTCTTTACGAGATGCAGATTTTGGCCTACCTGATTTCGGTGCATTTTCGATGGACTCTACACCAGACTCAAACTTCTTTTTCCACCGCCGAACTGTGTCATAAGACACACAAGAAGGTCCAAAAGCAGTAGAAATTTCAGTCATCAGCTTCTTCAAAGAACAACCAAGTTTTGAGCGAGCTTTGATGTAAGCCCGTATTTCATCTTTTTTGTCGACGCTTCTACCAACCATTTTTACTGCAGTACTGCGTGTATTCAAATGGCAAATTTTATATCTTACACTTAATCTAACATGTACATTTATACACCATTGTGTAGATAATGAATAACCCTGTACAGGTATGTATTGGTTTTTATCGTGCCCCACGTGGATATCGAGCTAGAGGACAATAAGCAATTCATTTCGAACATTCCTAGTATTATGAAGACCCTTTTGTTGGTTTCATTAATATAAAGCATGATGATATATGTAGGTCTAAAGTTTTTCTCGGGGACCATCCCCAAGCTGGGGTATGGCTTTTAAGTCAAGGTAACAGACTTTTCATACAAATGTCTTTTTTGCTTATATTATAAAGACTGATTGATTTGACTGGTCTATGGTGATAGATTGAGGGCTAAAGTTTTAATTAGCTCAATCCCTGCCCTGTTCCTGACCTTTGAGGTCAAGGGCTTCACATTATGTGTGATTGAATTCTTTCAATGTTATAACATATAGCATACAACTGCCATCTCCAGAGTCAAAGCTACATACTTTGTGCTCTTTAAAAAGTGGCAGTAGGTAGCTCTGGTTGGAGGTATACGTGCTCCATGGGCACTTTGTCTAGATTCATGAAACTTCACACTAATGTAGAGCACTATTATATGACTAATGTGCAGAACATATGAACTGTAACTCAGGTTTGCCTACTTTTTAGAGTTATTACTCTTTGAACATTGAACATAGCCATTCCTACCATGTACAGTTAAACCTGTGTTAAGCAAGCACCTGTGGAAAAGCCAAAGACAGATGCTTGCTTAATATAGGTAGATTTCCACTTCTTTGCCTTTAATGGGATCTGAAATAGTGGCCTTTAAAGACAGGTGATTGCTTAATACAGGTGGTCTCTAGGACAGGTTTGACTGTACTAATATCCGCTGCATAACTCTGATACCATTTGTGACTTTTTCACAAAACTTGACACAAATGTAAAACACTATAAGACAAAGTGCAGAACACATGAATTGTAACTCTGGATTGCTTACTTTTAGAATTATTGTCCCCCGCCTTTTCGAAGAAAAGTGGAGGGACACTGTTTTTGGTTTTCCGTGGTGCGTGGCGCGTGGTGCGTGGCGCGTGGCGCGTGGCGCGTGGTGCGTGGTGCGTGGTTCCGAGTTTTTAGTGGGTACTTTGTCCGCTTAACTCCTCCCACAGTTTCTGTCCAATCCTTTTGAAACTTTACAGGTGTTTTAAGGATGGTATGAAGATATGCATGTGGTTTTTTCAGAATCCTGAAATAATTTTTTATCACTTTTTCTGCATTTTTAACTTAGACATTTTTTTAGTTCTAATATTACAGAAGTCTATAGGGAGTAGGTACCTTGTCCCCTTAACTCCTCCCACAGTTTTTGGCCAATCCTTTTGAAACTTTACATGGGCTTTTAGGATGGCCTGAAGATATGCATGTGGTTTTTTCAGAATCCTGAAATAATTTTTTATCACTTTTTCCGCATTTTTAACTTAGACATTTTTTGAGTTCTAATACTACAGAAGTGTATAGGGAGTAGGTACCTTGTCCCCTTAACTCCTCCCACAGTTTTTGGCCGATCCTTTTGAAACTTTACATGGGCTTTTAGGATGGCCTGAAGATATGCATGTGGTTTTTTCAGAATCCTGAAATAATTTTTTATTACTTTTTCCGCATTTTTAACTTAGACTTTTTTTGAGTTCTAATACTACAGAAGTCTATAGGGAGTAGGTACCTTGTCCCCTTAACTCCTCCCACAGTTTTTGGCCGATTCTTTTGAAACTTTACAGGTGTTTTAAGGATAGCCTGAAGATATGCATGTGGTTTTTTCAGAATCCTGAAATAATTTTTTATTACTTTTTCCGCATTTTTAACTTAGTCATTTTTCAATTTCTAATACTACAGAAGTGTATAGGGAGTAGGTACCTTGTCCCCTTAACTCCTCCCACAGTTTTTGGCCGATCCTTTTGAAACTTTACATGGGCTTTCAGGATGGCCTGAATGTATGCATGTGGTTTTTTCAGAATCCTGAAATAATTTTTTATTACTTTTTCCGCATTTTTAACTTAGACATTTTTTGAGTTCTAATACTACAGGAGTATATAGGGAGCAGGTACCTTGTCCCCTTAACTCCTCCCACAGTTTTAAGCCGATCCTTTGAAACTGTACAGGTGCTTTAAGGATGGTCTGAAGATATGCATGTGGTTTATTCAGAATCCTGAAATTATTTTTTATCACTTTTTACACGTTTTGAACTTAGACATTTTTTGAGTTCTAATTTTACAGAAGTCTATAGGGAGTAGGTACCTTGTCCCCTTAACTCCTCCCACAGTTTTTGGCCGATCCTTTTGAAACTTTACGTGGGCTTTTAGGATGGCCTGAAAATATGCAGGTGGTTTTTCAGAATCCTGAAATATTTTTTTTATTACTTTTTCTGCATTTTTAACTTAGACATTTTTTGAGTTCTAATATTGCAGAAGTATATAGGGTGCAGGCACCTTGTCCCCTTAACTCCTCCCACAGTTTTTGTCCGATCCTTTTGAAACTTTACAAGGGCTTTTAGGATGGCCTGAAGATATGCATGTGGTTTTTTTTCAGAATCCTGAAATAATTTTTTACCACTTTTTCTGCATTTTTAACTTAGACATTTTTTTAGTTCTAATACTACAGAAGCGTATAGGGAGTAGGTACCTTGACCCCATAACTCCTACCACAGTTTTAAGCCGATCCTTTGAAACTTTACAGGTGCTTTAAGGATGGTCTGAAGATATGCATGTGGTTTTTTTCAGAATCTTGAAATTATTTTTTATCACTGGTTTCCTGCTTCAATAGGTATTTGATACAGGACCAGTGGTCCTCTGGTTAACTTTACCATTTTTAACACCTCAAATAAAAATTAGGCGGGGGACATAAATTCCCCATGGAATTTGCTTGTTATCCTTTGAACATTTAACATAACCTGCCGGCCTCGGTGGCTCAGTTGGATGCGTCGTCCGACTGGAGACCAGGAGGTCGCGGGTTCAACCCCCGCCGAGGTCGGCAACATTCTTTCGTGGAGATTGATCATGAAATATTTTCTACGGTCATTCTCTCCCTTCCACTGATTCAAGAAGGGCAGTTGTCAGTTTCTGGCGAAAGAATGTGCACAATACTGGTTAACCGCTTAGAGGACTAAGCCTGCCCAGTAAACGTGTGGTTAGGTAAACTGACCGCGCTCGATATGACCCCATTGGGTTGCCTGGGCCGTAAAACCTCAACACAAACAAATTTAACATAACCATTTCCACCATGTACTCATGTCCGCTCCGTAAGTTGAAAACCATTGGAGGTATTTTAATGAAATCGCACATGAATGTAAAACATTATGAGACAAAGTGCAGAACACAAGAACCATAACTCTGGTTAACCTATCTTTGGAATAACAGCCTTTTGAACATCCTAAATATTGAAAATAGCCCTTTATACTATGTACTATTGTCGGGTCTGTAAGTTGGAAGCTGATTCAGGTATTTTGATGTAACTTACCAAAAATCTAAAGCTTTATGAGATAAACTGCAGAGCTTATGAACCATAACTCTGGTTTGCCTACTTTTGGAGTTATTGCCCTTTGAACTTTGAACATATCCATTTCTACCATGTACTTGTGTCTGCTCTGTAGGTTGAAAACCGCTTGAGATATTTTCATGAACTTTCTCACAAATGTAAAGCTCCATGAGAGAATGTGCAGAACACAAAAGCCCTAGCTCTGGTTAACCTACTTTCAGAGTTACCACCCTTTGAACATAGTAATTATTGAAAATAGCCATATCTACCATGTACACTTGTCAACTCTGTAAGTTGGAAACCGTTGCAGATATTTTGATAAAATTTCATACAAATGTAAAGCATTATGAGACAAAGTACAGAACACAAGAACAGTAACTGCTGAACCTGCTTTTGGAATTATGGCGCTTTGAACGTTGAAAATAGTGATTTCTGGAATATATGTGTTCGCTCTGTAACTTGAAAACTGTTTGAGATAATTTCTTGAAACTTTTTGCAAATGTAACTTTTTGCGAATGTATATCACCATGATATGGTGTGCAGAACACAAGAACCATAACTCTGAATTATCTGCTTTTGAAGTTACCGTCTTTGGACATTGTAAATAGTTATCCCAGTCATATACTTGCGCCCTTTCTATAATTTGAAAATGGTTTCAGAGATATTCTTGAAGCCATGCAAAAATGTAAAGCATCATAAAAACCGTAAGTCTGGCTTAATTACTTTTTTAGTTATGGGTCTGTGAACATTGAAAATAACAGTTTCAGTGATATACTTATAAACATTACACGAATATGAAGCACAATGAAGGCATCTGCAGAAAACAATAACTATAAATCTGGTTTATCTTCTTACGACATGAAAGTTGTAACAAAGAAATAAAGCTTAGCTAAAAAAATTTCCCGCCTGTTGTGGGAATTGGACCCAGTCTGTCAGGCTAGATATCCAATGCTCTAACCACTTAGCCAAAGAGTCAACTCCCTGACGCAGTTATCTGATTGAATATATACCTACAAGCTATGTGTAATCTGCCAAGGCAGATTATCGTAGGTAAAAGTGCTAGGTCGTAACACTCCCCCCCTTTTCAAGGAAGTCATCATTTATGATTAGGTGAATCCATTTTTTGGCAAAATAGCCATTTCTTGGCGAATCCCGTCCAATCCCGTAAGTCCAATCCCGGACGAGCCCCCATCTTACGACATGAAAGTCGTAATAGAGGAATAAAGCATAGCTGAAAAAATTTCCTGCCTGTCCGTGGGAATCGAACTGGGTCTGTCAGGCTAGAAATCCAATGCTCTAACCACTGAGCCAAAGATTCGACTCCCTGACGCAGTTGTCAGAGATTGAATATATATCTACAAGCTATGCGAAATCTGCCAAAGCAGATTATCGACGGTAGGAGTGCTAAGTTGAAACAACTTTTTGAGTTATGGCCCTTTAAACATTGAAAATAGTCATCTCAGTCATATATTCTGTCAACTTTATTTAGTGAAAGGCGAATGCACCCTCCCTTTGATTTCTTTACAGAGTTATGGCACTTGCTTGATGCAAATGCAGTTGCAAGGATGGCACAATGCTTGCAGCACTTTTATTACCTTTGTCATTTTGTAGCATACAGAAATTTGATCAAGGTCTAAATTGTTTGTCACCCATCCAGCAGTTTTTAGACCCATCAGTTGGTAGTTAAATGGATTTGTCCTAATGTTAGGAGAAGTATGGTAAGGGGATATTGTGTTTGATTATTTAGGGTTATATCCCTTGTAATAATGATGCAAACTGTACCACAGATATCCAGTCCCATTAACCCTGGTCTTTCTGAGCCCAGATATGCCCAGCACTAACAAACAGTGTAAATCCAGATCAGTTGGCTTCTGATCTGGATCTGCATGGTTTGACGTAAAGAATGTGAATTTGTATGGGCATGGCATCTTAATTTATTCAGCATGTCAAGGGTTAAAATCTTACTTTTTATACCTCGCCACACAATAGTGGCAGGGTATTATGGTTTGGCGTTGGTTGTCCATGTGTTTACCTGTCTGCCTGTTGTCAATCGCATGGCCATCCTTATTTTTCTTCATGAAAAATTAATTTGGGTAAATTTGAATGGATTTTCACCAAATCTGGTATGTACATTGATATTATGGAGATCTGTTATGGGTTTGCTAATGGGCAACTTTCGTCAATTTTTGACAATAGTTATTTGCCCGCAACATTCTGTATTCATTTCAGGACAGTCACTTGCGTAAATATCAATGGATTTTAACTAAACTTGGTATGCGCATTGATATTGTGGAGATCTGGTTATGGATTGCTAATAGGCATATTTCTTTAATTTGTGACACAGAGTTATTTACCCATGACATGATAATGGCTAAGTATTTTCATTTCATGCTTTTATTTCAGGAAGTGGTAGCAGATGCTGTAAACACTGACGACCCAAAGGACTATGCAAAAGTTTCTGTTTGGGATTTTGGTGGCCAGTTTGTATTTTACACAACACACCAGATGTTTCTTACTCACAGAGCTATCTATATACTCATCAGTAACATGAGTCAGCACATCGAGGATGTCGTTATAGATGATGAGCCATACTTTGACTGCAGTGGGAGTCAGAAATTTAAAATAGAAGGTAGTCAATCCTGATATGCCATGCCTTGGCAAACAGTATATTTCCAGATCAGAAGCCAACTGAAATGGATCTGAACTGTTTGTCATCCAGTATGTGAATTTGTGTCAACAGCCAGGATCACGCAAACTGATTGGCTGACAAGTAGAAGTAGGCATGGCATCTTAATTTATTCTTTATGATAAGGGTTAATGTTAAGCAAGCTGGATAAAATTTTAGGAGAAAGCAATTTGATATTTATATCTTTCTTATTTTGGTGTCTGGGTGTAGCAGGGAGCTCAATGCAGTCAAATTTAGAGTGCTGCCTCACTGAAATTTCAAGCTCAAGTTACATGACATGATATTTAACCCAGTCACATTATACAGACACCAGGCTGATCAGTTCCAGTTTCCAGCTCTACTTTCTTGTTAGCTCAGTAGAGCACTAAGTGCTCAAAGTGAGCTATTTTGCTCGGTCAATGTCGGTCGTGCATTGAGTATTGTCAGTCGTGTGCTGTCAGCAATTGGCTTTAAAAATACTCCTCCTACACCTCTGGGCCAATTGATTAAAAACTGGGTAGGAAGTATCAGGGAGACTTGTAGATAAAAAATTTTAGCTACTTTCTGGTTTTCAAGTTTCCCTGATACTTCCCACCAAGTTTTGAATCAATTGGCATTTCAGTTGAGGAGAAGGAGGGCAAGATAAACTATCAGTATGGTAGCCATCTTGCATTTCAGATTGGATGGAATTTAGAATTTTTGACTAATAAGTTGTCCTGATATTTCCTACCAAGTTTCAAGTCAACTAGTCTTTTGGTTCAGGAGGACAAAAAATAGATTTTCAAGATGAAGATCATGGCATTGGATTTCCAATTAGAATATGATTTTAGCCATTTTTGACCGATTTCATTATAACTTGGCAAAAGCCTTGGTGACCCTCTACCAAGATTGTTCAAGTAATCGTGATTTGTCAAAAAACATGGCTGCTAGCGAGTGGGGCTTATTTTCCATATATATGTATATAGAAAACTAAAAAATCTTCTTGTCAGAAACCAATGGGCCGATTTCAGTATAACTTGGCAGAAATGTTTCTTTGGTGACCCTCTACCAAGGTTGTTCAAGCTGTCACGATTCGTCAAAAAACATGGCCGCTAGGGGGCGGGGCTTATTTTCCCTATATATCTATATAAAAAACTTTAAAAATCTTCTCGTAAGAAACTGCTGGACCAAGTTCAATGTAACTTGGCAGGAATGTTGCTTTGGTGACCCTCTACCAAGATTGTAGAAGTTACTGCTTCTATATAGCTGTTAACAGAATCTGTGTAGCAATATCTAGGGTAGATGGAGCTCTCAAGCCCTGGTCGGCAATCCATCTAGGAGTTGGCAACTCCAAACAAAAGCCTGCATATCTGGATTTGCCTGTTCCAGTTATGTAAAGTCTGCTTCGGCAGCTGGGGCGAAAGAAATCATTACTATGATTCAACGGCCCAAATGGTGATGCAGCAGCATGTTGTGCAGCATGGAGAGCATGACAAGGCACAAAAGAAGTCATGGTCATTCACTGCATCCGGGCTTAGCTCCAGATGTCCTGACACTGTCTTGCCTCTGGATCCAGCTAGGTTTGGATGAGAGAGTGAGGTTGACTCTGTGCACCTCTCCCTCACTATAATCCAATTCACAGCGCATGTCATCTTAATCAGCAACACACATTCACAGCAAGCACATCTATGCAAATCATACAAAAGCCCTGTGGCGATGGGTGAGCGGCGAAGCAGCAGGTGAGGAAACCCTGGAAGCTGTAGTTGCAGACCTGCACACAGGTGACTCGGTTCTATATGGTCGCTTTCCTTAAGAGCGAAGCAGTATGGGAAATTCTGCAGCCGAACTGAGTGACTGAGCAGACCTTTTTAGGATAGCACTGCTCACCCCCGTAGCATGGGGAAGGGGCTAGAAAAGGTGGCCTAAACAATTGCCTGCTTCAAAACTCCTGGCTGGTTAACCGCAATCAGCGGGAATCCCACTTAGCGGTCAAACAAGAAAAAAGAAGATGAAGGTGATACCTTTAACCATCGACACTTGGAATGTGCGCACCCTAATGGACAGTTCTAGTTCTGACAGACCTGAGTGAAGAACAGCTCTAGCTGGTAGAGAACTTAACCGATACAAAGTCGAGATTGCAGCTCTGAGTGAGACTCGCCTTGCAGAAGAAGGGCTTTTAAAAGAAGTTGATGCTGGCTACACTTTCTTCTGGAGTGGACGCAAGAAAGAAGAGCGGCCTGAAGCAGGAGCAGGATTCGCCATCAAGTCACACCTCGTCAGCAAGCTCTCAGGACTTCCCAAAGGCATAAATGACCGCCTGATGACACTGAGACTTCCCTTATCTGGCAAGAGGCATGCAACAATTGTAAGTGCCTCTGCACCCACAATGACCAATCCAGATGAGGTTAAAGACAAGTTCTATGATGATTTGGATTCTGTGATTTCTGCAGCACCCCGGAGGACTTCAATGCCAGAGTGGGCACAGACCACCAGACCTGGGAAGGAGTGATTGGATCTGAAGGTGTAGGGAAGTGCAACAGCAATGGACTCCTCCTTTTAAGGAAGTGTGCAGAGCATGAATTACTGATCACCAGTACAGTCTTCCGTCTACCAACTCGCAGAAAGACAAATGGATGCACCCTCGCTCAAAACACTGGCATCTCATTGACTATGTCATAGTGCGAAGGAAGGACAGACAGGGTGTCAGAGTGACTAAAACTATGTGTGGTGCAGACTGTTGGACAGATCACAGGCATGTTGTCAGCAAACCAAACCTGCGCCTTCAGCCTGTATGACGACCACAAGGCAAGAAAGTGCCAAAGAATTTAGATGTCTCCAAGCTGAAACAAGACAGCAAGAGACAAGCATTCGTCAATGATCTCTGCAGCCGTTTAGATGCACTGGAACACAGTTCAGAAGATGTAGATGAGAGCTGGACAATCTTCAGAGACACCGTTCACTCTTCAGCAATGGACTCCCGAGGACCAGTATATCGCAAACACGAAGATTGGTTTGATGTGAAAGACAAAGAAATTCAGGGACTCCTTGAAGAGAAACACCAAAAACACAAGGCTTACCTCAGAAATATCAACTCAGTATCTAGCAAGACTGCGTATTCAGACATATGCAAGACAGTTCAGATGAGGCTGAGAGACATGCAAGACTCCTGGCTGAGAAAAAAGGCTGATGAAATCCAGTCCTTTGTAGACAGAAAGGACATGAAAAAGTTCTTTGATGCACTAAAGACAGTATATGGTTCCCAGAGCTCAGGAACCACCCCAGTCCTTAGTGCAGATGGAACTAGTCTTCTGACTGACGAAGAAGCTATCTTGAAAAGATGGGCTGAACACTTTGATGGTGTCCTTAATCGGCCATCATCTATCAATGATGAAGCTATCAACAGACTACCACAGGTGGAATGTAATCTGCTGCTTTATGAGCTCCCAACCATCTCTGAAACAGTGAAAGCAATAAAACTCCTGGCATCTGGCAAGGCTCCAGGATCAGATGCAATACCTGCAGAGATCTACAAAGCAGGAGGTCCTCCAGTTGCAGAGACACAGACAGAGTTATTTCACATTATGTGGAGAAAAGAAGCCATCCCTGAAGAATTCAAGGATGCAACAACTATCCACCTATTCAAAAGGAAAGGGAATCCTCAAGTCTGTGACAATCATTGAGGCATCTCTTTATTGTCAGTTGCTGGGAATATTCTTGCTAGGGTCCTACTGAACTCAGTTGGATGCGCCGTCCGACTGGAGACCAGGAGGTCACGGGTTCAACCCCCACCGAGGGCGGCAACATTCTTTCGTGATCATGAAATATTTTCTACGGTCATTCTCTCCTTTCCGCTGATTCAAGAAGGGCAGTTGTCAGTTTCTGGCGAAAGAATGTGCACAGTACTGGTTAACCGCTCAGAGGACTAAGCCTGCCCAGTAAACGTGTGGTTAGGTAAACTGACCGCGCTCGACATGACCCCATTGGGTTGACTGGGCAGTAAAACCTCAACACAAACTGAACCGATTGAATGAACACCTGGAACGGTCAGAGCTTCTACCAGAAAGCCAGTGTGGATTCAGGAAAAACAGGAATAATAGACATGATCTTCACAGCACGACAGCTTCAAGAAAAATGCATGGAACAGAATGTGGACCTCTACATGACCTTTGTCGACCTTACCAAAGCATTTGACACTGTCAGTCTTGAGGGACTTTGCAAAATTATGGCAAAGTTTGGTTGTCCTGCCAAAGTCATAGCAATGGTGCGGCAGTTCCATGATGGTATGCTTGCAAGGGTTCAAAATGATGGCGAGTTTTCTGATCCATTTCCTGTGACAAACAGAGTTAAGCAAGGCTGTGTACTAGCTTCAACACTGTTCAGCATGATGTTTTCTGCCATGCTTACAGATGCTTTCCAGGATGGTGACAATGGTATACCTATTAGATGTCACTTTGATGGGAAACTTTTCAACCTAAGAAGGCTGCAAGCTAAATCTAAGGTGCAGACAGAGGTGCTAAATGAGTTCCTCTTTGCTGATGACATGGCAAAGGGTGCTCCAACAGAAGAGAAAATGCAAAAAGGTGTGGATCAAGTATCTGGTTCATGTGACAGCTATGATCTCACAATCAGCATCAAAAAAACTGAGGTAGTATATCAGCCAGCACCTGGAAAGCCTTACAAGGAGCCTACCATCACAGTGAATTGTCAATGATTGCAAGTGGTAGACAAGTTCACCTACCTTGGAAGCACATTGTCTAGAGTTGTGCACATTGATGATGAAATCAATGCTAGAATTGCCAAAGCTAGTGCAGCATTTGGCCAGCTACGTGGTAGTATTTGGGACTGAAGTGGAATCAAACTTGACACAAAGCTGAAAGTATATAGATCGGTAGTGCTACCAACACTATTATACGCATGCGAAACTTGGACAGTTTACCAACGGCATGCCAAAAGACTGAACCACTTCCATACAAGCTGTCTTAGAAAACTTCTAAAGATCAAGTGGCAAGACAGGATTCCAGACACAGAAGTCCTGAAAAGGGCAGGGATGCAGAGTATACATACTCTTCTGAAATTGGCACAGTTAAGATGGACAGGCCATGTTACCAAAATGCCTCATGAACGTTTGCCAAAGAAAATCCTCTGTGGAGAACTTCAAGTAGGAAAACGCTCCCATGGTGGTCAGAAGAAGTAATACAAGGACACCCTCAAAGCCTCCCTTAAAGACTTCAACATACACAGAGTCGTGGGAACAGATTGCACAAGATCATACAAAGTGGCGAGGCCTTATAAAAAGGGGAGCTGGTGAATATGAAGCAAAAAGAATCAGCAAAGCCGAGCAGAAACGTGCACAGCGGAAAGCCAGAGCTAAGGCATCACCAACAGAGCTTTCTTCCTCAGAACTCTCTTGTTCTATCTGCAACAGGCAGTTTAGAGCTAAGATTGGTTTTATCAGCCATCTTAGAACACACAAATAATAACACATCACACAGTTGATTAGGATTGGTCATTGTCAGTAATGACAGACGAACACCAGACCAAGATTGTTCAAACCTTCATGATATGTCAAAAAATATGGTCCCCAGGGGGCTTATTTTCCATATATATCTGTATAGAAAACTTTAAAATTCTTCTTGTCATATATCTCCTGACTGATTTCAGTAATGCTTTGGTGACCCTCTACCAAGAATGTTCAAGCAATCCTGATTTGTCAAAAAACATGTCTGCTAGCGGTGGGGTTTATTTTCCCTATAGATCTAAATAGAAAACTTTAAAAATCTTCTTATCGGAAACCACTGAACCGGTTTCAATTTAACTTGGCAGGAATGTTCCTTTGGTTACCCTCTACCAAGTTTGTTCAAGCTGTCATGATTCGTCAAAAAAAAAAAAAAAAAAAAATGGCCGTTAGGGGGTAGGGCTTTATAGCAATATAAAACACTTTAAAAATCCTTTTGTCAGAAACCACTGGACCAATTTCAAAATAACTTGGCAGAAATGTTTTTTTGGTGACCTTCTTTCAAGAATAAGTCAAGTCGTCGTGATGTGTTAAAAAGAAAAAAACATGGCTTGGGTGGGTTGGGGGCAGGGCTATAGAATTTATACATAAATCTTAGAGCAGTGAACTTGGCTGAATCTTCAACAGTAAGAATGCAAATCTGTTTGCTCAGGTGAGTGATATAGGACCATCATGGTCCTCTCGTTCTGATAAGAATGAAAATCTATTTTGAATTTTCATGAACGAAAAGGCGAGCTGACTTGAAACTTGGTAGGAAGTATCAGGGCCACATGTAGATCAAAAAGAGCTAAAATTGTATTGATTGAAAATCCAAGATGGCTGCCATGGCCGCCATCTTAAAGATATATTTTTACCTTCTCCTAAACAGATAGGCCAATTGACTCAAAACTTTGTAGAAAGTATTAGGGTCATTTGTGACTCAGAAATAGCTTAAATTGCTCTGATATGAAATTAAAATGGTCGCCATAGATGCCATCTTTAAAATCTAATTTAAACTACTTCTCCTAAACCAAAATGCCAATTGACTCTAAGCATGGTAGGAAGTATCAGAATGATTTGTAGATCAAACGTAAGCTACGAGGGCATGTCAATAAATAACCAGCCTATCCCATTTCTGATGGACTGAGACAGTCACGATTTTCATGATTTGTTTCAATATATGTTTTATACATGGGTACAAAATTGCACACAATCGAGTAAGATACTGAATGTCAAACATGGCTAGTGATGCAAAGGCATGCTTTTCATCTAAAGTTGAGTACGGTGCTGTAATTGGGTACTTGTAATTAAAAGGTAAAACAGGCAAGGAAATACATTAGCCAATGTTTATGGGTCTTCTGCACCATCTTATGCTCAGGTTAAATTCTGGATAGGGGAATTCAAATGCGGTAGAACGTCTTTAGAAGATGGAAGCCAGGTCTGGACGTGCACTGGGTGCCACCGACAAAGAAATGTGTAAGAAAGTTCGGGATCTAGTATACTCTGATAGGTGAATTCAGGTGGAAGAAAAAGCGCAGACATTAGGCATTTCACATGGTAGCATTTCAACAATCTTACATGATCGTTTAGGTATGCGCAAGTTAACAGCCTGTTGGATCCCCAAATCCCTTAGCGATGAGCAAATGGCAACCAGAGCATCAGTTTGTAGCGCCTTGTTGAAGCATTTAGGTCAAAAGATGATTTTCTTTTGCGTCTGGTGACTGCAGATGAGACTTGGGTTCATTATTATGAGCCAGAGAATAAAAGAGTCGTCAGTGGGTAGGGCCTGGGTCTCCGAGGCCAAAGAAGTTCAAAAGGCAACCATCTGCTGGCAAGGTGATGGCCACAGTATTTTGGGACGCAAAAGGCGTTATTATGTTGGCCTTTTTATCCAAGAGAAGTACAATAACTGGAGTGTACTATGCAAACTTGTTAGACCAGCCTAGAGACCAGCTGAGAACCGCCATCCGTGAAAAACTCGAGGTAAACTTTCTAAACTTTCTAAAGGTGTTTTGCTGCAACAGGACAACGCGAGAGTCCACACTTGCAAGTTGCAATGGATGCTGTAGAGCGAAACGGGTATGAATTAATACCACATCCTGCCTATTCGCCTGACCTAGCTCCTAGCCACTTCTTCCTATTCCCAAACTTAAAAAGGATATCCGTGGACTTCATTTCCGGTCTGATGAAGAAGTCGTGACGGCAGTTGAGGAGTGGGTCAATGAAAGGACCCTTACTTTTCAGTCTGGGCTGATGGCACTTGAACACTGTTGGTCTAAGTGCATCACACTAGAGGGCAATTACATAGAAAAAGAAGAGGTGGATCTCAACCGGAAATAAGTTAGGCTGGCTACTTATTGACTCGCCCTCGTAAAATTGTTCAGATTGGAAATCCAGGATAGTGGAAAGATCAATTGGCAACTTGATAAGGCAGTATCTGTTTGACTTGTAGATCCAAATTATTTAAAATCATTCTGATCTGAAATCTGAGATGGTCACCATAGCCGCCATTTTGAACTTTTACACCTGAACCAAATGACCAGTTGACTCCTTACTCCGTAGGAAGTATTAGGTGACTTGTAGATAAAAAATAACTAAAATCCCTTTGATTGGAAATCCAAGGTCAGTGCCATGGATGTCATGAAAAACTATATTGAATTTCTCCTGAAAGAAAAGGCCACTTGTAATTTCCTAATGCCATGTCTTTCAATAGACTGTTGTGATGTTTTAACATATCACATGACGTCATTACCTAGTTACAGTTTATTTCTATCCACTGAAGAGTACATACTTTCATAGAGAGTTGTTAGTTATTGTTTAATACAGAAGGGCTTCGGTCCGTTCGGTCAGGACATTTCGCCAATTGACTTGAAACTTGATAGGAAGTATAGGGTCCACTTGTACAGCAAAAAACAGCTGATATCATTCCAATAAAAAATCAAAGATGACCACCACTGCAGTTATCTTGAAAATCTATTTTGAACTTCTTCTCATGAATGGAAAGGCCAACTGACTCGAAACTTCATTAGAAGAATTGAGGTGATATGTTGATCAAACATAGCTGAAATCAATCTGATTGTAAATCCAAGATGGCCACCATCTTGAAAATTACATCTCCCCTCTTTAGGGTTGGGCGACCTATTGTTTCCCCCCCCTGTCACACTTGTGTCTGCTCTTTAACTTGAAAACCGTTCAAGGTATCTTCACAAAACTTCATATAAATATCAGTCAACATCAGACAATGTGCAGAGCACAACAACCATAATTCTTGCATTTATACTTTTAGAGTTATTTCCCTTTGAACATCATAAAATCGTGTCCTCTCTATAACTTGAAAACCGTTCAAGCTATCTTCACGAAACTCAAATGAATATCAACCAACATAGATGACGTGCAGAGTGCATGAACCATAACTCTTGCCTTTATAATTTTTGAGTTATTTCCCTTGGAACTTTGAACATCATAAAATAGTGTCCTCTCTGTAACTTGAAAACCTTTCAAGCTATCTTCACGAAACTCAAATGAATATCAACCAACATAGGTGACGTGCAGAGTGCATGAACCATAACTCTTGCCTTTATAGTTTTTGAGTTATTTCCCTTGGAACTTTGTCACATAATCGTGTGTGTTCTGTTACTTGAAAACCGTTCAAGCTATCTTCACGAAACTTTATATAAATATCAATCAACATTAGATGACATGCAGAGCACAAAACCATAACTCTTGCTTTTATATGAGTTATTTCCATTTGAGCTTTGTCCATCACAAAATAATGTCCTCTCTATAACTTGAAAAGCATTCAAGCTATCTTCAGAAAACTACAAATAAATATCAATCACTATTAGACGACGTTCAGAGCGCAACAACTATAACTTGCATTTATACTTTTTGAGTTATTTCCCTTGGAACTTTGTTCGTCACAAAGTCTTCTCCACTCTAAAACTTGAAAACGGTTCAAGCTATCTTCACGACACTTCATATAAATATTAATCAACATTAGAAGACATGCAGAGTGCAAGAACCATAACTCTTGCATTTATACTTTTTGAGTTATTTCCCTTGATACTTTGTCACAAAATCCTGTCCACATATAACTTAAAAACCCTTCAAGCTCAAGCTATCTTCATGAAACTTCATGTAAATATAAATCAACATTAGGTGTACAGAGTGCAAAAACCGTAACTTGCATTTATACTTTTTGAATTATTGCCTTTGGACTTTTGTCCATCACAAAATCCTGTCCGCTCTATAACTTGAAAACTGTTCAAGATAGCTTCATGAAACTTTATATGAATATCAATCAACATTAGACGACATGCAAAGCGCAACAACCATAAATCTTGCATTTATACTAAAACTTTTTGAGTTATTTCTCTGGAATCTCATTAGTTGATATAAATATTCACTGAATGTACAATACAATATGACACCAAAAAGGGGGGAGACATCTATTTTTTGGTAGAAAAACAAAGTCTAGTTTATATTAAATTTCTACCGTTGAACCGAAAAACCAGCTGATTCGAAACTTATCTGGTAGTCCAGTGAGTCTGATACAAGGCCGTTCTAAGATGGCCCTCTTGATGTTGAGCACCAAGCATAAGAGCAGCTACTACCATTTTTAAAATCATTGGTATGACTAGACCTGGGATTGAACCCACAACCTCCCAGTCACTAAGCAAATGGCTACATTTTAACAGGCCTCCTAGTGAAACCTATAAAACCTATAATAACCTATAATTTTGTGTCAAACCTATAAAACCTTTATTTTGTTCATAAAACCTATAAAAAGCCTGTATTTTCATGAAAAAACCTATATTTTTCACTGTTTGAACCTTCTCGCGACTGAACCCTAACTTTTCTTCAAAATGCCCTTCTATTTTTACTTTTTAGTCCCAAAAAAGTGATGAAAACTGTCAAGAAATTGTATTTTTTTCCTTGCTCGCTTCGCTCCCTCGGACTATGTAAAATTCAGATCAACTTTATCTGAATAATTGTGGTGCAAAAATTCATCAAATATTTTTTCTTCAGTTTTAAATCTCTATGTGAGTTTGGAAGAACCTTTTTTTAACCTATATTTTTTATTGAAAAACCTGTAAATAACCTATATTTTGAGTAAGAAGAACCTACATAAAAACCTATATTTTCAAAGTGGGCCACTAGGAGGCCTGTTTTAATTGACTATAACATAATATTATTTTCTTCTTTTTGTTTGGCAAAGATGTCATCTAGAAATGCCATATCAGCGTCTTTTTTATGCATGTGCAGCTGATTTATTTCTAAGAAATAACTATTCAGCCTTCTGTGCATAAAACAAAAGGTATTAAGTGCCTATGCTAAAAATGCAAACAACTGGAAGTGAAGTGAGACTGAACCACTTGTGCAGAAATAAAACATACTTTTATGTCAAATTAGCCGCAATGGTATAACCGACTACAAACCTTCGGTATGTTGAATTTTAAACTTGAGCAGACATTAGATACTTTCTTACTGCAACAGTAAAACAGAGCTTTGCATTGTTTTTTGATTTGCATTTGAAGCCATTCCTTTGAGTACATTTTCAAAATGTGCATTCCTCATCTCCTTCCCTAACAAAACTATTTATTAGAAAAATGTATTTTTGTTGTCTTGTATATCCTTTTCAGCATACTATATATTTAGATGACCCTGTGATCCCAAAATCAACAAACTTCATAGTTCCAGACTGGAGACCAGGAGGTCGCGGGTTCAACCCCCGCCGAGGTCGGCAACATTCTTTCGTAGAGATTGATCATGAAATATTTTCTACGGTCATTCTCTCCCTTCCGCTGATTCAAGAAGGGCAGTTGTCAGTTTCTGGCGAAAGAATGTGCACGATACTGGTTAACCGCTTAGAGGACTAAACCTGCCCAGTAAACGTGTGGCTAGGTAAACTGACCGCGCTCGACATGACCCCATTGGGTTGACTGGGCCGTAAAACCTCAACACAAACAAACAATGTCGCCACCCACTCAAAGAATGGTGGAAGGGCATTGAGTTTTACCCCGTCCATCCATCAGTGTGTGTACTGCGTGCATGCTAAAACAAATTCTATAAGGGCCATAACTCCTAAACTGTATAGAATATATTCATGAAACTTCACAGATAGCTAAATCATATTGAGACGGATTTGTCATGAACACGGAAGACAATTCTGGATACTTTGATTTTTGAATTATTCCCCTTGCCTAAAATCCATGTAGCCGGCCTCAGTGGCTCAGTTGGATGCGCATCCGACTGGAGACCAGGAGGTCGCGGGTTCGACCCCCGCCGAGGTTCACAATATTCTTTCGTGATATTTTTACGGTCATTCTCTCCCGCTGATTCAAGAAAGGCAATTGTCAGTTTCTGGTGAAAGAATGTGCACAATACTGGTTAATACTGGTTAACCTGTAAGAGTACAAAGCCTGCCCAGTAAAAGTGTGGTAAGGTAAACTGATAGAGCTTGACATGACCCCATTGGGTTGACTGGGCTGTAAAACCTCAACACAAACAAACAAAATCCATGTAGTGTAATGCTGAAAATTGGTGTCTGGGTAATAACTCCTAAACCCTATGCAGGCCTCCTAGCAAAACCTATAAAACCTATAATAACCTATAATTTTGTGTCAAACCTATAAAACCTTTATTTTATTCATAAAACCTATAAGAAGCCTGTATTTTCATGAAAAAACCTATATTTTTCACTTTTTGTACCTTCTTGCGATTCTACCCTAACTTTTCTTCAAAATGCCCTACTATTTTTACTTTTTAGTCCCAAAAATGTGATGAAAACTGTCAAGAAATGGTAATTTTTTCCTCGCTTGCTTCGCTTGCTCGGACTTTGTAAAATTCAGATCAACTTTATCTGAGTAACTGTGGCGCAAAAATTCATCGAATAGTTTTTCTTCAGTTTTAAATCTTTATATAAGTTTGGAAGAACCTTTTTTTAACCTATATTTTTTATTGAAAAACCTGTAAATAACCTATATTTTGAGTAAGAAGAACCTATATAAAAACCTATATTTTCAAAGTGGGCCACTAGGAGGCCTGCCTATGGAATATATTCATAAACTTGATAGATGGCTAACATATCAAGACAATGTGTCACAAACAATGAAGACAACTTTGACCATTCTGGTTTCTGAATTATCCCCCTTGCCTAAAATCCATGTAGTATGATGCTGAAAATTCATGTCTGACTCCCAACTCCTATTCATAAAACTTCACAGATGGCTGAATCATATTAAGACAATGTGTCGGGGGAAAATGGAACACAACTCTGGCAACTTTGGTTTTTGAATTAGCCTTTTTGGGATTGGATCATGAAATTTTTCGGATAAATTTGTCTTACGTAGAAGATCTTTTATCATGTTGTTCTCGTTATCTCTCCGGACCACCACTCTTTGCAGCATTGTATGATACAAAGTGCACCAGGTGGGAGCATCTGTAGCCCATGGATACTTACCTAGTCTCAACAAAAAAGTATGGTATTTTTCTGATTTCTCCATGAAAACGTGGGCACTCTTTAGAAGTATGCACAGCAAATGTTTTTGTGGTGAAATACTGTATTTATTGAAAGTATTTGGACAGACATGCCTGAGCAAAAAGTGTAGACGCAGATGAAATGCCACAGAATGTGGTGTCTCACCAGGGTCTACTCTGTTTGCCAGTCATCCAGCAATTTATCGGTACAACAGGTTGTACATTGTACATGTTCAATTTTTAGAACAAGTATGGTAAGGAGTTAAGGTGTTAGAATACTTAGAGTAAATACTATAAGAAAACTATTACATGGATACCCCAGCTTATCTGGAGCTGTGTTGTTATGCCCCCAACTTCAAAGAAGTTGGAGGGGCATATTGCTTCTGGGTTGTTCGTCCGTCCGTCCGTCTGTCCTTCCATCCGTCCGTCCGTCTGTCGTCCGTCCGTCCGTCCGTTCGTCTCGCTTTTTGATGCATAGCATAACTTTAAAACCGTGAATGCTACTGTTTTGAAATTTCATATATGGATTCCTCATGAAAAAATAGCTGATACATATTTTTTTTCTTGACAGGATTATGCCCCTTTTCTGAGTTATGGCCCTTTGAAAAAATATGGATGCAATCTTGACAGCAAAACATCTCAAAAACTATTAAAGCTAGAGCCTTGAAACTTGATGAATAGACTGGTAGTGATGAGTAGACAACCTGATTAACTTTTGAAGAAATTTTGAAAAATACTTCTTGAGTTATGGCCCTTTGTAATTTTGGGCAATTTTACCTTGTCAGCAAAATATCTCAAAAACTGTTAGAGCTAGAGCCTTGAAACTTAGTAAATGAATTTGTAGTGATGAGTAGATGACCTGATTAACTTTGGAAGAAATTCTGAAAAATACTTCATGAGTTATGGCCCTTTGTAATTTTGGGCATTTTTATCTTGTCAGCAAAATATCTCATAAACCGTTGGAGCTAGAGCCTTGAAACTTAAAGGCTCCATATCCCTCAAAAATAGGCATTTTTATCAAAGAAAGATTTAATAAATTGATATATGGTATCAATATGATCATAAAATGCAGCATCTGACAGCCTGTAAAATTTCAGTTAGTCTCTTGTTTTTGAACTGAATCAAAAATGAAATGATTTTTTATCATATATTTGAATTAATGTTGGCAACATTAATTCAGAGATCCGATAAAAAATCATTTCATTTCGAGAACGAGAGACTAACTGAAATTTTACAGGCTGTCAGGTGCCACATTTTATGATTGTATTAATACCATGTATCAATTTATTAAACCTTTCTTGGACAATAAAATTTCTATTTTTGAAGGATATGGTGCCTTTAATGAATAGACTGGTAGTGATGAGTAGACAACCTGATTAACTTTTGAAGAAATTTTGAAAAATGCCTTTTGAGTTATGGCCCTTAGTAATTTTGGGCATTTTTACCTTGTCAGCAAAATATCTCAAAAACTGTTAGAGCTTGAGCCTTGAAACTTAGTAAATGGATTTGTAGTGATGTGTAGATGACTTGATTAACTTTTGATGAAATTCTGAAAAACACTTCATGAGTTATGGCCCTTTGTAATTTAGGGCATTTTTAACTTGTCAGCAAAATATCTCAAAAACTATTGAAGCTAGAGCCTTGAAACTTGATGAATAGACTGTTAGTGATGAGTAGACAACCTGATAAACTTTTGAAGAAATTTTGAAATATACTTCTTGAGTTATGCCCCTTTGTAATTTTAGGCATTTTTATCTTGTCAGCAAAATATCTCAAAAACTGTTAGAGCTAGAGCCTTGAAACTTAGTAAATGGATGTGTAGTGATGAGTAGATGACCTGATTAATTTTTGAAGAAATTCTGAAAAATACTTCATGAGTTATGGCCCTTTGTAATTTTGGGCAATTTTACCTTGTCAGCAAAATATCTCAAAAACTGTTGGAACTAGAGCCTTGACACTTGATGAATAGACTGGTAGTGATGAGTAGACAACCTGATTAACTTTTGAAGAAATTTTGAAATATACTTCTTTGTTATTTTGGGCATTTTTATCTTGTCAGCAAAATATCTCAAAAACTATTAGAGCTAGAGACTTGAAACTTGGTGAATTGATTGGTAATGATGAGTAGATGACCTGATTAATTTTTTTGTAAATTCTGAAAAATATTTCATGAGTAATGGCCCTTTGTAAATTTGGGCATGTTTCCCTTGTGAACAAAATATCTCAAAAACTATTGCAGCTGGAGCCTTGAAACTTGATGAATAGATTGGTAGTGATGAGTAGATGACCTGATTATGCCCCCAGTTTCGAATGAAATTGATGGGGCATATTATTTTGCCTTCATTTGTCCATCCGACTGTTTGTCCGTTCATCAAGCTTTTTTTGTGCATGCCATATCTTAAGAACCCTGCATGCTAGGGTTTTGAAATTTTATATTTGGGTTTCCAATGAAAAAATAGCCGACCCGTATTTTGTTTCTTGTCTAGCATGTTTATTTAAAGTTATGCCCCTTTGAAAAAAATCAGAATTAAATCTTGTGAGCAAGATATCTTGAAAAGTATTTAAGCTGGGTTCTTGAAATTCAATACAGTGAGTGGGAATGCTTGTCAGCAAGATTTCTCAAAAAGCACTTAAGCTAGTGTCTTGAAATATTATATGCTGATTGGGGATGATGTGGAGATTACCTGGTTTGTTTTTTAGGGAATTCCATGAAAAATTGATGTAGTTATGGCCCTTTGTAGTTCTAGGCATTTTGACTTTTTCAGCAAGATATCTCAAAAAGTATTTAAGCTAGAGCCATGATATTTGGTATACTGATTGGGATTGAGGAGGAGATCACCTGAATAAATTTTGAACCAATTAAATGAAATGTTGGAGTTATGGCCCTTCGCAATTTCGGGCCATTTAATGTTGTTGCTTTATTGTGTATAGCATAAGTTTAGAACCATGTATGCTAATGTTTTCAAATTTCATGTTTTGATTCCTCATGAAAAAATAGGTGATCAGTATTTTTTTCTTATCCCAATCATCTCCTATTTTAGAGTTATTTCCCTTTGATAAAATAACATTGAAATCATATATTTGTACTGTTGTTACCGTCATGGCTAAGCAGTGTTGGAGTCAAACAGTGTTAGAGTCAGGCAGTTGGGGGCATAGTGTTTTACAAACACCAGCTCTAGTTAGTTTATGGTTCTAAAGTTGTAATTAACTTACTCTCTGACAAACAAAGCAGGCATCGATAACTTGTTGTTTGTTGATCAGTTTTAAATTTCTCGCCTAACAGCTCCCTCTGTCAAAAACAAGGCAGATAAGTTTGCAACACTTTGTTGACCAGTTTTAAATTTCACCAAATGGCTTGACATTTAAAACTAATCAACAACATATCCTTATATTTAGGCTGCACCAAGTGAAACTGTGCCTTAAAGTATGCACAAGCAAAACTGTCTTCAAGTATGCACAAGCAAAACTGACTTCAGGTATGCTCAAGCAAAACTGTGTCTTCAAGTATGCGCAAGCAAAACTTTGTCAAGTATGCGCAAGCAAAACTGTCCAAGTATGCACAAGCAAATCTGTGTCTTCAAATATGCACAAGCAAAATTGTCTTCAAGTACGAGGGATGTTCGAAATGAATTGCTTATTGTCCTCTAGCTCGATATCCACGTGGGGCACGATAAAAACCAATACATACCTGTATAGGGCTATTCAATATCTACACAATGGTGTATAAATGTACATGCTAGACTAAGTGTAAGACATAAAATTTGCCATTTGAATACACGCAGTCATTGACCACTGCAGTAAAAATGGTTGGTAGAAGCATCGACAAAAAAGACGAAATACGGGCTTACATCAAAGCTCGCTCAAAACTTGGTTGTTCTTTGAAGAAGCTGATGACTGAAATTTCTACTGCTTTTGGACCTTCTTGTATGTCTTATGACACAGTTCGGCGGTGGAAAAAGAAATTTGAGTCTGGTGTAGTGTCCATCAAAAATGCACCGAAATCAGGTAGGCCAAAATCTGCATCTCTTAAAGAAATGGTTTCCAAAATAAAGGTAATCATTGAAGGAGATGCCAGATTTACAGTTCGTGATATTGCACGAAAGGTAGGCATATCACTATCAACGGTTCACCTTATTTTGAAGAAGCATTTGAAAGTCAGAAAGATTTCTGCTAGATGGGTGCCACATCTGTTGACTGATGAGCAAAAGAGGCAATGGGTTAAAGTGGCCAAAAGCTGCTTCAAATGTTTCTAAAATATGACAAAAAGCAGTTTGCCAATGTCGTCACAGGTGATGAAACCTGGGTCCATTATTTTGAGCCCGTCAGAAAGGTTAGCAATAAGTTCTGGGCCACTAAACGCAGCTAACGCCCAATAATTGCCAAACGTTCTTTGAGTACAAAGAAGGTTTTGTATGCAATCTTCTTCTCTGGTGAAGGAGTCGCAATAAAAGTGCCAGTGAAAAAGGGCAAAAGCATCATTGGAAAGTACTACAAAGACGTAGTACTGAAGAAACTGAAAAAGTATTATCAGAAACGACGCCCTGCCACTGGTTTTAAACATGTCCGTCTTCTACATGACAATGCCCCAGCTCATACCTCCGCAATAGTTACGGCATTTTTGAAGAAAGAAAAAGTAACTGTTTTGCCTCACCCCCTGTATTCCCCAGACCTTGCCCCATGTGATTTCTTTTTGTTTCCGAAATTGAAAGCATTCCTTGCTGGGCGGAAATACCAGTCCCGACAGGCACTTGGATCTGCCATTCATCAGTACCTTATTACTGTGCCCAAATCAGCGTACCGTGACGCCTTCAAGAAGTGGATACATCGGCTGAAACTTTGCATTTCTAGCCACGGGGAGTACTTCGAGGGCATGAAATGAGTACTTTTGGGCTAACTTGAAATTTGAAGTCTCCAGATAGAAATAAGCAATTCGTTTCGAACATCCCTCGTATGTGCAAGCAAAACTGTGTCTTAAAGTATGCACAAGCAAAACTGTCTTCAAGTATGCACAAGCAAAACTGTATCTTCAAGTATGTGCAAGCAAAACTGTGTCTTCAAGTATGCGCAAGCAAAACTGTCTTCAAGTATGCACAAGCAAATCTGTGTCTTCAAGTATGCACAAGCAAAACTGTGTCTTCAAGTATGCACAAGCAAAACTGTCTTCAAGTATGCACAAGCAACACTGTGTCTTCAAGTATGCACAAGCAAAACTGTCTTCAAGTATGCACAAGCAAAACTGTGTCTTCAAGTGTGCGCAAGCAAAACTGTCTTCAGGTATGCACAAGCAAAACCGTGTCTTCAAGAATGCACAAGCAAAACTGTCTTCAAGTATGCACAAGCAAAACTGTCTTCAAGTATGCACAAGCAAAACTGCGTCTTCAAGTATGCACAAGCAAAATTGTCTTCAAGTATACACAAGCAAAACTGTATCTTCAAGTATGCACAAGCAAAACTCTCTTCAGGTATGCACAAACAAAACTGTGTCATCAAGTATGCACAAGCAAAACTGTCTTCAAGTATGCACAAGCAAAACTGTCTTCAAGTATGCACAAGCAAAACTGTGTCTTCAAGTATGCACAAGCAAAACTGTCTTCAAGTATGCACAAGCAAAATTGTCTTCAAGTATGCACAAGCAAAACTGTATCTTCAAGTATGCACAAGCAAAACTGTCTTCAGGTATGCACAAGCAAAACTGTCTTCAGGTATGCACAAACAAAACTGTCTTCAAGTATGCACAAGCAAAACTCTCTTCAGGTATGCACAAACAAAACTGTCTTCAAGTATGCACAAGCAAAACTATCTTCAAGTATGCACAAGCAAAATTGTCTTCAAGTATGCACAAGCAAAACTGTATCTTCAAGTATGCACAAGCAACACTCTCTTCAGGTATGCACAAACAAAACTGTCTTCAAGTATGCACAAACAAAACTGTCAAGTATGCACAAACAAAACTTCGTCCTCGAGTATGCGAAAAATGCATAGATTCAGATTTATCCCATGCCACAACAAAGTCTCATCTGTGTATTTGGTCTCCAAGTTGATACATACTATAGTGTCCAGTGATTCTGTTAGCAGACAATGAAGGCCCTGATCAGACTGCTTTGATGTAAGTGCTGAGCAGGGCCTTCGCTGTCCGTATATGCCCGAAGACATTTTAGCATGGCGTGGCCCATTTATAAATTGGCTAATTGTCAGTACCATTTATGCATCGCGTGGCCCATTTATAAAATAGGCTAATTGTCAGTACCATGGCTTGTTTTATACCTCTGTATAAGAGGGTGTATCAGATCAATATTTTTAGCTCAACTGGAAGAATGCTGCATTCTTGTTTGCTTTTCTACACACTGTGCCCCTTTGTTTAAAGGGATCTACCCTAAAAGGAAAGAATTTGATCCGTCTGAGAAAATTTGTTTTTCCTTTTAGGAAGACACCTTTTCAGATGGGGACAAAAACAATTTTGATAAGAGTTGCCTCCCACGAATGTGCATCTATTTCCCCATAAATGAGACCTCCATATAGAAATCTTATGACATACGCAGCTAGCATAGAGCCAAATCAGCCTAACCATATGTGCAGTCAGATCAGTGTCTGTGTCCACAGATTATGTTGGTGAGCAGTGTAGACCCAGATCAGACTACCCATATGTGCAGTCGGATCAGTGTCTATGTCCACAGATTATGTTGGTGGGCAGTGTAGACCCAGATCAGCCTACCCATATGTGCAGTCGGATCAGTGTCTATGCCCACAGATTGTTGGTGAGCAGTGTAGACCCAGATCAGCCTACCCATATGTGCAGTCAGATCAGTGTCTATGTCCACAGATTGTGTTGGTGAGCAGTGTAGACCCAGATCAGAGCCTACCCATATGTGCAGTCAGATCACTGTCTATGTCCACAGATTATGTTGGTGAGCAGTGTAGACCCAGATCAGAATACCCATATGTGCAGTCAGATCACTGTCTATGTCCACAGATTATGTTGGTGAGCAGTGTAGACCCAGATCAGCCTACCCATATGTGCAGTCAGATCAGTGTCTATGCCCACAAATTATGTTGGTGAGCAGTGTAGACCCAGATCAGCCTACCCATATATGCACACTGATCAGTGTCTGTGTCCACAGATTGTGTTGGTGAGCACTGTAGACCCAGATCAGCCTACTTGTATGTGCAGTCTGATCACAGTCTGTGCTGTTGGTTAACAGAATCTTTAAAGCCCACTAATTATGTTGGCGACCATTATAGACTTGGATCAGTGTAGGCATATGGACAGGCTGATCTGAGTACGCTGATTAATATGTTGCAAGGTTTTTTGTTATCCAAAGGTGCTCCAATATGATTGAAGCCAGGGCATAGCATTTTGTACAAGATTGCATGTATACCCACTGAAGACTCAGATATTTGCATGAAGATGCTTTGGAACCTTGGCTGCCCACAGACTGCCCAGCAAAGACTCAGATCAGCCCAGACACGGGCTTATTTGAGTCTTTGCCAGGCATACATGAAATCTTGTAGAAATGCTGTGTTGTGACTGAAATGTAATGCAATGCTTTAATGATGTGGTTCACTTACAATGTGTTCTTTCCAGATTTTATAGACATTTGGTTGAACTCAATCCATGGCCACTCAAAGGTTGACGAACCAGGACGACCACCAGTTATTCTTGTTGGTACACACACGGATAGACTAGATGACAATCCTGTAAGCAGGGAGAATTTTAACCTTTAGAGTTCCAGTCACAGCAGCAGCACACAACATTCTAATTATGTCCCTCCACCATGTGTGTGTGTGTGTGTGTGTGTGTGTGTGTTGGGGGGAGGGCAGGGGCAGGGTAGGACATATGAACATACTGTTTTTAGTGTGAATCCTGTCAGCGTCGGCATAGCCTCTTGTCTGCACTCTGTCTCCTTATTGAATGGACAGATTTTAGCCAAACTTACACAAATATATCATTGGGAGGGGGAAAATGACGATTAGATTTTGGTGACCTTGACCCCATTTTCAAGGTCACAGGAGGGATTAGAGTTGTTGGAAAATGGTTTGTATGCACCCTATCTCCAGAATGAATAAATGGATTTTGACCAAACTTGTACAGCTACATTGTTGAGACATGGAAAATAACTGATTAGATTTTGGTGACCTTGACCCCATTTTCAAGGTCACAGGAGGGCTTAGATTGTTGGAAAATGGGGTGTAGCCTCTTGTTTGCACTCTATCTTCTTATTGAATGAACAGATTTTTGCCAAACTTGCACAAATATATCATTGGGAGGGGGTAAAATGCTGATTAGATTTTGGTGACCTTGACCCCATTTTCAAGGTCACAGGAGGGATTAGAGTTGTTGGAAAATGGTTTGTATGCACCCTATCTCCAGAATGAATAAATGGATTTTGACCAAACTTGTACAGCTACATTGTTGAGACATGGAAAATAACTGATTAGATTTTGGTGACCTTGACCCCATTTTCAAGGTCAGAGAAGGGCTTAGATTTGTTGAAAAATGGTTTGTATGCATCCTATCTCTTGAAGAATAAATGGATTTTGACCAAACTTGTACAGTTATATTGTTGAGTCATGCATTGGAACTGATTATATTTTGGTGACCTTGACCCTATTTTCAAGGTCAGACTAGGGCTTAGATTGTTGGTAAAAGGCTTGTCTGCTCCCTATCTCTACATATGGGTAGGCTGATCTGGGTCTACACTGCTCACCAACATAATCTGTGTTATATTGTTCGCATCCTATCTCTTGAAAGAATGGATAGATGTTGACCAAACTTGCACATCTACAATGCTGGGACATGTAAAAGAACTGATTAGATTTTGGTGACCTTGACCCCGTTTTCAAGGTCACAGTAAGGCTTAAATTGTTGGAAAATTGCTTGTCTGCACCCTATCTCCTGAATGAATGGATGGATTTTGACCAAACTTGTACATCATAATTGTTAAGACATGGAAAAGAACTGATTAGATTTTGATGACCTTGACCCCATTTTCAAGGTCACACTAAGGCTTAGATTGGTAGAAAATGGCTTATCTGCACCTTGTCTCCTGAAGGAATGAGTAGATTTCGATCAAACTTGAACAGCTATATTTTTCGGACATGCATCGGAACTGACTATATTTTGGTGATCTTCACCTCATTTTCAAGGTCAGACTAGGGCTTAGATTGTTGGTAAATGGCTTGTCTGCACCCTGTCTCCTAAAAGAATGGATTGATTTTGACCTTACTTGTACATCTATATTGTTGTGACATGGAAAAGAACTGATTAGATTTTGGTGACCTTGACCCCATTTTCAAAGTCACACTAGGGCTTAGATTGTTGGAAAATGGCTTGTCTGCACTGTATCTCTTGAATGAATGGATAGATTTTTACTAAATTTGCACAGCCAAATTGTTGTGGCATGGAAAATGCCTAATTTTATTTTGGTTACCTTGACCCCATTTTCAAGGTCACAGGAGGGCTCAGATTGTTGGATAATGGCTTATCTGCACGCTATATGCTGAATGAATGAGTGGATTTTGACCAAACTTGCACAGCTGTATTGTTGAGACAGAACTAACAACTGATTAGATTTTTAGCTCACCTGAGCATGAAGTGCTCATGGTGAGCTATTGTGGTCTGTATATGTCCGTCGTCGGTCGTGCAGAGTCAACAATTGCTTTAAAAGCCTACTCCTCCTACACCCCTGGGCCAATTGACTCGATACTTGATAGATAGCATCGATACTTGATAGATAACATCGGGGTGACTTGTAGATCAAAAATAGCTAAAAGCGTTCAGATCGGAAATCCAAGATAGCCGCCATCTTGAAAATCTATTTTTCGCTTCTTCTCCCGAACCGAAAAGCCAATTGACTCCAAACTTGCTAGGAAGCATCAGGGTGACTTGTAGATCAAAAATAGCTAAACTCATGCCGATCAGAAATCGAAGATGGCCATCTTGAAAAACTATCTTTCGCTTCTTCTCCTGAACCGAAAGGCCAATTGACTCCAAACTTGCTAGGAAGCATTGGGGTGACTTGTAGATCAAAAATAGCTAAAATTGTGCCGATCTGAAATCCAAGATGGCAGCCATCTTGAAAATCTATTTTTCGCTTCTTCTCCTGAACCGAAAGGCCAAATAACTCCAAACTTGCTAGGAAGCATCGGGGTGACTTGTAGATCAAAAAAGCTAAAATTGTGCTGATCTGAAATCCAAGATGCCGCCATGGTGGCCATCTTGAAAATCTATTTTTTCGCTTCTTCTCCTGAACTGAAAGGCCAGCTGACTCCAAACTTGCTTGGAAGCATTGGGGTGACTTGTAGATCAAAAATAGCTAAAATCGTGCTGATCGGAAATCCAAGATGGCTGCCATGGCAGCCATCTTGAAAATCTAATTTTCGCATCTTCTCCTAAACCGAAAGGCCAAACTTGGTAGGAAGCATCGGGGTGACTTGTTTAAGCAATCGTCATGAATCTTGCTCAAAATGTTTGTTGATGATTTCTAGGTCAAGTTCGAAACTGGGTCACCTGGGGTCAAAAACTAGGTCACCTGGCCAAATCAGCGGAAAACCTTGTTAGCACTCTAGCGGTCACATTTTTCAAGCAATCATCATGAATCTTGCTCAAAATGTTTGTCTTGATAATTTTTAGGTCAGGTTTGAAACTGGGTCACTTGGGTTCAAAAACTAGGTCACCTAGCCAAATCAGCAGAAAACCTTGTTAACACTCTAGCGGTCACAATTTTGAAGCAATCATCATGAATCTTGCTCAAAATGTTTGTCTTGATAAGTTCTAGGTCAAGTTTGAAACTAGGTCACTTGTGGTCAAAAACTAGGTCACCAGGCAAAATCAGCAGAAAATTTTGTTAACACTGTAGTGGTCATATTTTTGAAGCAATCATCATGAATCTTGCTCAAAATGTTTGTCTTGATGATTTCTAGGTCAGGTTTGAAACTGGGTCACATGGGGTCAAAAACTAGGTCACCAGGCCAAATCAGCGGAAAACCTTGTTAACACTCTAGCGGTCACAATTTTGAAGCAATCATCATGAATCTTGCTCAAAATGTTTGTCTTGATGAGTTCTAGGTCAAGTTTGAAATTAGGTCACTTGTGGTCAAAAACTAGGTCACCAGGCAAAATCAGCAGAAAATTTTGTTAACACTCTAGTGGTCACATTTTTCAAGCAATCATCATGAATCTTGCTCAACATGTTTGTCTTGATGATTTCTAGGTCAGTGTTGAAACTGGGTCACTTGGGGTCAAAAACTAGGTCACCTGGCCAAATCAGCAGAAAACCTAGCTAAAACCTTGTTAACACTCTAGCGGTCACATTTTTCAAGCAATCATCATGAATCTTGCTTAAAATGTTTTGTCTTGATGAGTTCTAGGTCAAGTTTGAAACTGGGTCACTTGGGGTAAAAAATTAGGTCACCAGCCAAGTCAGCAGAAAACTTTAACACTCTAGCGGTCACATTTTTTAAGCAGTCATTATGAATCTTGGTCAAAATGTTTGTCTTGATGATTTCTACATGAAGTTTGAAACTGGGTCACCTGGGGTAAAAAACTAGGTCACCTGGCCAAATCAGCGGAAAACCTTGTTAACACTCAAGTGGTCACATTTTTCAAGCAATCATCATGAATCTTGCTCAACATGTTTGTCTTGATGATTTCTAGGTCAGTGTTGAAACTGGGTCACTTGGGGTCAAAAACTAGGTCACCTGGCCAAATCAGCAGAAAACCTTGTTAACACTCTAGCGGTCACAATTTTGAAGCAATCATCATGAATCCTGCTCAAAATGTTTGTCTTGATAAGTTCTAGGTCAAGTTTGAAACTAGGTCACTTGTGGTCAAAAACTAGGTCACCAGGCAAAATCAGCAGAAAATTTTGTTAACACTGTAGTGGTCATATTTTTGAAGCAATCATCATGAATCTTGCTCAAAATGTTTGTCTTGATGATTTCTAGGTCAGGTTTGAAACTGGATCACATGGGGTCAAAAACTAGGTCACCAGGCCAAATCAGGGGAAAACCTTGTTAACACTCTAGCGGTCACAATTTTGAAGCAATCATCATGAATCTTGCTCAAAATGTTTGTCTTGATGAGTTCTAGGTCAAGTTTGAAATTAGGTCACTTGTGGTCAAAAACTAGGTCACCAGGCAAAATCAGCAGAAAATTTTGTTAACACTGTAGTGGTCATATTTTTGAAGCAATCATCATGAATCTTGCTCAAAATGTTTGTCTTGATGATTTCTAGGTCAAGTTTGAAACTGGGTCACATGGGGTCAAAAACTAGGTCACCAGGCCAAAGCAGCAGAAAACTGTTAACACTCCAGAGGTCACATTTTTTTTAAATAATCATCATAAATATTGCTCAAAATGTTTGTCTCGATGATTTCTAGGTCTAGTTTAAAACTGGGTCACTTGATATGAGAAACTAGGTCACCTGGCCAAATCAAAGGAAAACCTTGTTGATGCTCTAGAGGTCACATTTTTGAAGTGGTCATTATGAATCTTGATGGGGGTGGTCGGGTGGTGCGAAGGTGCTGTGTATCTTAGATCACCGGGGCGTCCAACTGATATTGGCTTACAGTTGGGCAAGGCCTGCTATCCTTGTAGTGGGTAAGGGTAGAGGGGGAATGTTTTTATTTCTTCTGTTTCTTCACTTTCATTCCTGTTCCTCTTTCTTCCCTGTCCCTCTCTTTCATCTCCTCTACTCTCTCTTCTATCTCTTTTCTCCCTTTCTCTGGGAGACGACACAAAATGACCCTCAAGGGTTGACGTGTCGTTAAACCCCAACACAATCAATCAATATGAATCTTGCTCAAAATGTTTGTCTTGATGATTTCAAGGTGATGTATATTTTTCTATCCAGTGACTTTCTTAAGTTTTTCCATTTAGGTCAGTTTCTCAGTAATTTTTGGTCCTACAGAGTGATATTTGGTACTTGTGAAGTGTTTGTGTTTTGGTCAGTTTCTCAGTAACTATTGCTCCTACAGCCAGTGATACTTAGTACATGCATACATCTTAGCATGGCCTCTTGAGTGCAGTCATCCATATTCGATCTTGACCTTTATTTCACAGTCCATTAGACATGCTACATTGTCTTACTTGTTAATATAATCATTTTGAATTTTGATCAGAATGTTTGCCTTGATCAGTTCTAGGTCAGGTTCTCAAAATGCTATGATGCTCAGGTGAGCGTTACAAGGCCATCATGGCCCTCTTGTTAATATAATCATTTTGAATTTTGATTAGAATGTTTGCCTTGATCAGTTCTAGATCAGGTTCTCAAAGTGCTATGATGCTCAGGTGAGCATTACAGGGCCATCATGGCCCTCTTGTTTGTGACCTTGATCCCATTTTCAAGGTTACACAAGGGCTATGATTTTAGAAAATGGCTCGTCAGCTCCCTATCTCATTGAGGAATGGATGAATTTTGACCAAACTTACATACAGGTATATTGTGACCTTGAGTTTATTATAGATAAAATCTATTTCAACAAATTGTCTGTTCAAACTGGTGGGCGGGGGGTGGGGGGGGGACATACGTTTTCCTCCAAAAACACTGTTCAATTATATCTTTTGATTTCTCCTTTTTGTCACACCTGCTTTAGCATGTGCGACTTAGGCGTGCAAGTTTCCGTCCGTCTTTCCGTCAACATTTACCCTGGGTGTCTTGTGAGTGCAACTCCTCCTACAGTTTTGTACTGATCAATTTGAAACTTTGCATATGTTTTTTACATGGTATGAAGATGTGCATGTGGTTTGGATATAATTGTTAGATTATTTTTGTCACTCTTTCCACATTGTGAACTTCGTCATTTTTTCACCTCAATATATAGACAGCGGGTACCTCTTGTGAGCGCAACTCCTCTTACAGTTTTATACTGATTGTTTTGAAACTTTGCATGTGTTTTCTTCATGGTATGAAGATGTGCATGTGATTTGAGTATAATTGTTTGAACATTTTTTGTCACTTTTTTCACATTGTGAAACTTAGTTATTTTTCACCCTCAGTATATAGACAGTGGGTACCTCTTGTGAGCGCAACTCCTCTTACAGTTTTGTACAGATCGTTTTGAAACTTTGCATATGTTTTCTTCATGGTATGAGCATGTGGTTTGGATATAATTGTTAGAACATTTTTGTCACCTTTTCCACATTGTGAACTTCGTCATTTTTCACCCATTATATATAAACAGTTGGTACCTCTTGTGAGCGCAACTCCTCTTACAGTTTTGTACCGATTATTATGAAACTTTGCATGCGTTTTCTTCATGTTATGAGGTTTGGATGTAATTGTTAAATTATTTTGTTTTACTTTTTCCATATTGTGAACTTAGTCATTTTTCACCCTCAATATATAGACAGGGGCTACCTCGTGAGCACAACTCCTCATACAATTTTATACTAATCTTTTTGCAACTTTGCACATGTTTTCTCCATAGTCTGAAGATGTGCAAAAGCTTTTCATATAATCCTTGACATATTTTTTGGCACTTTTTATGCCCCGCCACCAAAAAAGTGGTGGGGTATTATGTTATACCCTCTGAAATTTTGAGTGTCCGTCCATCCGACGGACCTCCGTCCGTCCGTCCGTCGGCGCCCCCAACATTCGTCTGCCTGCAACTCCTCCTACATTTTCAGGCCAATCCTTTTTCAAACTTTATAGGTGCTTTTAGGATGGTCTGAAGATATGCATATTGTTTTTTCAGAATCCTGAAATTATTTTTTATCACATTTTTTTTCATTTTTAACTTAGACTTTTTTCGAGCCCTAATACTACAGAAATGTATAGGGAGTATGTACCTTCTGCCCGCAACTCCTCCTCCAGTTTTAGGCCAATCGTTTTCAAACTTTACAGGCGCTTTTAGGATGGTCTGAAGATATGCATATTGTTTTTTCAGAATCCTGAAATTATTTTTTATTACATTTTTTTCATTTTTAACTTAGACTTTTTTCGAGCCCTAATACTACAGAAATATATAGGGAGTATGTACATTCTCAACTCCTCCTACAGTTTTAGGCCAATCGTTTTCAAACTTTACAGGCGCTTTTAGGATGGTCTGAAGATATGCATATTGTTTTTTCAGAATCCTGAAATTATTTTTTATTACATTTTTTCATTTTTAACTTAGACTTTTTCGAGCCCTAATACTACAGAAATGTATAGGGAGTATGTACCTTGTACGCGCAACTCCTCCTACAGTTTCAGGCTAATCCTTTTGAAACTTTACAGGCGCTTCTAGAATCGTCTGAAGATATGCATATTGTTTTTTCAGAATCCTGAAATTATTTTTTATTACATTTTTTTCATTTTTAACTTAGACTTTTTCGAGCCCTAATACTACAGAAATGTATAGGGAGTATGTACCTTGTACGCGCAACTCCTCCTACAGTTTCAGGCTAATCCTTTTGAAACTTTACAGGCGCTTTTAGGATGGTCTGAAGATATGCATATTGTTTTTTCAGAATCCTGAAATTATTTTTTATTACATTTTTTTCATTTTTAACTTAGACTTTTTTCGAGCCCTAATACTACAGAAATGTATAGGGAGTATGTACCTTGTACGCGCAACTCCTCCTACATTTTCAGGCCGATCCTTTTGAAACTTTACACACGCTTTTAGGATGGTCTGAAGATATGCATATTGTTTTTTCAGAATCCTGAAATTATTTTTTATCACTTTTTATTGCATTTTTAACTTAGACGTTTTGGTGTTTTTTTGTTGTTTTTTTTTTTTTGAGTTATGAAATAACTGCCTATTGCTTCTTTTCATGTTTAACTTAGATTGTTTTCAGCCCTTATACTACAGAAGTGCATAGGGAATATGTCCCTGTGTGGCGGGGCATGGTGCATGGCTTGCAGTTTTATTTGTACTTTTTGAACTTTGTCATTTCTGACCTCAGATGTATAGACAGTGGGTACCTTGTGATTGCAACTTTTTATACATTTTTAAACCGGTCTTTTTGAAACTTTGCACATGTTTTCTCATGTGTCTGCAGAAGAGCACGTGGATATGATTTTTAAATTTATCTTTGTCACTTTTTCCACTTTAACTTTGTCATTTTCTGAACCTCATATTGTATGAAAGTGTACAGACTTTGGGTACTTTTTGAGCCTAATTTCTCATGCATCATATGAGAAAATTCATATGCTTTCAATGCAATTCCTATATTCATATAATCCTTGTCTTTAATTTTTGCCACTTTTCCAGCTAAGCATTGCTAAGAATGAAATAAATCTATTTAATAACCACATCCTGTGACTTTTGCCCCAGCAGGTGTGATGCCGCCTTCCGCGGAATTCTGGTTGTTTTGATGAGGGAGATGGGAGCAGTGAGTAGGGGCTACACTTGTGCTTCTCGAAAGCATAGCTCATAATCTGATCACTGTTTTTGTGGACATGCATTTCAGCTTCTTGAGTAAACAAATTGGGGTTTTCATTAACAGATTTATCAATTATAAACAAAAGATAAAAATATAATATTTTGAATTTACCTGTATTTCTTCAAATTTTGTCGGCGACAGGAAACAGTCAAACTATTTTTGAAATTTCAATTTTGTGGAATTGTATATTTTGTCATTTTAGAAGATGAAAAAAGATTCAAAAGAGTCAAAATTTATTTTGCAATTATTTCATAAATCATAACCGATACATGTAACATATTACAAGTACAACACAACTGACATTTCTTAAAGGCTCCATATTTCTCAAAAATAGATCTGTTTTATCCAAGAAAGTTTGATAAATTGATATGTAGTATTTATACGATCACAAAAAGTGGCATCTGACAGCCTGTAAAATTTCAGTTAGTCTGTCGTTTTTGAAGTGGATAAAAAATGAAATTACTTTTTATCGTATCTCTGAATGACTGTTGGCAACATTAATTCAGTGATACGATGAAAATTATTTCATTTCAAGAATGAAAGACTAACTGAAATTTTACAGGCTGTCAGGTGCCACATTTTATGATTGTATGAATACCATATATCAATTTATTAAACCTTTCTTGGAGAATAAAATGTCTTCTTATTAGGAATAATGAGCCTTTAAACTATTATTATTTAACCATCATATGTTTTTATCTAACGTAACCAGAGGTACTAAACATATAATGATTTGCATCAAATAGTAGAACTACACCTGCTAAAAAGAAAAAAAACAAAAATGTTTGAGGTTTTTGAATGACATCAATTTAATTAAAATAGAAACACAAGTCACTAATTATATATGTATGCTATTTTTAAACTAAGTACCCACTTGCTGAAAAATTTTTTCTTTTAAATGCTGGCCTTGGTAAGTCAGTCAGATCCATGTCTGACTGGTGATCAGGAGGTTGCGGGTTGGATCCCCTCCGAGTCCATCACCAGTCTTTCATGGATATTGGTCATAAAATATTTTCTGTAGTCATTTTTTCCCAAATGCTGATTCAAGAAGGGCAGTTGTCAGTTCCTTGTGAAAAAATGTGCTTAGTATTGTTTAACCACTTGTAGGGGGCATTACCTGCCCAGGAAAAAGTGTGGTTATGTGAATAGACTTGCTCAACATGACCTTTATGGTGTTGGCAGGGCCATTTAATTGCAATCCAACCAACCAAATTTTTCAGTTAAGTATCTTCAAATGATGGGACAAGAGCATCGAGTTTGTGTTTTTAGCCACAAACTGACATCACATACAGGAAACTTTCCATTACAATGGCTTTATTGGTAATTGCTTGTTTGGAAACAAAACATATATGCAGTACCACAGATTGCTGAAAGACAATTCGCACAAAGTCAATAGGGCCATGGGGAAACTGACCTCTACCTAGAGCGGGACTCTTCCTACATGACACCAATTGGATTTAAAAAATCAAATGACAATAAATCATAAAAAATGGATGTGTTTTGTATTGAGATGGATTAAAACAAACACATTTTGCTATCCCAAACCCTATTACCAAGGAAGCGGGCCCCTGTAGCCTAGTGGATAGGAGAGTTGACTCTTAATCCATTAGGTTTCTCACAGCTGTGGTTCGAGCTTGGCTCGGGTCACATGTGGGAAAGCCAAGTTCTGCTTACAGATGGTCAGGTGGTTTTTCCCTAGGTTCTCTAGTTTTCACCCACCTTCGATGAATGATTGGCTCTGTATAAGTGAAATATTCTTGAAAGGGCCATAAAACCCAAATCAAAAAAAAAAAAATAAAAAAATAAAAAAAATAAAAAATAAAAAATAAAATGAAAAATAAAAGTGTCTTTACATCTAGGACCACATCTAGGACCACAAAAACCATCTTACCCATCAACGCCACTGAAAAAGAAAAAAAGTTTGTGGTCCAAGTGGGGAGGTACTTCTAAGAGCCATGAGCAAAGGAAGCTTGACATAAACAGTTCATAAGAATTAATACACCATTGTTCCACCATAATACACATTCATATAGGCAGAAATATAACCTTGTCCTGTGACCTGAAGCATCTGGTTCCAAGCTGTATTATGTGGAACAGAAGGTTGATGCCAGAGGACTCCTGCCAGACAGGGTTATATTTATACTTAACAGAGAACATATATGATTAGGTCCTGTTTTGCTTCTTCTTGTTTTTTGCCACTGTTGTTTTGAAATCTAAGTTCAAATTGTTTGTTTGTTTTTTGTTTGTGTTTGCAGTGCATCAACCTGTTTATTGCTCTTTATTTATCCTTAATGCTTAGTATGCTGTGAAAAAATTTCAGCAAATGACTTTGATAGTTTTTTTTACTTTTCCCAGAAAATAGGTTTTGAATTTTTATGCAGATTGTTACCTTAAGAGACAGTTTGCATGAAGTCTCAAATAGAATGGAAGGCAATGATCAGGTATCGATACATTTACCTAACAACTTCTGTTCCAAGAAAAGTAGTTTCAGCTTTTTTCTTTCAAAATGGTTCTCATGCCTGTTTCTTGCTATAATTTGTTTTAAAGACATGTAAAAAAGATGTGTCTCGGTCATTAATCACTGATAAGAGACTGGATACAACAAACCCAGTATGTTCTGAAGAAATGATAGACAGGTATAGGTAAATAGTTTAGTACTAGCTTATTAGCTCACCTGAGCACGAAGTGCTCATGGTGAGCTATTGTGGTCAGTGAATGTCCGTCGTGCGTCGTCCGTCTTGCGTCGTGCGGCGTCAACAATTGCTTTAAAAGCCTACTCCTCCTACACACCTGGGCCAATTGACTCGATACTTGTTAGGAAGCATCAGTGTGACCTGTAGATCAAAAATAGCTAAAATCGTGCAGATCGGAAATCCAAGATGGCCGCCATGGCCGCCATCTTGAAAATCTATTTTTCGTTTCTTCTCCTGAACCAAAAGGCCAATTGACTCCAAACTTGCTAGGAAGCATCAGGGTGACTTGTAGATCAAAAATAGCTAAAATCGTGCCGATCGGAAATCCAAGATGGCCGCCATGGCGGCCATCTTGAAAATCTATTTTTCGCTTCTTCTCCTGAACCGAAAGGCCAGTTGACTCCAAACTTGCTAGGAAGCATCGGGGTAACTTGTAGATCAAAAATAGATAAAATAGTACCAATCGGAAATCCAAGATGGCCGCCATCTTGAAAATCTATTTTTCGCTTCTCCTGAACCGAAAGGCCAATTGACTCCAAACTTGCTAGGGGAAGCATCGGGGTGACTTGTAGATCAAAAATAGCTAAAATCGTGCCGATCGGAAATCCAAAATGGCCGCCATGGCCGCCATCTTGAAAATCTATTTTTCACTTCTCCTGAACCGAAAGGCCAATTGACTCCAAACTTGCTAGGAAGCATCGGGGTAACTTGTAGATCAAAAATAGCTAAAATGGTGCCAATCGGAAATCCAAGATGGCTGCCATGGCTGCCAGCTTGAAAATCTATTTTTCGCTTCTTCTCCTGAACTGAAAGGCCAATTGCCTCCAAACTTGCTAGGAAGCATTGGGGTGACTTGTAGATCAAAAATAGCAAAAATCGTGCCGATTGGAAATCCAAGATGGCTGCCATCTTGAAAATCTATTTTTTGCTTCTTTTCCTGAACCGAAAGGCCAATTGACTCCAAACTTGCTAGGAAGCATTTGGTTGACTTGTAGATCAAAAAAAGCTAATATCATGCCTATCGGAAATCCAAGATGGCGCCATTACAGCATTCTTGAAAATCTATTTTTCGCTTCTTCTCCTGAACCCAAAAGCCAATTGACTCCAAACATGGTAGGAAGCATTGGGGTGACTTGTAGATCAACAATAGCTAAAATTGTTCCGATCGGAAATCCAAGATAGCTGCCATGGCAGCCATCTTGAAAATCTATTTTTTGCTTCTTCTCCTGAAACAAAAAGGCCATTTGCCTCCAAACTTGCAAGGAAGCATAGGTGTGACATGTAGATCAAAAATAGCTAAAATTGTGCCGATCATAAATCCAAGATGGCCGCCATGGTGGCCATCTTGAAAATCTATTTTTCGCTTCTTCTCCTAACCCCCAAATGCCAATTGACTCGAAACTTGGTAGGAAGCATCGGGGTGACTTGTAGATCAAAAGTAGCTAAAATCGTTCCAATCGGAAATCCAAGATGGCCGCCATGGTCGCCATGTTGAAAATCTATTTTGCTCTCCTTTTCCTGAGCCGAAAGGCCTATTGACTCCAAACTTTGTAGGACGCATCAGGGTAACTTGTAGATCAGAAATAGCTAAAATCATGCTGATTGGAAATCCAAGATGGCCGCCATGGTGGCCCTCTTGAAAATCTTTTTTTCGCTTCTTCTCCTAAACCCATAAGCCAATTGACTTGAAACTTGGTAGGAAGCATCGGGGTGACTTATAGATTGAAATTGGCTAAAATCGTTCCGATTGGAAATCCAAGATGGCAGCCATCTTGAAAATCTGTTTTTCACTTCTTGTCCTGAACCAAAAGGCTTATTGACTTTAAACTAGGTAGGAAGCATCAGGGTGACCTGTAATATAAAAAATAGCTAAAATCATCCCTATCAGAAATCCAAGATGGCCACCATGACAGCCATCTTGAAAATCTATTTTTCGCTTCTTCTCCGGAACTGAAAGGCCATTTGATTCGAAACTTGGTAGGAAGCATTTGGGTGACTTGTAGATCTAAAATAGCTTAAATTGTTTGGATCGGAAATCCAAGATGGCCATCATGGTGGCCATCTTGAAACTAATTTTTTCACTTATTTTCCTGAACCAAAGGGCCAGTTGATTTGAAAATTGGTAGGAAGGTTTGGGATGACTTGTAGATATAAAAATAGCTAAAATTGTTCCAATCGGAAATCAAAGATGGCGGCCATCTTGAAAATCTGTTTTTCCCTTTTTCTTCTGAACTGAAAGGCCAATTGACTCGAAACTTGATAGGAAGCATCGGGGTGACTTGTAGATGAAAAATAACTCTAATCGTTGCAATAGGGAACCCCAAATTGGGGCTGTGGGGGACATCTTGAAAATCTTGTTTTGAACTTTTTCTCCTGAACCGACTCAAAGTTCATTGAAAGTATCGAGGTGACTTGTAGATCAACAGTAGCTAAAATCATTCTGATTGGAAATCCAAGATGGCTGCCATCTTGTTTATGTTTATTATATTTCCCTGCTACTGTGCTGTTTACATGTATAAAATCATGATTCTTCAGAAACCAATTAGCCAATTGCCTCCAAATTTCACATTGATCCTACTGTTGAAATGTGATTGAGAGTTTGTTCAAATGATCATGCTCCATTGACTGTCATGCCATATATAATATTCTTCTTCAAAATTAAGAACTGCTTGAAGGTTGATCTTTTCATTAGCTGCGATGTCAGGACTGAAAAAATGTTGCATAACATCCGCATATCTGCAGTGGCTGTGTCACTCAGGTGAGCGACCCATGGCCCGTGGGCCTCTTGTTTATTTGATTCACAGGTATCTGTTATCACTGCAAAATATCTTTTACCCTTCAAAAGGCCTCTTTACTGCTCCCTGCTCGTAATCACCTCTTCATGACATGTCTTTGATGATGCTTGCATAGCGTATTGTTAGGGGCAATAAAATTATAAGAGAGTGGTATCACTTTTTGTCTCATTTTACCTATGTCCTTAAAGTGTCTACCTTAGCAGCAGCATTTCATTTTCAATTTATCAGAGAAAATAAGGCTAGGCAGAAAAGTCGCATGAAATATCAAAACTTATTATCTCAGAAAAGTAAAAGAATGTCATCTGTGGTAATTTTGTATCGAACTTTAAGGCTCGGTGGCTCAGTTGGATGCGCCGTCCGACTGGAGACCAGGAGGTCGCGGGTTTGTATGTAAGTTTGTATGCCTGACCAAGTTATTCCAGCAGAGCCCTTTTAGCAAATTTTGACACAAATCCTTGGTGGGGGGGTGGGGGGGAGCTGTGGGGTGAGGGGAAACAGCTAAAGGAGTTAAAAACAACAACAACAACAACAAAAAAAAACAAAAAAAAAAACAAACAAACAAAAAACAGCTAAAAGAACTCCTATTCATAGTTTTGATTTCACTTACACCAGCTAATTTGATACTGAGTTAGCATCGGTGGAATAACTGACTGATTTAGACATTTTTGATATACCTCACCACACGATAGTGGCAGGGTATTATGGTTTCACATTGGACGTCTGTGTATCTGTCCGCCCATCATATATACATCCATTTGTCCTTCCGTCTATCCTTATTTTGTTTCCGGATGATGACTTGAGTAAACATCAGTGGATTTTCACCAAACTTGGTATGTGCATTGATAGTGTGGAGATCTGGTTTGGGATTGGTAATGGGCAAATTTTGATGGAATACGTTATCTGCCCGAGACAAGCCCATGTTATCTTTTCCAGATGATAATTTGAGTAAATGTCTAGGGATTTTAACCAAACTTGGTACATGCATTGATATTAAAGAAATCTGGTTTGGGATTGCTAATGGGCAAAAGTTATCTGCCTGCAACACGACAATGGTGGGGTATTATTGTTTTATGTTTTTATTAATGCTTAAAAACAATTTAAGTTACCACTTAGTTGAAATTTATTGTTTACAGTTCTTTGCTTGTTTATCAGCATGTGAGATATTGATAAATGTGTTGTTTCAAGTTTTAAAGGTACTCGTGATCATTCCTAAAACCTGATGGATTTTTATTTTACATTTAGAATCAAAGAGAAGAACAAATAGAGGCCATGTTTGGTGCTATTCGTTATCGTTTTGCTGGAAAGGATGTAAGTAAGCATTTCATCACCAAAGACTTCGGTCTAAGCAATGCATCTCCAGATCCAAAGTTTAAAGAATTAAGAGAGACCATCACGGAAGTGGCAAAGCAACAAACATACTGGGGAGAACTGAAACCTGCAAAATGGATCCATCTAGAAAAAAAGCTGGAAGATTTAAGAAAGGATGGTTTCGAGGTACATAATAATATATTTTTTGCTGTTTGACTGATGCTTTATTTCTTTTGTTTCCTTTTTTTTAAACAAGGCAACATATTATTGAAAACAAAAAATTAAAATTAAATAGTATAATACATATATATTCTGACTGCATAATTAATAAATAGTAGATTATTTAAAAATTAAAAATATAAAGGCAATTCATGAACTACAAAAATAAAAAGTGGAATGTTTTAAGTCCACTGGCTAACAACAAGATCTCTTGCAAAATCAGAGCCATTTATAGCTCCAGATAAGAGGGGTATCCAGGTAAATGTTTTTCTGTTCCTCCACAGGAACATACATTGTGGGTACTCATTAGAAGTGCCTCTCTTTATTTCTTTGTAGTTATAGCTCCACTTTGAAAAAGTGGGGCTATACTGGATTTGCCATATCCTTCTGTGATTCTGTAATTCTGCCATTCCGTGATTCCAGGACTGCAAAATTAAAATGCATTTTGCTTAATAACTTTTATGTTTGTGGTCCTATTTCAATGAAACTTACACTACACTTGGTCTCTGAGGTAAGCAAGGTGTAATCGCAGAATAGTGGACAAGGGCCTACAACTCTTGGAGTTATGTCCCTTGGCATTTTTTCAAAATTTAAAATGCATTTTGCTTAATATAACTTCTATGTTTGTTGTCCTACTTCAATGAAACTAATAACACACTTGGTCTCTGAGGTAAGGAAGATGTAATGGCAGAATGGTGGCCAAGGGCTCATAACTCTTGGAGTTCTGTTCCTTCATAGGTTATTAAATTTTGCCATTCTTGAAACTTTTTGTAGCAGATTTCTCAGGAACTATGGACGCTAGAAAGCTGAAAGTTCGTATAAACGTGTACAGTGACTGGATGTATAGTGTATACTGGAATAGGGGCCAAGGCTCAATAACTCTTTGAGTTATGTCCCTTGGTAGGTTTACAAAAACATTAAAATGCATTTTGCTTGGTAACTTTTATGTTTGTGGTCCTACTTCGATGAAACTTGTACTACACTTGGTCTCTAAGGGAGGTGTAATGGCAGAATGGTAGCCAAGGGCCAATAACTCCTGGAGATGTCCCTTCATAAGTTTCAAATTTTGCCATTCTTGAAAGTTTTCGTAATAGGAACTTTGATCTAGAAAGCTGAAAGTTTGTATAAATATGGACAGTGACTGGATGTATAGTGTATACTGGAATAGGAGTCAAGGCTCAATAACTCTTGGAGTTATGTCCCTTGGTAGGTTTTCAAAAACATTGAAATGCATTTTGCTTGGTAACTTTTATGTTTGTGGTCCTACTTCGATGAAAATTATACCACACTTAGTCTGTAAGGTGAGGAAGGTGTAGTGGCAGAAAGGTTGCCAAGAGCCCGTAACTCTTGAAGTTATGTTCCTTGGTAGGATTTCAAATTTTGCCATTCTTGAAAATTTTTGTAACCGATTTCTAAGGAACTATGAAAGCTAGAAAGCTGAAAGCTTATATCAGTATGGACAATGACTGGATGTATTGCGTATACCGGATAGGGGCCAAGGGTTCATAACTCTTGGGAGTTTTGTCTATTTGAAGGTTTTCAATAACTTATTTTTGTGGTCCTACATCACTGAAATTTACACCACACTTGGTCTCTAAGGTAAGGAAGGTGTAGTGGCAGAAAGGTGGCCAAAAGCCCATAACTCTTGAAGTTATGTTCCTTTATAGGTTTTCAAATTACGCCAGTCTTGAAAATTTTCATAACAGATTTCCAAGGAACTATGAAAGCTAGAGAGCTGAAAGCTTGTATCAACATGGACAATGACTGGATGTATCCTGTATACTGGAATAGGGGCCGTCCATAACTCTTGGAGTTATGTCCCTTGGTAGGTTGTCGAAAAAAAAATAAAATGCATTTCGCTCAATAACTTTTGTTTATGATCCTACTTCGATGGAATTTATACCACACTTGGGGGCTTTGAAAAAGTGGTACATGCATGGACTGTGGGTTGATGTATCATGTATTCAGGAATAAAGGTCAAGAGCCCATAACTCAAGGATTAAAATCCCTTGATAGGTTTTAGGATGTCCTGTTACCATGTCCTATGGTGGTGCTACCTGGTAAGGACCAATTCAAAATATTTCAACATTATATGTATTTCTCCTCCGATAGAGCTGCAGTGGGTCTATAGTGAGAGTCTCTGACAGCTCTAGTTAACTAAAGTCTTGTTGCTGATGTTGGTTACCCATTTATGCAGAATGTTGCATCTGATCAGGGTCTACACTGTTTGCATCTGATACAAGAATGTCTATAAAATATAGTAATAATAAAAACTAACCAGATGCCCAGCTGTTGGAAATAGACCAATTCAAAGAGTTGTGGTAAATCAGTAAAAAGCTATACGATTGAATTTGTACTGCCGTCATGAATGTGATCCACAAAAGCACTTTAAGAATCTGTTTTAATTATACCGAGTGACAAGGTGAGCTTTTATGATCACATTTTGTCTGTCGTCCGTCCTGCGTCCGAGTGTCCGTACATGCCAAGATGACATTTCGAGGTTAGTGTTTCTGTAGACTTTCACATTATGAGGTTGCTTTCTGTTTATTCCGTCAATGTTGGGTTTAATTTGCATTGTGGGGTTAAAAAAATTATGTTGTGGGTCTAAAAAAGATGAAAGAAAGATCAAAGGGATACTTTTATAACATGTCTTATAAGTACATCCGCTCTAATAGATGCATACATAGGTGGCTAAAAATTTGGACATTTTGCAACTTAAGTAAATGTGATTTATTCCATAAAACGGGATTAAAGTGGCTAAAGTAGATCTTATGTGGCTTGCAACGTAAGAGATTTAGCCACTTATATGTATTTTGGTGCTAATGACTAGCCACATAAATGTACATCCGTTAGAACGTCTGTCCATCCGTCCTTAAACAATTTCTTCAAACAACATCTCCTCCTAAACCACTGATTGGATTTTGAATAAACTTCACAGGAATGATCTTTTGTCACCGGGGCGTCCAGCTGATATTGGCTTATAGTTGGGCAAGGCCTGCTATACTTGTAGCAGGTAAGGGTTGGGAGGTGATGTTTTTATTTCTTCTGTTTCTTCACTTTCATTCCTGTTCCTCTTTCTTCCCTGTCCCTCTCTTTCATCTCTTTTGCTATCTCTTCTGTCTCTTTTCTCCCTTTCTCTGGGAGATGACACAAAATGACCCACAAGGGTTGACGTGTCATTAAACCCCAACTCAATCAATCAATCAATGATTGGTCTTCTTTCAAAGTTGTTCAAATGGTTTTGGTCCATTGCACATCTAGGTCACAGGAGCTAAAAATATATTTTTGAACCTAAAACTTGATACTTTTTGTCTGAAACCAGAAGGCCCAGGTCTTTGATATTTGGTGTGTACCTTCATCAAGTGGGCCTCTACCAAAGTTGTTCAAATTATAGCCCTGGGGTCAAAAATAACCCTGAGCTAGGGGTCACTCTGTAGCTCACATGAGCTATGATCAGGATGAGCTATTGTGATCACTTTTCGTCCATCGTGCGTCCATCCGTCCGTTAACATTTTCAAACGACTTCTCTGAAGCCTCTGAATCAGTTTTGCTCAAATTTTATATGGAGCCTCCTTAGGTTGGGGGAAAGAAAGATTGCTAAAATGGTTGTGGTATGTTGACCAAGGTGGCCCCCATGCCCATATATGGTAAAAACCTTTAAAAATCTTCTTCTCCAGAACTGAGGATGCCTTGGGGCTGAATCTCTGCACAAATCATGCGGGACAAGCGGTCTACAAAGTTGCTAAAAAAATTGTTGTACGTTGACATTTGACCTTTCTACGGCGAGGTCAAGTTTGTTTCCCTATGCAGAATTTCAAACAGCTTAACTCTGAAGCCTCTGGGCCAGTGTTGCTCAAATTTCATGTGGAGCCTCCTTAGATCTGGGAATGAATGCTTGCTAAAATGGTTGCAGTCCATTGACTAAGATTGCTGTCATGCCCATATAATTTATAATTAAAAATCTTCTCCAGAACAGAGGATGCCTTGGGGCTGAATCCTTGCATGAATAATCAGGGAAAGGAGATCTACCAAAGTTGCTAAAATCATGGTCATTCATTGACGTTTGACCTTCTTATGGCGAGGTAAAGTTTGCTTCCCTATGCATTTGTATGGGCACCATTCATTTGTGTGGGAAAAATATTAAGAATTTCAAACGACTTCTCCTCTGAAGTTTCTGGGCCAATATTGCTAAATTTTATGTGGCGCCTCCTTAGGTTGGGGGAACGAAAGATTGCTAAAAGGGTTGTGGTCCATTGACCAAGATGGCTGTCATGCCCATATGTGGTAAAAACCTTTAAAAATCTTCTTCTCCAGAACCAAATAAGCCCTGGGCCTTATCTTTGCACAAATCCTTGGGGACAGAAGATATACCAAAATTGCCAAAATGATGGACCTACATTGACATTTGACCTTTTTACGGCAAGGTCAAAATTTGCTTTCGCATGCATTTGTATGGGCCCTATACATTTATATGGGGAAAATGTTGAGAATTCATATTTTGGGCATCTCCTCTATAATCCAGTTGAATCGAAACTTGATGATGAGCATTAGGGTGCTTATGAGACACAAAATAGCTAAATGAGCCAATAGAAATATGGCCACCACAGCCGCCATCTTGAAAATCAATTTTTGACATCTCTTTTGAAACCTTAGATCGCTTTGAGCTGAAACTCGCTCTTTAGCAACAAGATGACTTCTGGATAGAAGCAAGCTAAAATTGTGTCAATTGAAAATCCAAGATGGCCGCAATGGTTCTGCTCCATTGAACAGGCCAGAGCTAAAAATAGAAAAACCTTAAAAAGACAGCTCCTCCGCAGCCAGTGTCTGATTTCAAAGTAATTTCACGGAAGTTTCCTCTTATGTCCCTTTACCAAAATTGCTAAAAATGTTTTGCTCGGCTGAACAAAATGGCTGCCAGAGCTAAAAATAGAAAAAAAACAACTTTAAACATCTCCTTGGCCAGTGGTCTGATTTCATGATGATTTCACAAAAATGTTCCTCTTATCTCCCTTTACCAAAATTGCTAAAATGGTTCTGCTCTGCTGAACAAAATGGTCACCAGAGCTAAATATAGAAAAAACCTTTAAATGACATCTCGGTGTCCAGTGGCAAGACTTCAAGATAATTTCACATTAATGTTCCTCTTAATGCTAAAAATGTTCTGCTCTGCTGAACAAAGTGGTTGCCAGAGCTAAAAATAGAAAAAAAAAAAAAAAAAAAAACTTTTAAAAGACAGGATAAGTAGATGAACCAAATGTCTGAACTTTTTGTTACTTATGAAAAATTTCAGCATTTTAACCTTGTAAGCAAGATATCTCAAAAACTATTTAAGTCATTGCCTTGTCATAAGTTACAATATTCCACAGTATTGGAAAAATGTTGCATACCATCTGCATATCTGCAGTGGCGGTTTCACTCAGGTGATCGAGTTGTGGCCCGTGGGTCTCTTGTTTTATGTAGACCCATGTAGGGAAAAGCTTTAAAAAAGCAGAAGGCCCAGTCCTTATTTGATGTATTACATAGTTTCACCTAGTGGACCTCTACTCAGCTTGTTCAAGTTATTGCCCTGGGGTTGAAAATGGCCCCGCCCAGAGACAGACATGTTTTACAGACTTACATAGAACAAACCTTTAAACATCTTATTTGATACCAGAAGGCCTCTGGGGTCTTTGATACATAGCTTCACCTAGTGGACCTCTGCCAAGATTGTTTAGATTATAGCCCTGGGGCTAAAATGCACCCCCCCCACCTTGGGGCCGACATGTCTACATACACTTATATAGAAAAAAAACTTAAAAAATCTTCTTGTCTGAAAGTGCAAGGCCTAGGCCTTTGATATTTGGTATGTAGCATTGCCTAGGTCCTTTGAAATGAATGTTCAGATTATGCCCCTGGGGTAAAAAAGAGGCTCTGCCCACAGTGGGCCACTTGTTTTACATAGAGCAAAAAGCCCACAGCAATGATTAGGCCTAGAACTATCAAACTAGTAGGGAGGATGGACCAGAAGAGTAATGACCTTAAAGTCAAAGGTCAAGGTCACCGTGACCTTTAGTACCAAAAAAGTTTATTATTCTGCAATGCTTATGGTTAGGACCCTCAAACTTAGTAGAGATGTTGGTCCTCACTAGATCCTGAGGGTCAGCAGGGCCTTTAATACTAAAAGGCTTGATAACTTGGCAATGCTTGGTGACAGGACCCTGAAACTTAGAAGGGATGTTGGTCCTCAGCAGTAAATGACACTGCGGGCAAAGGTCATTGTAAAGGTCACCATGACCTTTTGTACGAAAACGCGTACAATTCAGCAGTGCTTGAGGCTAGAACATTCGAACTTAGATGGGATGTTGGTCCTGACCAGTTGATGACCCTAATGGCAGCGGTCAAGGTCACAGTGACCTCTAGTACAAAACAAGGTTGTAAAACGTCTAATGCTTGGAGCTAGGACCCTTAAACATTGCTTCTTCTGACCAGAAGATGACCCTGAGGGCAAAGGTCATGATCAAGGTCACCATGACCTTCAAAACCACATCTCTGTTAGCATTCTATGTATAACATGACTCAGGTGAGAGATATAGGGCTATCATGGCCCTCTTGTTTTAAGCTCGCCGGGACCATGTCCCTGCAGGGATTATTCTGGTCCCAGATTTTTGTGAGAGAAAAAATCCCATTTGGAAAAAAACAGTGAGAGATTTTCAAATTCAGTGAGATTTTTTTTTTTCGCTCGCTCTAACAAACTGAGTGAGATTGTTTTTTTTTTTTTTTTTTTGTAAAGGCCAGATTTTGTATCGGAATTGTATGTATAAGTATTATTATTGCTTATTTTGTAATGTACTCTAAATCAGGTTAATAAAATTGTTATATATAGGGTGTTTGATTATTTTAAGTATCATTATTTTCATGTTTACTGCAAGTGTTTATATATAAATTTGAACTTTTTGGAAAATCATGTTTACAATAACAAGTTGTTTATATTATATCCTTTTTTGAATTTCCAGATGGAATATTCTAGATTAAGCTATTTTTGGCATGTCACAGAACATTTAAATTTTTCTTGACAAATACTGGAAAATAAGTGATGCCTCTAGTACTGTATTTTTTTTAGAATGTGCTTTGATATTATATAAGGAGAGAAGATTTTCATATGAGCATCTTGTACACTTTCATTCTTTACTGGGTTACTTCAGTGTTTCATTAATTCTGGAATTAAACTCTGAATTCAGGGACTTTAAATTGTGATCAGAAACTGCAATTCAAAGGATTTATTTCAGAAATTCTTCTGGAATATTTCTCAGGGATTTTGTGACATTATCCAATGATTTTTTTAGCTGCAAGTTCTGATTCATATACTCATAATTTTTCTCTGGGACTCACAAATTTTATATAAGTGAGTCCCTGAACTCACAAAAACAGTAGATGTCTGCTCTAGAATATATTACAGACTCGTGATTTTATCATAGGACTCATGGAATTTCAATTATGTGTCCTTGAGACTGGATAGAATCAAACTGTAAATAAATCACTGATTATCTTGAAAGGTACCATTTACTTTTATTTTTCTGTTGCACATTTTCTTATTTTTTGTTATCAACAAATACTGTAAATAATTTTAAAGCTTGTTGCTGGTTTCACTTTCATTTCTTTCTTGTTACGCCTGGCTTGTAACAAAATGCAAACGGCTGAATAAGGGCTTCATGGGCTTGGGAGTGGGATTGTTATTTATCACCTCAGCTCGGTCTTGTGTTTGATTGTCATCCGAATCGGGGGAGGAGAGCGAGGCCGCTTCAGTCGAGCTGGGTTGTGCTCGAACAAGATACTTTAACATGTTGCCATCCCGACTGGACGGCTTTGGGGCGGATAATTTTCTTTCTTTTTTTTTTCCAAGTCGGCGGACATGTTTTTGCTAACTCGAAGTAGCGATAAAAAAAAACGCTTACTCAAACCAGAGACCGACAACGAGTTTTTGTGATAAAGCTTTTCAATGATACAGATTAATGAATGGTTACCTGCGGTCGTATGCATAATGAATTTTGGCGCTACAATAATTCAGAAACCGGTCAAACAGAGCAGTCCGATAGTCTCGAAATGAACGGCATGTGCAAAATAGGAACTTGACGACTTGAAATGAGAAAAAATCAGCGTGCAATTTTTTTTCTCACTCCGGGAAGTTTGATGCGATTTCTTGCAAAAAATGTGAGAATATCGCGAAATCGCGCCAGAAAATGATCCCTTACCTGAAAAGCTTATGTTGTCACCCCATCGTTGGCATCCACGTCTGTCTGCATCCGCTTTAGCACAATGTTTAAGTTTTCAAAGGTGTGCATAGTTTACTAACTGTTTAAGATACTGCTTTCATATTTGGCCTACATTTGCCTTAGGGTAAGACCTTTCAGTAGCATACACCCCCATCCCTTTATATAGGTCAAGGTCAGTTTTTACTTTGTCATTTACACCCATGTTTAATTTTTGCATTTAAGTTTTGAAAAGTGTACATAACTGCTGAAGTATTCAAGATAGAGCTTTAATATTTGGCCCACACCAGCCTTAGGGTTAGACCTTTCAGTAGCACACACATCTTTTTCTGTTTGACCTTCTGCCTAGGTCAAGGTCAGGTCATACTTTGTCGTTTGAACTCATGTTCGAGTTCTGCATTTAAGTTTTGAAAAGTGTTTGTAACTGCTAAAGTATTCAAGATGCCTCAATAATATTTGGCCTACACCAACGTTAGGGTAAGACCTTTCAATACCTCACCCTTTCCTCAGTTTGACCTTCGGCCTAGGTCAATGTCAGGTCATACTTTGTCATTTAAAGCCATGTTTGAGTTCTGCATTTAAGTTTTGAAAAATGTTTGTAAGATGTCGCTTTAATATTTGGCCCACACCTACCTTAGGGTAAGACTTTTTAATAGTGCATGCCCCTTCCTCAGTTTGACCTTCTGCCTAGATCAAAGTCAGGTCATACTTTGTCATTTACAGCTTGTTAAAGTTTTGAAAAGTGTACATGACTGCTGAGGTACGTAAGATATAGCTTTCATATTTTGTCCACACAAACCTAAGGGATTCAGCATGTAAGATACAGCTTACATATCTTGTCCACACCAATCTAAAGGAAGATGTTTCAGTGGCATGTACCCGATCCCTCAGTTTGACATTCTTTCGACATCAAAGTCAGGTCATACTCTGTCATTTACAGGTATGTTCTGCATTTAGTCTTTACTATTAAAAGATTGTTTTCTTCTCAGATCAGCCCTTTCCGGCGAGCTGCTTTGTTTTCTGACAACTCTTGAGTTAGTTCACATTTGGGCTGCATTAAGCTAAAAAATGCATTGGAACATAATACTGAATAAAAAGCCAGATATCCCTTAAGTTGCAGTTGAACCTGTCCAAAGATAGAGCTAGAAGAACCCACTAGACAAAATGGGTTAATCTTATTAAGACTTCCACAGGGAGCCAACAAATATGCTTTTTGTTGCACCTGCGTGCTATGCAGGTGCGATATAAGCGTGTCGTGACCCGTCCGTCAACAATTGACAGTGCGTGTCTTGTGAGCGCAACTCCTCCTACAGTTTTTGGCCAATTGTTTTGAAACTTCACAGATGTTTTGGCCATGGTGTGTAGATGTGCATATTGTTTGGTCATAATTCTCAGATTTTTTTTTCTCAACTTTTTCTGCTTTGTTAACTTAGTCCGTTTTTACCTAAAACCCTTGTAGTCAGTGGGTGTCTCGTGAGCGCAACTCCTCCTACAGATTTTGGCCAATCATTTTGAAACTTCACAGATGTTTTGGCCATGGTGTGTAGATGTGCGTATTGTTTGCTCATAATTTTCAGATTTTTTTCTTCAACTTTTTCTGTTTTGTTGACTTAGTCAGTTTTTACCGAAAACCCTTATAGTCAGTGGGTATTTCGTGAGCGCAACTCCTCCTGCAGTTTTAGGCCAATAGTTTTGAAACTTCACAGATGATTAGGTCAGGGTCTGAAGATTTGCATATTGTTTGCACATAAATCTCGAATTCATTTCAGCAGAGTTAGGGGCCCTTGATTTATGCCCAATATTGGTTTCTGCTCAATATCTTGTGAAAGAATTGATGAATTAGGATCATATTTTGCATACATATTGTTGTTAACAATACCTAGCTTGGGATTGTCACATGACATTTTTCATCAATTTTCAGCTCAGTTACTGGCCTTTATTAATGGGCAAAAATGATATCCGCTCAATATCAATATCTTGTGAAGTAATGGACAGGTTTAGATGAAATTTTGCAAGCCAATATTCCAAATTTTCTACTTTGTCCATTTTTTTCTACAAACTAATCCATCAATTTCTTGAATACTGCAAAATAGATTTTTTTATGCCCCCACCATTTTCAATGGGGGGGCATATAGTATCACCATTGTCCTTACGTACGTCCGTCCTGTACGTAACACATTTGGTTTCCGTGCGATATCTTTTGAAATGATTGGTGTATTGGATTGAAATTTTATACACAGGTATATAATCATAAAATATAGGTCAAATTCGATTTAGGGTAAAATCCGCCAATTATTTTGGGAGTTATGACCCTTTTTAACTTTGAAAAATTTTCAACTTTGAAAAATGGTTTCCGTGCAATATCTTTTGAAAGGGTAGGTATATTGGATTCAAATTTTATACACAGGTATATAATCATAAAGTGTAGGTCAAGTTTGATTTAGAGTAAAATCCATCTATTATTTTGGGAGTTATGGCCCTTTATCGACTTTGAAAAATGGTTTCTGTTCTATAACTTTTGAAAAGACATATAATTATAAAATATAGGTCCGGTTTGATTTAGGGTAAAATCCACCAATTATTTTTGGAGTTACGGCCCTTTATCAATGTTGAAAAATAGTTGGTTTCCGTTTGATACTTTTTGAAAAGATTAGTGTATTGGATTCAAATTTTATACACAGGTATATAATCATAAAATGTATGTCAAGTTGGATTTAGGGTAAAATCCACTAATTATTTTTGGAGTTATGGCCCTTTTTCAACTTTGAAAAGATTAGTGTATTGGATTCAAATTTTATACACAAGCATATAATTATAAAATATAGGTCAAGTTGGATTTAGGGTAAAATCCACCAATTATATTTGGAGTTACGGCCCTTTATTAATGTTGAAAAATAGTTGAAAAATGGTTTCCGTTCGATATCTTTTGAAAAGATTAGTGTATTCGATTCAAATTTTATACACAGGTATATTATCATAAATTTAGGGTAAAATCCACCAATTATTTTTAGAGTTATGGCTATTTTTCAACTTGGAAAAATTGTTTCTGTTCCATAACATTTTAAAAGATTAGTGAATTGGATTCGTATTTTATAAACAGGCATATAATTACATCACGAAAACATACCTATATAATTCTGACCCCCTTAAACCCCACTTTTATATAGTAAAACTGGGGTTTACAGGGTATACATTATTTTTCATATTTTTGTTCAAAAACATAGATTGTGGGTACTCGTTAGAACCGCCTTGCCGAGGTGGTTCTAACGAGTACCCACGATCTATGTTTTGAACAAAAATATGAAAAATATCAGTATTTTTCATCAGAAAATTTTCATTTTTTGGTGGTCAGATTTTCAGTATATTCGGCATGTTTTCAAAATGATAAAATATAGGTCAAGTTTGATTTAGGGTAAAATCCACCAATTATATTTGGAGTTATGGCCCTTTATCAATGTTGAAAAATAGTTGAAAAAATGGTTTCCGTTTGATACCTTCTGAAAAAATTAGTGTATTGGATTAAAATTTATACACAGGTATATAATCATAAAATGTATGTCAAGTTGGATTTAGGGTAAAATCCACCAATTATTTTTTGGAGTAATGGCCTATTTTCAACTTCGAAAAATGGTTTCTGTTCCATAACTTTTGAAAAGATTAGTGAATTGGATTTATATATTTTTTTTTTTATTTAAACTTTTATTTATTTATAATCAGCAAACTTCATGAACAAATATGTTACAAATTATCATTTTTATACAAATTACAGAAATATCAATTCTATTTCTCAATATCTTAATGATGCAAACTCATATTTCAATTGTTATAGACATAGAAAAAAAAAAAAAAAAAAAAAAAATCAAAAGAAAAAAAACAACAAAAAGAACAAAAAAACAAAAAGATGTCTGGTACTAGTACTTTTGATAGCAGTTTTTGTATCATTTCAATCTTAGAGTACCACATGTTGGAAAGAAGTTATTAAATGCATTTGTGTATGCTCCATTGCAGTTTAATTTCTTAACTAGGTATAGTATAGGGTATTTTGTCCTTTTTATCAAGTAAATAAGTGTTTTTCACAAAACTGTCAGTTTAGCCGTGATGCAAAAATAAAATATCAACAAATTTTTGGTTCCTGCACGGTGTTTCCTCAATTTCGCATACACAGCCGTCTAGTGGAGCTAGGTTTTAAGTTCTTAATCTAACCTTATATAGCCCTTTTCACATGTATGCGAAAATAAAGCACCAACAAGATTGCACAAAAGTGCAATTATACCTAAGCTCCGTTGGTCGCATGTGTGGCACATATAATAGTTTTTGTAAAGCCTTATTTTTCAACGGCTAAGAAATAAAGAAATAACACGTCTTACAATCAGAGTAAATACACATTAGGCCAATACCGCAAGGTTTATCGGATCGGTGAACACTGACAATATATACTTTGTGCACCAGTGTTACATGTAGATTTTACTTGTAAACGTGACAGTTGGATTAAATTGATTCTCCGGTAAGTAAATTTAGTTAGTTTGCTCTTTTAATTACAGCCTAATCATTTTGAAATAGTGTGTAATCCTTCATGTCGGAATCTTTTAACAAATATTCCGTATCTTAGAGTTTTCCTCTCCAACTGGTTTGCGTCGTGTTAAAAGTATAAGATAAACACAGCTGCCCACGTATTATATCAAAAGGTTTCTTATATCAAAAGGTTTCGGATTTATATTTTATACACAAGCATATAATTGTAAAATATAGGTCATGTTTGATTTAGGGTAAAATCCACCAATTATATTTGGAGTTACAGCCCTTTTTCAACTTTGAAAAATAGTTTCAGTTTGATATCTTTTGAAAACATTAGTGTATTTAATTCACATTTAACACTCAGGTATATAATCATAAAATAGAGGTCAAGTTCCAGTACAGGTAAAATCAACCCATTATTATAGGAGTTATGGCCCTTTTTCACCTTCAAAAGATGTTTTCCTTCTGATATTTTTTTTTAAAAAAGATTGATATGTGTATTGGATTCATATTTTATACCCAGGTAATATAATCATAAAATATGGTCAAGTTCGATTTATTGTAAAATCTGCCAATTATTATGAGAGTTATGGCCCTTTTTTTCAACTTCATTTTTTGCAAAATACCTGCACGGGGGTGAGGATGGCCCTAGGTGGGGGCATCTGTGTCATACTGACACATTTCTAGTTCAATACAAATAGGAACTTGTATGAGTTAATCCCGGCAGGTGCGACACCGCTTTCTGCGGATTTCTTGTTTGGAAAACGTTTGCCAAGTCTGCTTGCCATCTGTCCTTTTTGTGGCTGAATTACATGAGCCAGGCTGATATAATTAACCTGATTAACTTTTGGAAAGAGCATAAAAATAACAGGACCCATGTTTTTTTATGTTCCCAACTTTGAAGATGGGGCATATTGGTTTTGTCCCGTCTGTCTATCCATCTGTCTGTCTGTCCATCCATCTGTTACAGTTTCAATGCTAGGATCTTGGAAATTTTATATATTTAGTGAGCATAAAAAAACAACAAAAAAACAAACCCGTATTTTTTTTTTCTTTTCTGTCTCTTTGCGGAGATGTTGAACGGCTGTATGAAAACTTTGTGAACAAAATATCTGGAGAACCATTTGAGCTAGGCTCATGATATTTGGTACACAGTTTGGGTCTAAGGTGTAGATGACCTGATTAACTTATAACAAACTTCCGAAAATATTTTACCGAGTTATGCCCCTTTTTACGGATTTACGCATTGTGGCTATAGGGAAACCTTGTGAACAAAACATCTGGAGATCTTGAAATTGTATACAGGGAATGGTCCCATTTAGGAGCAAGTATATGGTTGGAGGCATAGTGACAAATGCATTTTCTTGTTTCAGAAAATTTGAAAAACCTAAGGGCACAGTGTGGTAATTAGGTTGAATATGGTAATTATGCACCACTACATAATAGTGGTTGGGTATTATAGTTTCACGTTGGTCATCCTTTTGTCCATTCTTCTGTCCATCCATTGGTTTGTCAATCTGTTATGCGTCTGTCCGCCTGTGTGAGTAAATATCAGTGGATTTTCACCAAACCTGGTATATGCATTGATATTGTAGGGATCTATTTCAGGATCACTTATTGGCAAATTTTGTCAATTTTTTACATAGTTATCAGCCTGCCACATGATAGTGGGGGGGATATTGTCGTTTCACGTTTTTATTTTTCCTTTGATTTAGATAATAAGTCGAAAAACTGTGGAGCAGCTAAACAGTACTTTGCCTGTGCCAATCACGCGTGATGAGGAACTGGACTTATTCTTACGTTTCCAACATGACACTGCAAATATCATGTACTTCAGGTAGGCATATTGTACAGTAAAAATATGGTCCCAATCAGGTCTTACTTAGGACTTTTTGCTCATTTTTGACTGAATAAGCTCCCCAACACTATATATTGGAAGAGTCAAATTTCAATTTTAGGTATGCCAGGCTGTATATACATTTCCTAGAGAAACTGGCTAAAAATTACACAAACAGTGGAGACCCTGATGAGATGCTGTATTCCTACAGCATTTGATCTGGATCACCATTGTTTGCTTATTTCCCAGAAAATAGGTCTTAACTGTGATTAGTGTTGGTAAAGTACTTTAAGAGTTATGGCTCTTTCAACATTATTTGAGTTATTTTGGCCTGTAATTGTTAACTTTTTGCATGTGTGTGCATAGACCTTACATTAAGTTGCTGACTGTCTCTAAATGCTACCCTGTTCACTTTTATTAACTTGCTCATATGAAAGCACTGCACCTCAAACCCTCGCCCATCACCCATTCCAAAGATTCCAATAATGTTAGATTTTTTAAAAGATCTATATGTCCTGGATGCCTGAATTTTGTTAATACTAAGACTGATGTTACCCAACGAACACAAATCAGCCTGTGCATGTGCAGCCTGATCAGAATATTTACTGGATGTTTTGGATGGCCCAGGTTTCTTCATTTGGACAATGACTACTGATCAAATGGGACTGCAGCCTCATTAGTCTTTGTTGTCCTTATGCAGTCTGATCAGTCTTCATTGTCGGCATGCAGTCTGATCAGCCTTTGTTATCCACATGCACTCTGATCAACTTTCATTGTCCACATGCAGTCTGATCAGTTTTTGTTTTCGGCATGCAGTCTGATCAATCTTTATTGTCCGCATGTAGTCTGATCAGTCTTTGTTGTCGTCCACATGCAGTCTGTTCAGTTTTCATTGTCCGCCTGCAGTCTGATCAGTTTTCATTGTCCGCCTGCAGTCTGATCAGTTTTCATTGTCCCCCTGCAGTCTGATCAGTTTTCATTGTCCGCCTGCAGTCTGATCAGTTTTCATTGTTCGCCTGCAGTCTGATCAGTCTTTGTTGTCTGCATGCAGTCTGGTCAGTTTTCATTGTCCGCCTGCAGTCTGATCAGTTTTCATTGTCCGCCTGCAGTCTGATCAGTTTTCATTGTCCGCCTGCAGTCTGATCAGTTTTCATTGTCCGCCTGCAGTCTGATCAGTTTTCATTGTCCCCCTGCAGTCTGATCAGTTTTCATTGTTCGCCTGCAGTCTGATCAGTCTTTGTTGTCTGCATGCAGTCTGGTCAGTTTTCATTGTCTGCTTGCAGTTTGATCAGTTTTTGTTGTCTGCATGCAGTCTGATCAGTTTTCATTGTCCGCCTGCAGTCTGATCCGTTTTCATTGTCTGCCTGCAGTCTGATCAGTCTTTGTTGTCTGCATGCAGTCTGATCAGTTTTCATTGTCTGCCTGCAGTCTGATCAGTCTTTGTTGTCTGCATGCAGTCTGATCAGTTTTCATTGTCTGCCTGCAGTCTGATCAGTCTTTGTTGTCTGCATGCAGTCTGATCAGTTTTCATTATCTGCATGCAGTCTGATCAGTCTTTGTTGTCTGCATGCAGTCTGATCAGTGTTCATTGTCCACCTGCAGTCTGATCAGTTTTCATTGACAGCATGCAGTCTGATCAATCTTTGTTGTCCACATGTAGTCTGATCAGTCTGTGTTGTCAACATGTTGTCTGATCAGTAGTTATTGTTCAGATGCAGTCTGATCAGTCTTTATTGTCTGCATGCAGTCTGATCCGTCTTCATTGTCTGCATGCAGTCTGAACAGTCTTCATTGTCCACATGCAGTCTGATCAGTCTTCATTGTCCGCATGCAGTCTGAACAGTCTTCATTGTCCACATGCAGTCTGGTCAGTCTTCATTGTCTACATGCAGTCTGATCATTGTCCACATGCAGTCTGATCAGTCTTCATTGTCCGCATGCAGTCAGATCAGTCTTCATTGTCCACATGCAGTCTGAACAGTCTTCATTGTCCACATGCAGTCTGATCAGTCCTCATTATCTGCATATTGTCTGATCAGTCTTCATTGTCCACATCCAGTCTGATCAGTCTTTATTGTCTGCATACAGTTAGCTCAGTCTTCATTGTCCACATGCAGTCTGATCAGTCTTCAATGTCCACATGCAGTATGATCAGTCTTCATTGTCCACATGCAGTCTGATCAGTCTTCATTGTCCACATGCAGTCTGATCAGGCTTTATTGTCTGCATACAGTCAGCTCAGTCTTCATTGTCCACATGCAGTCTGATCAGCCTTCATTGTCCACATGCAGTCTGATCAGTCTTCATTGTCCACATGCAGTCTGATCAGTCTTTATTGTCTGCATACAGTCAGATCAGTCTTCACTGTCCACATGCAGTCTGATCAGTCTTCATTGTCCACATGCAGTCTGAACAGTCTTTATTGTTCACATGCAGTCTGATCAGTCTTCGTTGTCCACATGCAGTCTGAACAGTCTTCATTGTCCACATGCAGTTTGATCAGTCTTCATTGTCCACATGCAGTCTGATAGTCTTCATTGTCCACATGCAGTCTGAACAGTCTTCATTGTCCACATGCAGTTTGATCAGTCTTTATTGTCCACATGCAGTCAGATCAGTCTTCATTGTCCACATGCAGTCAGATCAGTCTTCATTGTCCACATGCAATCTGATCAGTCTTCATTGTCCGCATGCAGTCTGATCAGCCTTCATTGTCCACATGCAGTCTGATCAGTCTTCATTGTCCACATGCAGTCTGATCAGTCTTTATTGTCCACATACAGTCTGATCAGTTTTCATTGTACACATGCAGTTTGATCAGTCTTCATTGTCCATGTGCAGTCTGATCAGTCATTATTGTCCACATACAGTCTTATCAGTCTTTATTGTCCACATGCAGTTTGATCAATCTTTATTGTCTGCATACAGTTCATTCTTTGTTGTTCGCATGAGTCTGATCAGTTTTCATTGTATGCTGTCTGCTTGCAATCTGATTATTCTTTTTATCTGCATGCAGTCTGATCAGTCTTCATTGTCTGCCATCTGATCAGTTTTCTTTTTCCCCATGCAGTCTGATCAGTCTTTGTTGTTGGCATGAAGAAACCTGGGCTATCCAAAATGCCCAGTAAATATTCTGATCTGACTGCAAATGCACAGGCTGATCTGAATCTTAGCTGGGCGCACGTCCAAAGGTATGTTTACAGACATTGCTCTAATTTAACTTGTGGCTGAATTTCAGCATACCAGAGCTAAGAGATCAAATTGTGCTGAGTCCACAGTTTCTTGTCAATACGCTGAAGTCATTGATAACAGCAGAAGCATTCTGCAGGAAAAAACCAGAGATACTGGACAAATGGAGAGAGTTCCGACAAAAAGGCATTCTGAGACAGAGTCTTCTGGGTATGTTAACGTTTAGCATGCTGGGTAAAATTTTATTTTACCTGGAAAATAGGATCTGACATTTCATGCAAATTGCCTCCTGGGGTGTGGGTGTGTGTGTGTGTGGGGTTGTGGGGGGGAGGTGGTAGGGAACAGGATCTGACATTTAATGCAAACTGTCTCCTCCAGAGATTTCTTACAATTTTATACTTTCATGATTTTTTTTGTGTGTTCTTTGTTTCCAGAGGCAATCCATTTTGACTTTTATTTTACTCTACTGTAGCTGGTGTTGTGCCGTCTGGCGGCCGTAAAAAGTCTCCCCGTTCATAGTATCACTGCTGTCCCTATGTCTGTCCTGTCTGTCCGTCCCGTCTGTCCCGTCCTGTACTTAACACAAATGGTTTCAGTTTGATACCTTTTGAAAAGATTCGTGTATTGGATTGAAATTTTATACACAGGTATATAATCATAAAATGTAGGCCAAGTTCACTTTATGGTAAAATCCATGTATTATTTGGGGAGTTATGGCCCTTTTTCAACTTTGAAAAATGGTTTCTGTTCAGTATCTTTTGAAAAGATTAGTATATTGCATTCAAATTTTATACACAGGTATATAATCATAAAATATAGGTCAAGTTTGATTTAGAGTAAAATCCACCAATTATTAGCTCACCTGAGCCGAAGGCTCAGGATGAGTTGTGATCACTCCGTCCATCGTCCGTCCATCCGTTCACATATTTGAATGCCTTCTCTGTAACCCCTGGGCCAAATTTCTTCAAAGTTTATGTGGAGCCTCGTGTTAAAGAGGGATTGAAAATATGTACAAATGGTTATGATCCTTAAATCAAGATGGCCGCCATGCCCATATATAGCTTCCATAGACTTATAATGGGAAAAACTTAAAAAAATCTTCTCAAAAATCATGAGACCCACGGCTTTTATATTTAATATGTAGCAATTTTTAGTAGTTCCCTACATAAATCCTGCCAATCAAGCCCCTGGGGCCTAAACTGGGCACACCCGGAGGGGTAATTAGCTCCCATAGACTTATAATGGGAAAAACTTAAAAAATCTTCTTCTCTGAAACCACAGCTTATATATTTAATATGTAGCAATGTTAAGTGGCCCCTACATAAATCTTGCCAATAAAGCCCCTGGGGTCCAAAGTGGCCAAGCCCTAAGGGGGTCATTGTTTATATAGAGCTATATAGCTGAAAAAACAACAACAAAAAACTTCAAAAATCTCTTCAGAAACTATGAGGCCCACGGCTTACATATTTATTATGTAGCAACGTTTATTGGTCCCCTACATAAATCCTGCCAATCAAACCCCTGGGGCCCAAACTGGCCATGCCCCAGGGGTCATTAGCTCCAATAGACTTATAAGGGGAAAAGCTTAAAAAATCTTCTCTGAAACCGTGAGGCCCACAGCTTATATATTTAGTATGTAGCAATGTTTAGTGGTTCCCTACATAAATCCTGCCAATCAAGCCCCTGGGCTCTAAATTGGCCGGGCCCCAGGGGGTCATATATTTATATAGAGCTATATAGCTAAAGAACCTTAAAAAATCTTCTCAAAAACCATGAGGCCCACAGCTTATATATTATGTAGCATTGTTAAGTGGTCCCCTACATAAATCCTGCCAATCAAGCCCCTGGGGCCCAAACTGTCTACACCCTAGGGGTCATTAGCTCCCATAGGCTTATAAATGGAAAAACTTAAAAATTCTTCTTATCTGAATCTGTGAGGCCCGCAGCTTATATATTTAGTATGTAGCAATGTTTAGTGTTCCCCTACATAAATCCTGCCAATCAAGCCCCTGGGGTCCAAACTGGCAACGACATCAGGGTCATTAACTCCCATAGACTTATAATTGGAAAAACTTAAAAAACCTACTTCTCTGAAATCACGAGGCCCACAGCTTATATCGAGTATGTAGCAATGTTTAGTGGTCCCCTACATAAATCCTGCCAATCAACCCTCTTGACTTCAAACAGGCCACACCCCAGGAGCGGTCATATGATAATATTGATCTATTTAGCTAAAGAACCTTAAAAAATCTTCTCTGAAACCATGAAGCAGAGAGCTAACAGATTAAATATATAGGGATGTTTATTGTCCTCCCACATAAATCTTGCCAGTCAAGCCGCTTGGGTCCAAACTGTCCAGGCCCCTAGGGTCATTAGCTCCTATAGATATATAAGGGGAAAAACTTAAAAAATCTTCTTCTCTGAAACCATGTGGCCCACAGCTTATATATTTAGTATGTAGCAATGTTTAGTGGTCCCCTACATAAATCCTGCTAACCATGGCCTTGGGGTCGTAATTGGCCATGCCCAAGGGGTCATTAACTCTTATAGTATAATGGGAAAAACTTAAAAACATATTCTTCTCTGAAACCATAAGGCCCACAGCTTATGTATTTTGCATGTAGCAATGTTTAGTGGGCCCCTACATAAACCCTGCCAATCAAGCACCTAGCACCCAAATTGACCACACCTCAGGTGCATTAGCTCCCATAGACTTACAATGGAAAAAAAAACTTAAAAAACCTTCTTCTCCGAAACCTTGAGGCCCACAGCTTATATATTTACTTTGTAGCAATGTTTAATGGTCTCCTCCATAAATCTTGCCAGTCAATGCCCTAGGGCCCAAAATGCCCACGCCCCAGTGGGTTATTTGTCCTTATTCTTGTAAGGTTTCAACTATTAGAGAGGCAATCTTCTGCCTGCAAAAGTTCTCTCTCTTTGCAAGATGTTAGCAATATCTTTCAGCTATATCCAGTCACCTTTCAGTGCAGTGTATACACTTCCAGGGGAAGCAACTCTATCAAAACTGCTTTTACCACCCTTCTGAAAAGAGGTCTACTCTTAAACGAAAGAATTTGCTTCACTATTCAGAAGGAGGTTTGATGTGCAGTTCTTGGCTTACAGTATCATTGGATGTATAGAAATATTTGCTTATTAGCTCACCAGAGCAAAAAGGCTCGAGGTGAGCTATTGTGATCACCCTGTGTCTGTCGTACATTGTCAATTGTCAACAATTTCTTTAAATGACATCTCCTTGTAAACAACTGGTCCAATTTCCACCAAACTGTACAAAAATGTTTTACTCTGAAGAAATGTTTCAAACTAAAAATACAAAAAAAAAGCATTCAAATCTGTTAGTCCAGTTGCGATATTTTAAAATAATTTCACAGAACTGTCTCATTCATTGTCCTTTACCAGAATTGCTCAAAATGTTTCCACTCTGCTGAACAAGATGGCAGCCAGAGCTAAAAATGAAAAAAAAAAAAAAAAAAAAAAAATCTTTAAACAGCATTTTCTCCTAGGCCAGTTGCTCAATTTCAAATAATTTCGCAGAAATACTCCTTTCTTTTGCCCCTTTGCCAAAATTGCTAAAAAAGCCACCAGGGCTGAAAATAGTCAATATTCTAAAACCACACCATTATTCTCTTAAGCCAGATTTCTAATTTCAAAATAATTTCACAGAATTGTCCCTTATATGCTTTTTAACAAAAAAAAAGTATGGTTTTGCTCTGTGAAACAAAACTGGTCACCAGAGCTTACAGTAGAACAGTGGCCCAACATCAAAATTATTTCACAGAAACTTTCCTCTTATGCTCTTTTACCAAAATTGCTAAAATGATTCTGGAACAACAATGGTCGCTATCACTAAAATTAGAAAAAAAATATTTAAAAGACATCTCATCCTAGGCCAGATGCCTGATTTCAAAATAATTTCACAGAAATGTTCCATTTATGCCATTTACCAAACCTTTCTAAAAATACTCTACTGAACAAGATAACTGCCAGAGCTAGCAGTAGAAAAATTTTGTTATGACAACTTCTGGGCCAGTAGCTTGATGTTTATGCCCCCCCCCCCCTGCCAAAAGCAGGAGTGGGGCGTATAGCATTTTACCGTGATGTTACGTCTGTACGTGCGTATGTCACATTCGTAACCAGGTTCAAGTTTACCTGCAAGTTTAGGTGCAATTTTATGTCCGTGTTTCTCTTGTAGCTTATAACTTTCATACCTTCTGGGCTAGAAAGTTGAAACTTGGTATGATACTTACCTAGAGCAAGACCTTTTAACGCATGGTACCAATGCTCCAGGGTCATGCCTGTGGGCGTGGCTAGGGGTCAAAATATATAATAGGTCACCAAGAAAACATACAGAAATGACTAAAATATCACTATGGTATCATTGGTGAGACTGAAGAGTTAAAATTTAGCACAATAATTACACAGAGGAAAGCTGTTTAGTTTTTGATGAAAGGACGTTTTAGGCCACTGATTCTGGATCGGGGTGGGGCTACTGGGTGGGGCCAAAGAAAATGTAAAAGTATTTAATATGTAATATCTCAGAAACTGTTCAGATCCCAACCCCTAAACCTATGTATTGTTGTTCATGATGAGATGCATTCAATGTCACATACCTTGCGACCCCTGGGATCATACCCCACCCTGCCCTGCCCCTTTCATTTCATCAAAAGCCAAATATCTCGGAAACTATTCAGATCCCCACCCCTAAACCATATATATTATTTTTCATTATGATAATATGTATTCAATGACACATACCTTGTGTCCCTCAGGGGTCACATTGTTTCAACTTAATGTTTGTCCCCCGACCGATAGGTTCGGGGGATATAGTGATCGCCCTGGCGTCCGTCTGTCTGTCCGTCTGTCTATAGACGAAACATTGTGCAGCCCATAACTCCTATACCCTTTGAGCTATTTTCATGAAACTTTGTCAGGTTGTAGAGGGCATTGGGTAGGAGTGTCGCATGCAAGAATGACAGCTCTAATCAACTTGGTTCAGGAGTTATCTCCCATAGTCTCCCAAAATTGTAAAATTTTGTGCGGACCATAAATCTGAAACACTATATTTTCATGATACTTCACCAATATGTAGAGGACATTAAGTAGGCCTATCACATACAAGAAAGACAACTCTAGCTGACTTCGTTTTGGAGTTACTTCCCATAGTTCTTTAATCTTGTGTGGCCCATAACTCTACAACCCTTTAAGATATTTTCTTGATACTTCACCATTGAGTAAGCGTGTCACGGACAAGAAAGACAACTCTAACTGACTGTGTTCTTGAGTTATCTCCCATAGTTATAAAATCTTGTGCAGGCCATAACTCGATAACCCTTTGAGATACTTTCATGATACTTGATCAAGTTGTAGAGGACATTGAGTAGATGTGTCACATACAAGAACAACAACTCTAGCTGAATCCGCTTTGGGAGTTATTTCCCATAGTTGTTAAATCTTGGGGGGGTGGTCGGGTGGTGCGAAGGTGCTGTGTATCTTACATCACTGGGGCGTCCAACTGATATTGGCTTACAGTTGGGCAAGGCCTGCTATCCTTGTAGTGGGTAAGGGTAGAGGGGGAATGTTTTTATTTCTTCTGTTTCTTCACTTTCATTCCTGTTCCTCTTTCTTCCCTGTCCCTCTCTTTCATCTCCTCTACTCTCTCTTCTATCTCTTTTCTCCCTTTCTCTGGGAGACGACACAAAATGACCCTCAAGGGTTGACATGTCGTTAAACCCCAACACAATCAAATGTTAAATCTTGTGCGACCCATAACTCTAAAACCCTATGTTATTTTCATGATACTTCAGCAATTGGTAGAGGACATTGAGTAGGGGTGTCATATACAAGAATGACAACTCTGACTGACTGCATTCTGGAGTTACCTCCATAGTTATGAAATCTTGTGCAGGCCATAACTCAATAACCCTTTGAGATATTATCATGATACTTGATCAAATTGTAGAGGACATTAAGTAGGTGTGTCACATACAAGAACAACAACTCTAACTGACTCAGTTCTGGAGTTATCTCCCATAGTTGTTAAATCTTGTGCAGGCCATAACTCTTAAACCCTTTGAGATACTTTTATGATACTTCATCAAGTTGTAGAGGACATTGAGTAGGCATGTCGTGTACACAAAAGACAAGTCTGACTCCATTTTTTAGTTATCTCCCATAGTTATTAAATTTGCTGATGGTCATAACTTCTCTACCAGTTGAGATTTTTTGGTGACTTCGTCCACACCAGCCTAAGGGTATATGTTTCAATGGCATATACCCCATTCCTCAGTTTGACATTCTTCTGACATCAAAGTCAGGTCATACTCTGTCATTTACTGCAATTTTTAAATTCTGCATTTAATCTTTAATATTTAAAGATTGTTTTCTTATCCGATCAGCCCTTTCCAGCAAGCTGCGTTGTCTTTTGACAACTCTTGTTTTTGGATTCTTTGTTGAAAATCACTTGCTAGCGAACACAAAATTGAGTTTCTCAGACTAACGGTTGAAGAGTTACAGGACTTGCAGGCAAAGGGTTTTTAATTTCTCATTATTTTTGGATTCTTTGTTGAAAGTCACTTACTAGCGAACACAAAATCCAGTTTCTATGGCTTTCATTTTGAGAGTTATAATTTTTGCAGACAACAGACCTTTTTCTCATTATTTTTGGATTCTTTGTTGAAAATCACTTACTAGCAAACAAAAAATTCAGTTTTCATGACTTATGGTTTGAGAGTTATAATCATTGCAGGCAACGGGCCTTATTTTTCTCAATATTTTCAGTTTCTTTTTTGAAAAACACAAAATCCAGTTTCCACAACTTATGGTTTTAGAGTTCTGTCTGGTTCATGGAGTTATCATCCACTGCAGGGTTAAACAAGTGTATCCCTTGATAAAATTACATCTCTGATGCCCTAGATTGAAAAAAGCCGGCCATTTGCAGTGCTGTCAGGGGATTTGCCATCTCTTGTGATGGCTATTTTTTGCAAAATGCCTGCATGTGGATGAGGATGGCCCTAGGTGAGGACATCCATGTCATCGTGACACATTTCTAGTTCAAAATGATTTCACAGAAATGTTCCTTTTTTGCTCCTTTACTAAAATTGCTAAAATGGCTCCACTCCAATGAACAAGATAGCCTCCAGAGCTAAAAATAGAAAAAGCCAACTTTCATCCACATCTCTTCATAAAACAGAGGCCCCATCACTTGTACAAGCTTTATAACATCTGGAGCTCAGGTGAGGGATCCAGGGCTATCATGGCCCTCTTGTTACTGTATTTATCCTAAGTATTCATCCACTATAACTCTTTATCATACTTATCCAAAATTTGAACAAGTTTATTTTACTGCCTATTAATGTGTCTGAATACCCACTGGATGAATGGAAAACTGTGTAGATCAGAATCAGATACCATATTCTGCAGTCTTATCTGGGTCTACATTGTTAGCTCAGATCTTTCTGTTAGTCTAGAGTAAATGCTTTGTGGCAAAAAGAAGAACGTGCACAAGTACTGGTTAACCGCATAGAGAACTAAGTCTGTCCAGGAAAAGGTTATTAGGTAAACTGACCAGCTCAACATGACTGTAACAGTGTTGACCGGGCCTTTAAACTCCAAACCAACCAGTAAAAATTCAAACTTGATCTTTTTACTTCCTTTTAATGTGACAGAAAACCTGCTGGATGAATAGAAAACTGTGTAGATCCAAATCAGATGCCATATTCTGCAGTGACCGATCTGGGTCTACACTTTTAACAGAGATTTTTTCTGTGTGTTTAATATATTTAGAGTAAATACAGAACTTTGTTTCTTTGATATTTCTGTTGTTAGATGTTGTTTGGAAGAAAGAAGAGAACCAAAGTTTTCATGATAACAGAGATCATATTCTGAACTTAATGGAGCATCTGAACATCATTGCTAGGCCATTGACCAACATTGACAGTGAAGAAAATCAAGATGACCCTGCAGCCAAGGTTGAATTTTAAGTTTAACACTTTACACTTTCTGGACAAATTTAGCAGGCAACAAATTGATGATGTTTTTTTTCTTATTTTTCCCATAAAACAGGATTTGACTTTTCATGCAAATTTTAATGAAATGTCAAATGCTGTTTCCTAAGAAAAACAAAAATATTTCAAAATGTATTCTGCTGAATATTTTTCTGTTTATGCCCGGGAACCAGGATTGGAACTAGAATTTGACATTTCATGCAAATTGCCTCCATTAGAGACAATTTGCACGAGATGTCAAATCCTATTTCAAGAAAAATATTTCAAATTGTCATCTGCTGACAGTTTTACCAAGAGTGCTAAGCCTGAAACAGCTGGCCTCGGTGGCTCAGTTGGATGTGTGTCTGACTGGCCATCAGGAGGTTGCGGGTTTTACCCTACTGGGTCAGCAACATTCTTAGTGGAGATTGATCTACAGTCATTGTCTCCTTTGCCATGATACAAGAAGGGCAGTTGTCAGTGTCTGGTGAATGAATGTGCACAGTACTGGTTAACCGCTAACAGGACTAACCCTGTCCAGTAAAAGTGGTAAGGCAAACTGACAATGCTCGACATGACACCATTGGGTTGACTGGGCCGTAAAACTCAACACAAACAAACAAAATAAGCTATAAACAATACTCAGGAACCTGTGGTTGTACGGGCCTGCTGTGTTTGTAGCAGGTCGGGGAAGGGGGCATGTTTTTATTTCTTCTGTTTCTCCGCTGTCATTAGCTCACCTGAGCTCTGCTCAGGATGAGCTATTGTGATCACTTTTCGTCCGTTGTCCGTCCGTCCGTGTGTCCGTCCGTCCGTCCGTTAACATTTTCAAACGACTTCTCCTCTGAAACCGCTGAGCCAATTTAGCTCAAATTTCATATGGAGCCTCCTTAGGGTTGGGGAACGAAAAATTGCTAAAATGGTCACGGTCTGTTGACCAAGATGGCCGCCACGCCCATATATGGTAAAAACCTTTAAAAATCTTCTCCTCCAGAACCAAGAATGCCTTGGGGCTGAACCTTTGCAGGAATCATTGGGGACGGGAGGTCTACCAAAATTGCTAAAAAAGTTGTCATACATTGACGTTTGACCTTTTTACGGCAAAGTCAAGTTTGCTTCCCTATGCGTTTGAATGGGAAAAACCTTTAAAAATCTTCTTCTCCAAAACCAAGCATGCCTTATGGCTGAATCTTTGCATATATCTTCGGGAACAGGAGAGCTACCAAAATTGCTAAAATAATGGTTGTACATTGACATTTGACCTTTTTACGGTAAGGTCAATTTTGCTTCCTTATGCATTTGTATGGGAAAAATGTTCAGAATTTCGAACAACTTCTCCTCTGGAGCCTCTGGGCCAATTTTGCTCAAATTTCATATGGAGCCTCCTTAGGGTGGGGGAACGAAAAATTGCTAAAATGGTCATGGTCCGTTGACCAAGATGGCAGCCACGCCCATATACGAGGGATGTTCGAAATGAATTGCTTATTTCTATCTGGAGACTTAAAATTTCAAGTTAGCCCAAAAGTACTCATTTCATGCCCTCGAAGTACTCCCCGTGGCTAGAAATGCAAAGTTTCAGCAGATGTATCCACTTCTTGAAGGCGTCACGGTACGCTGATTTGGGCACAGTAATAAGGTACTGATGAATGGCAGATCCAAGTGCCTGTCGGGACTGGTATTTCCGCCCAGCAACTTCTTGTTCACCGTGCTAAAGAGCAGGTGGTCTTTCGGGAGGTCAGCGTGTCATAGAGATCAAGATGCTGGGCCATATCCTTGTACACATCCTCCGTCTGGATCTCAAGGAGCAGGCTGTGTAGAGGAGCTGACAGCGCTCACCATATCCCACCTTGAGCTGGCTGTATCGAGGCGGTTCTAACGAGTACCTACAATCTATGTTTTGAGCAGAAATAAGAAAAATATCAAAATTTTTCATCTAAAAATCATCTGAAAATTTTCATTTTTTGGTGGTAAAATTCTCAATATATTTCAATAGGCGTGTTTTCGTAATGCAGACTGGGGCATGTTAATGTATGCCTGTATTGTATGTATGTTCTTTATTTTCTTATGTGTAACATGATGAGACACTAGTAAACAAATATTTTAAACTCTTATGGCCCTTAACCTTAACCAAAATTGCTAAAACGGTACGGCTCCGCTGAACAAGCTGGTCACTAGAGTGAAAAATAGAATAATCTTTAAACGATATCGCCTCCTAGGACAGTGATCTGATTTCAAAATAATGTCACAGAAATGTCCCTCTTTTACCCCATTACCGGAATGTTCAAAGGTTCTGCTCTGCTGAACAACCTATCCACCAGAGCTAAAAATGGAAAAAAAAATCTGTAAATAGCATGTTCACCAAGGCCAGAGGCCCCGATTTCAAAGCGATAAAATAGTTGCTGGCACAGTAATGATAAATGGCAGAGCCAAGTGCCTGTCGGGACTGGTATTTCCGCCCAGCAAGGAATGCTTTCAATTTCGGAAACAAAAAGAAATCACATGGGGCAAGGTCTGGGGAATACGGGGGGGTGAGGCAAAAGTTACTTTTTCTTTCTTCAAAAACGCCGTAACTATTGCGGAGGTATGAGCTGGGGCATTGTCATGTAGAAGAGGGACATGTTTAAAACCAGTGGCAGGGCGTCGTTTCTGATAATACTTTTTCAGTTTCTTCAGTACTACGTCTTTGTAGTACTTTCCGGTGATGCTTTTGCCCTTTTTCACTGGCACTTTTATTGCGACTCCTTCACCAGAGAAGATTGCATACAAAACCTTCTTTGTACTCAAAGAACGTTTGGCAATTATTGGGCGTTTGCTGTGTTTAGTGGCCCAGATCTTATTGCTAACCTTTCTGACAGGCTCAAAATAATGGACCCAGGTTTCATCACCTGTGACGACATTGGCAAACTGCTTTTTGTCATATTTTGGAAACATTTGAAGCAGCTTTTTGGCCACTTTAACCCGTTGCCTCTTTTGCTCGTCAGTCAACAGATGTGGCACCCATCTAGCAGAAATCTTTCTGACTTTCAAATGCTTCTTCAAAATAAGGTGAACCGTTGATAGTGATATACCTACCTTTCGTGCAATATCACGAACTGTAAATCTGGCATCTCCTTCAATGATTTCCTTTATTTTGGAAACGATTTCTTTACGAGATGCAGATTTTGGCCTACCTGATTTCGGTGCATTTTTGATGGACTCTACACCAGACTCAGATTTCTTTTTCCACCGCCGAACTGTGTCATAAGACACTCAAGAAGGTCCAAAAGCAGTAGAAATTTCAGTCATCAGCTTCTTCAAAGAACAACCCAGTTTTGAGCGAGCTTTGATGTAAGCCCGTATTTCATCTTTTTTGTCGACGCTTCTACCAACCATTTTTACTGCAGTGGTCAATGACTGCGTGTATTCAAATGGCAAATTTTATGTCTTACACTTAGTCTAACATGTACATTAATACACCATTGTGTAGATATTGAATAGCCCTATACAGGTATGTATTGATTTTTATCGTGCCCCACGGGGATATCGAGCTAGAGGACAATAAGCAATTCATTTCGAACATCCCTCGTATGGTGAAAACCTTTAAAAATCTTCTCCTCCAGAACCGAGAATGCCTTGGGGCTGAACCTTTGCAGGAATCATTGGGGACAGGAGGTCTACCAAAATTGCCAAAAGAATTGTCATACGCTGACGTTTGACCTTTTTACGGCAAGGTCAAGTTTGCTTCCCTATGCATTTGTATGGGAAAAACCTTTAAAATCTTCTCCAAAAGCGAGCATGCCTTTTGGCTGAATCTTTGCATATATCTTCGGGAACAGGAGGGCTACCAAAATTGCTAAAATAATGGTCGTACATTGACATTTGACCTTTTTACGTTAAGGTCAATTTTGCTTCCTTATGCATTTGTATGGGAAAAATGTTCAGAATTTCAAACAACTTCTCCTCTGGAGCCTCTGGGCCAATTTTGCTCAAATTTCATATGGAGCCTCCTTAGGAAGGGGGAACAAAAGATTGCTAAAATGGTCACGGTTCGTTGACCAAGATGGGCGCCATGCCCATATATGGTAAAAACCTTTATAAATCTTCTTCTCTAGAACCGAGGATGCTTTGGGGCTGAATGTTTGCATAAATCATCGGGGACAGGGGGTCTACCAAAGTTGCTAAAATAATGGTCATACATTGACTTTTGACCTTTTTACGGCAAGGTCAAGTTTGCTTCCTTATGCATTTGCATGGGAAAAAACATTTAAAAATCTCATTCTCCAAAACAGAGGATGGCTTGTGGCTGAATCTTTGCATATGTCATCTGGAACGGGCGGTCTACCAAAGTTGCTAAAATAATTGTCATACATTGACATTTAACCTTTTTATGGCGAGGTCAAGTTTGCTTCTGTATGCATTTGTATGGGCCCCATACATTTGTATGGAAAAAATGTTGATAATTTCAAATGGCTTTTCCTCAGAAGCCTCCGGGCCAGTGTTGCTCAAATTTCATGCAAAGCCTCCGTGGGCAGGAGAATGAAAGATTGCTAAAATGGGTATGGTACATTGATCAAAATGGCTGCCATGCCTATATATGGTAAAAACCTTTAAAAATCTTCTTCTCCATAACCAAATAAGCCCTGGGTCCTAATCTTTGCACAAATTACGGGGGACAGGAGATCTACCAAAATTGCTCAAATGATGGTTCTATGTTGACATTTGACCTTTTTGCCTCCAAGGTCAAATTTGCTTCCCTATTTGTGTGGGCCATATACATTTATATTGAAAGTATCGAAGTGACTTGTAGATCAACATTAGTTAAAATTGTTCTGATTGGAAATCTAAGATGGCCACCATCTGGTTTATATTTATAATATTTCCCTGCCACTGTGCTGTTTACATGTATAAAATCATGATTTTTCAGAAACCACTTAGCCAATTTCCACCAAATTTCACATTGATCCTTCTGTTGAAATGTGATTGATAGTTTATTCAAATGATCATGCTCCATTGACTGTCAGGCCCATATATTCTTCTTCAAAACTAAGAACTGCTCAAATGATGATATTTTCATTAGTTGCGATGATAGGATTGGAAAAAATGTTGCATAACATCTGCATGTCTGCAGTGTCTATGTCACTCAGGTGAGCGAACTGTGGCCCGTGGGCCTCTTGTTCCTTTTTCCCATGGTCCCCTTTTTCATCTCTCTACTATCTTTACTGTCCTTTTTCTCCGTCTCCCATGCCTGTCTCAGTAGCTCAGTCGGATGCGGGTCTGACTGGAGCAGTCGAGTAGGGCAAAGGTGTCATGTATCTTACCTCACCAGGATGTCCAACTGATAGTGACTTATATTTGGGTAAAGACAGCTATCCTTGTAGCAGGTAAGGGTAGAAGGGGGGATTTTTTATTTCCTCGGTATCTTCACTTTCATTCCTGAATCTCTTTCTTCCCTGTCCGTCTCTTTGATCTCAACTTCTATCTCATTTCTCCCTTTCTTTGGGAGACAACACAAAATGACCCACAAGAGGTGTTACAGGGATATGGTTATTGTAGATGTAGTGAAACCAGAAAAGTGGCTGTTATAGGGAGGTGTTTGTTACAGATTTTTGGAAACCAGAAAAAAGTCAATTATAAGGAATGGCTGTTGTACCAGTAGTGAAACCAGAAAAGTGACTATAATAAAGAGTGGCTGTTGTAGATGAAGTGAAACCAGAAAAGTGTCTGTTATAGGGAGTGGCTGTTGTAGATGAAGTGAAACCAGAAAAAGTGTCTGTTATAGGGAGTGGCTGTTATAGATGAAGTGAAACCAGTTAAAGAGGCTGATATAAGGAGTGGCTGTCAAAGATGAAGTGAAACCAGAAAAGTGGTTGTTATAGGAAGTGGCCGTTGTAGATGAACAGGCTGTCATAGCGAGTGGCTGATGTAGATGTAATGAAATCAGAAAAGTGCCTGTTATAGGGTGTGGCTGTTGTAGATGTAGTGAAACCAGAAAAGTGACTGCTATAGAAAGTGGCTGTTGTATATGCAGTGAAATCAGAAAAGTCGCTGTAATAGGGACTGGCTGTCAGTAAAATCAGAAAAGTGGCTGTTCTAGGGGAGTGGCTATAATAGATGCAGTGAAACAAGAAAAGTGGCTATAATAGGGAGGTGTTTGTGATAGATGTTTGGAAACCAGAAAAGTGGCCATTCTTAGGAGTACCTGTTGTAGGTGTAGTGAAACCAGTAAAGTGTCTGTTATAGTAAGTGGCTGTTATAGATGAAGTGAAACCAGAAAAGAGGCTGTTATAAGGAGTGACTATTGTAGACAAAGTGAAATCAGAAAAGTTGCTGTTATAGGGAGTGGCTGTTGTAGATGAAGTGGCTGTCATAGGAAGTGACTATCCAAAAAGTGGCTGTTATAGGGAGTGGCTGTTGTAGATGAAGTGGCTGTCATAGGGAGTGGCTGTTGTAGATGTAATAAAACCAGAAAAGTGGGTGTTATAGGGAGTGGCTATTGTAGATGTGAAATCAGAAAAGTTGCTGTTATAGGGAGTTGCTATGGTAGATGTACTGAAATCAGAAAAGTGGCTGTTAAGAGGTATAAAGTGACATTAGAAAATTGGTTATTACAGGGGAGATGAAATGAAATCAGGAAAATGGCTATGATAGGAAGTTGCTGTTGTATATAAAGTGAGAACAGTGGCTGTAAAAGGAAGATGAAGTGAAATCAGAAAAGTGGCAATTATAGGGAGAGGCTGTTGTAGATGAAGTGGCTGTCATAAGGAGTGGCTGTTGTAGATGTTATGAAATCAGAAAAGTGGCTGTTATAGGCAGTGGCTGTTGTAGATGAAGTGGCTGTCATAGGGAGTGGCTGTTGTAGATGAAGTGGTTGCCATAGGGAGTGGCTGTTGTAGATGTAATGAAATCAGAAAAGTGGCTGATATAGGGAGTGGCTGTTGTAGATGGTTGCCATAGGGAGTTCCTGTTGTAGATGTAATGAATTCAGATAAGTAGCTGTTATAGAGGTGGCTATTGTAGATGAAGTGAAATCAGAAAAGTGGCTGTTATAGGCAGTGGCTGTTGTAGATGAAGTGGCTGTCATAGGGAGTGGCTGTTGTAGATGCAATGAAATCAGAAAAGTGGCTGTTATAGGCAGTGGCTGTTGTAGATGAAGTGGCTGTCATAGGGAGTGGCTGTTGTAGATGTAATGAAATCAGAAAAGTGGCTGATATAGGAAGTGGCTGTTGTAGATGAAGTGGTTGCCATAGGGAGTTCCTGTTGTAGATATAATGAAATCAGATAAGTAGCTGTTATAGAGGTGGCTATTGTAGATGAAGTGAAATCGGAAAATGGCTGTTATAGGTAGTCGCTTTTGTAGATGTAGTTAAACCAGAAAAGTGGGTTTTATAGGGAGTGGCTGTTGTAGATGCTTTGAAATCAGAAAAGTTGCTGGTATAGGGAGTTACTATGGTAGATGTAATGAAATCAGAAAAGTGGATGTTAAGGAAGATAAAGTGAAATCAGAAAAATGGCTGTTATAGGGAGAAGATAAATCAGAAAAGTGGCTGTGATAGAGAGTGGCTGTTGTTGATGAAGTGAGAACAGTGGCTGTTATGGGGAGATTAAGTGAAATCAGAAAAGTGGGTGTTGTAGAGAGTGGCTGTTGTGGATGTAATAGAATCAGAAAAGTGGCTGTTATAGGGAGTGGCTGTTGTAGATGAAGTGAAATCAGAAAAGTGGCTGTAGTAGATGTAATGAAATCAGAAATTCACTTTTATAGGGAGTGGCTGTTGTAGATGAAATGAAATCAGAAAAGTGGCTGTGATAGGGAATGGCTGGTGTAGATGAAGTGAAACCAGAAAAGTGTGTGTTATAGGGAGTGGCTGTTGTAGATGAAGTAGGTGTCATAAGGAGTGGCTGTTGTAGAGGTAATGAAATCAGAAAAGTGGCTGTTATATAGAGTGGCTATTGTTGATATAATGAAATCAGAAAATGGTTGCTATAGGGAGTGGCTGTTGTGTAGATGAAGTGTAATCAGAAAAGTGGCTGTTATAGGGAGTAGCTTTTGTTGATATAATGAAATCAGAAAAGTGGCTGTTAAAGGGAGTGGCTGTTATAGATGAAGTGAAATCAGAAAAAATGGCTGTTGAAGGGAGTGGCTGTTGTAGATGAAGTGAAACCAGATAGGTGGCTGTAGTAGATGAAGTGGCTGTCATAGGAAATGGCTGTTGTAGATAAAACAAAATCAGAAAAAATGGCTGTTATAGGGAGTGGCTGTTGTAGATGAAGTGAAATCAGAAAATTGACTGTTATCAGGAGTGGCTGTTGTAGATGAAGTGAAATCAGAAAATTGACTGTTATCGGGAGTGGCTGTTGTAGATGAAGTGAAATCAGGAAAATGGCTGTGATAGGGAGTGGCTGTTGTAGAGAGGTTAAATACATGTATATGGTAAAATCAGAAAAGTGGCTGTTATAGAGAGCTGGCTGTTGTAGATGAAGTGAGAACAGTGGCTGTAATGGGGAGAGGAAGTGAAATCAGAAAAATGGCTGTTATCGGGAGTGGCTGTTGTAGATGAAGTGAAATCAGGAAAATGGCTGTGATAGGGAGGGGCTGTTGTAGAGAGGTTAAATACATGTATATGGTAAAATCAGAAAAGTGGCTGTTATAGGGAGCTGGCTGTTGTAGATGAAGTGACAACAGTGACTGTAATAGGAAGATGAAGTGAAATCAGAAAAACGGCTGTTATAGGAAGTGGCTGTTGTATGTGTAGTGAAATCAGAATAATGGCTGCTGTAAGGAGTGGCTGTTGTAGATGAAGTGAAATCAGAAAAAAGTTGCTATTATAGGGAGTGGATGTTGCTGAAGTTTTCAAAGACAATTTATTGTATGATGCAATGACAGAGAATCAAAATTCCAAATCTGGTCAGGTAAAAAAATCATTAGAAACATTTTGATACCAACATTTTGTACCAGTGTCAAACATTATTTGAGATATCGTCAAAATTGTGACAGATTGATCTGAAACTTGATGGGAGGCATCACAGTGACACAGAGATTCAAAATTGCTAAAATCATTCCTTTCAGATATCAAAGGTGGCCGCCATGGACGCCATCTTGAAATTCTTCAAACCACATCTCCTCCCAAACCGTAAGACCAATTGAGCCAAAACTTGATGGGAGGCATCACAGTGACATAAAGATTTAGAATTGCTAAAATTGTTCTGTTCCGATATCAAAGATGGCCGCAAAGGGGCCATCTTGAAATACTTCAAACAATATCTCCGCCCAAACCCTAAGTCAGATTGAGCAGAAACTTGATGGGAGGCATTGGAGTGTTATAGAGATTCAGAATTGCTAAAATAGTTCTGTTCTGATATCCAAGATGGCCACCATGGCAGCCATCTTGAAATTCTTCAGAGGACATCTCCTCCCAAACATTGGAGCGACATAGAGATTCAGAATTGCTTCAGTCGTTCCGTTTAGCTATCAAAGATGGCCACCTCTTGAAACCACATCTGCTCCCAAACCCTAAGTCAGATTGAGCCCAAACTTGGTGGGAGGCATTGGGGCCACATGGAGATTAAGAATTGCAAAAATAATTCCGTTCCAATATCCAAGATGGCCACCATGTCAGCCATCTTGAAAATTTTCAAACAATACCTCCTTTGGCCATCTTGAAAGTCTTCAATTGTTTTCTGCTCCTGAACAGTAAGTCAGATTGAGTGGAAATGGTGGAAGGCATCGGGGCATCATGGAGATCTAGAATTGCTAAAATGGTTCCGTTCTGATATCCAAGATGGCCACCATGGCAGCCATCTTGAAAAATCTTCAAATCACATCTGCAACTGAACGGTAAGTCTGATTGAGCTTAAACATGATGGGAGTCATTGGGGTGTTATGGAAATTCAGAATTGCTTAAGTCCATCAATTCCAATGTCCAAGATGGCTGGCATCTTGAAATTCTTCAAACCACATCTCCTCCCAAACAGTAAGTCAGGTTAAGGCAAACTTGATAGGAGGCATCGGGGGACATGGAGATTCAGCATTGCTGCATCGTACAGTTCCAGTATCCAAGATGGCAGCCATGATGGCAATCTTGAAAATCTTCAAACAACATCAGATTCTGAATTGCTAAAGGCAGTCGGATCTGATAGCCAAGATGGCCACCATGGCACAATGTAACATATTATGATCAGCCTTATCCAGGTGAGCGATTTCTGGCCACTTGGGCTTCTAGTCTTTTGTGATCGGTGCCATTTTCAGCCAGTGGACAGATATATTGGGACACCTAAAAAATAATTATTTTTTGAGGTCCAAAGTATTGGGACAGCTAGAATTTTTTCCCCAGCCCAGTACTGAAGCACTTATGGTAAATAAGTCTTATTTCAGCGATCTGACTGGGCATAGTCTTATTATGAGTAAATGACATTGCATATCACTGTTAAAATGGCTAGGTCTAGTCATGAATTTGGTTGAGAAGCATTTCCATTACATTGGCACTCTCACTATTACTTATATTATATTCGAAATGAATGACTATGCCTGGTAGACCCAGACGGTTATATATGCATTTGTCACAGATGTGTCTGGCATTTTTTATCATCGACCTTGGTCATATAGCTTGACCCACATATACAAATAAAATCTTCTTCCTGATAGATTGGACAGGTTCATTTCAGATTTTATGGGTGTCTGTACTTAGCTCACCTGAGCACGAAGTGCTCATGGTGAGCTATTGTGGTCAGTCAATGTCCGTCGTCTGTCGTGCGGCGTCAACAATTGCTTTAAAAGCCTACTCCTCCTACACCCCTGGGCCAACTGACTCGATACTTGGTAGGAAGCATCGGGGTGACTTCTAGATCAAAAATAGCTAAAATCATGCCAATCGGAAATCCAAGGTGGCCGCCATCTTGAAAAAATCTATTTTTTATGCATACTTGAAGGCACAATTTCACTTGGTGCAGCCCAAATATAAGGATATGTTGTTGATTAGTTTTAAATGTCAATTAAGCCACTAGTTGAAATTTAAAACTGATCACCTGATCGCTTCTTCACCTGAACCGAAAGGCCAATTGACACGATACTTGGTAGGAAGCATCAGGGTGACCTGTAGATAAAAAATAGCTAAAATCGTGCCGATCGAAAATCCAAGATGGGCGCCATTGCGGCCATCTTGAAAATCTATTTTTAGCTTCTTCTCCTGAACCAAAAGGCCAATTGAATCTAAACTTGCTAGGAAGAATCGGGGTGACTTTTAGATCAAAAATAGCTAAAATCTTGCCTATTGGAAATCCAAGATGGCCGCCATCTTGAATCTATTTTTCGCTTCTTCTCCTGAACCGAAAGGCCAATTGACTCCAAACTTGCTAGGAAGCATCGGGGTGACTTGTAGATCAAAAATAGCTAAAATCGTGCCAATCGGAAATCCAGGATGGCCACCATGGCCGCATTCTTGAAAATCTATTTTTCGCTTCTTCTCCTGAACCGAAGGGCCAATTGACTCCAAACTTGCTAGGAAGCATCGGAGTGACTTGTAGATTAAAATTAGCTAAAATCATGCTGATCGGAAATCCAAGATGGCCGCCATGGCAGCCATCTTGAAAATCTATTTTTCGCTTCTTCTCCTAAACCCAAAAGCCAATTGACTCTAAACATGGTGGGAAACATTGGGGTGACTTGTAGACCAAAAATAGCTAAAATCATGCCGATCGGAAATCCAAGATGGCCGCCATGGCGGCCATCTTGAAAATCTATTTTTTTTCGTTTCTTCTCCTAACCCCAAATACCAATTGACTCGAAACTTGGTAGGAAGCATCGGGGTGACTTATAGATCAAAAGTTGCTAAAATCATTCCAATCGGAAATCCAAGATGGCCGCCATCTTGAAAATCTATTTTTCGCTTCTACTCCTGAGCCGAAAAGCCAACTGACTCCAAACTTGGTAGGAAGCATCAGGGTGACTTGTAGATCAAATATAGCTAAAACCATGCTGATCGGAAGTCCAAGATGGCCACCCTGGCCATCTTGAAAATCTTTTTTTCGCTTCTCCAAAACCCAAAAGCCAATTGACTTGAAACTTGGTAGGAAGCATCGGGGAGACTTATAGATTAAAAATAACTAAAATTGTTCTGATTGGAAATCCAAGATGGCTGCCATGGTGGCCATTTTGAAAATCTATTTTTCACTTCTTCTCCTGAACCGAAAGGCTTATTGGCTTTAAACTAGGTAGGAAGCATAAGGGTGACCTGTAGATCAAAAATAGCTAAAATCGTCCCTATCAGAAATCCAAGATGGCCGCTATGACAGCCATCTTTAAAATCTATTTTTCGCTTCTTCTCCTGAACTGAAAGGCCATTTGACTCGAAACTTGGTAGGAAGCATTCGGGTGACTTGTAGATCTAAAATAGCTTAAATTGAATGGATCGGAAATCCAAAATGGCTGTCATGGTGGCCATCTTGAAACTCTTTTTTTTCACTTATTTTCCTGAACCAAAGGGCCAGTTGATTTGAAAATTGGTAGGAAGCATCGGGATGACTTGTTGATATAAAAATAGCTAGAATCATTCCAATTGGAAATCCAAGATGGCGGCCATCTTGAAAATCTATTTTTCTTTACTTCTTCTGAACTGAAAGGCGTCTTGAAAATCTATTTTTCTTTACTTCTTCTGAACTGAAAGGCCAATTGACTTGAGACTTGGTAGGAAGCATCAGGGTGACTTGTAGATAAAAAATACCTCAAATGGTTGCGATAGGAAATCTCAAATTGCGGCTATGGTGGCCATCTTGAAAATCTGTTTTGAACTTTTTCCCCTGAACCGAAAGGGCAATTGACTTAAAGTTCATTGGAAGTATCAGGGTGACTTGTAGATCAACAGTAGCTAAAATCATTCTGATTGGAAATCCAAGATGGCTACCGTCTTGTTTATGTTTATTATATTTCCCTGCCACTGTGCTGTTTACATGTATAAAATCATGATTCTTCAGAAACCACTTAGGCAATTGCAACCAATTTCACATTGATCCTACTGTTGAAATGTGAATGAGAGTTTGTTCAAATGATCACGCTCCATTAACTGTCATGCCATATATAATATTTTTCTTCAAAATTAAGAACTGCTTGATGACCTTTTCATTAGTTGTGATGACAGGATTGGAAAAATGTTACATAACATCTGCATATCTGCACTCGCAATGCTACTCAGGTGAGTGGCCCGTGGGCCTCTTGTTATTTGTTCTCTTTTTTTTTTTTTTTTTTTTTTTTTTTTGTTAGCTCATAATGATCACTTTTTGTCTGTCATCCGTGCGTGCATCAGTCCATTAACACATTCAAACGACATCTCCTCCAAAGCAACTGATGCAATTTGTCCCTAATTTGGTAAGAATGTTGCTTTGGTATGCGGATTTAAAATCGCTTAAAGTATGGTGATCTGGCTCTTGGTTTGGTTGCCATGGCAATGGAAAGCTCCCATAGACTTATAATGGGAAAATGGTTAAATTGCTTTTTCTCCATAACCACTAAAGTGATATGAACCATATTTGGCAGGTATGATCATCTGATGATTGTATACCCAGTTTGTGTGTTTTATGACCAGTGGCCATTTTGTTTTTTTACCATGGCAACATTCAATTTTGAAAAAGGAATTTTTTATATGACAACTCCTTCAAAACCGCTGAAGCAGTATGACTCTAATTTGGTACAAATGTTGCTTGGCTAAGGGCGATGTAAAATGGCTAAACTTATGGTGATTTGCCTCTTGATTTGGTTGCCATGGCAACAGAAAGCTCCCATAGACATGATAGGAAAATGGTTAAATTGCATTTTCTCCGTAACCACTGAAGTGATGTGAACCGTATTTGGCAGTTATGATCATCTGATGATTGTCTACCCAGTTTATGTGTTTGATGACCATTATAAGCCTTATAATGGGAAAATGGTTAAATTATATTTTCTCCAAAACCAGTGAAGTGATGTGAACCATATTTGGCATTTATGATCATTTGATGATTGTCTACCCAGTTTGTGTGTTTGATGACCAGTGGCCATTTTGTTTGGTTGCCATAGCAACATTAAATTTTAAAAAAGGAATTTTTTAAATGACAACTCCTTCAAAACCACTGAAGCAGTATGACTCTAATTTGGTACAAATGTTGCTTGGGTAAGGGCAATTCAAAATAGCTAAAATTATGGTGATCCTTCTCTTGGTTTGGTTACCATGGCAACAGAAAGCTCCCATAGACTTATAATGGGAAAATGATTTAATTACATTTTCTCCATAATCACTGAAGTGATGTGAAGCATACTTGGCAGTTATGTTCATAAGATGATTGTCTATCCAGTTTATGTGTTTGATGACCAGTGGCCATTTTATTTGGTTGCCATGGCAACATTAAATTTAAAAAAAAAAAAGATTTTTTTTAAATGACAATTCCTCCAAAACCACTGAAGCAGTTGGACACTTATTGGTACAAATGTTGCTTGGCATAGGACAATTCAAAATTGTCAAAAGTTTGGTAGTCTGCCTCTTGGTTTGGTTGCCATGGCAACAGAAAGCTCCCATAGACTTATAATGGGAGAATGGTTAAATTGCACTTTCTCTATAACCATTGAAGTGATTTGAATCATATTTGGCAGTTATGATCATCTGATGATTGTCTTTGCAGTTTATATGTTTTATGACCAGTGGTCATGTTGTTTGGTTGCCACGGCAACATTCAATTTTGATAAAGGGCGTTTTCAAATGACAACTTGGAAACCACTTGGTTGCTTGGGTAAGGGCAATTCAGAATAGCTATAATTGTGGTGGTCAAAGCTGGCATTGACTTGAAATGGGAATATGGTTTAATTGCATTTTTATGCCCTTGCCACAAAAAATGGCAAATGTATTATGATATACTGTCCAAATTTTTGAGTGTCCGTCCATCTATACGGATGAACATCCAAGGTTTAAGAGCTATTTTTGGGCTACTTTGGACATAATTATGAGGTATTTTGAGGCTTATTCCATTTAAAATGCATTAGCTAGCCCCTAAACCAAATCCTTTCATTAGTTGCAATGGCAGAATTGCAAAAAGTGTTGCATAACAAATGTATATCTGCAGTGGCTATTTCACTCAGATGAGCGAGCCATGGCCAGTTGGCCTCTTGTTTGTAAATGGTACAGGTCCTGGTCAATTAAGGTCCTGTGCAAAACTCGAATTCAGGACCACTTGAATCTGAGTTAGACATTAAAACTCTCACTTGCACAACCAAACTTAATAAGAAAGAAAGAAGGAATGAAAGAGAGAATGAAAATCAAGACATTTCAAGGGCCTGTTTGTTATATATTCATCATGCAAGAAAGCATACGATAAGCTCAGTCAGACGGATTTTACTTCGTATCCATTAATGGCTTTAAAAGGAAATCGTTTTCTTCTCATGTAATACTGTACATGTATTTATGTGTCCCCAGCCCTGTGGTGTGGGAGGAGGGGGCACATATTATTTTTGGGACGGATCCTGTTGGTGTCAGCGTCGGCGTAAAACTTGTCCGTTCTGTAACTTGAATACCCTTTGGAATATTTTGATGATACTTGGTAGAAATGTAGCTCAGGACGAGATGATGTGTCGCATACAAGATTGACAACTCTGGCTTTCTTACTTTTGGAGTTACCACCCTATGTTTTATTTGAAAAAGATTTCATGTCCGCTCTGTAACTCGAATACCCTTTGGAATATTTCAATGGTACTTAGCGGAAATGCGAAACAGGACCATGTGACATGTCCTATACAAGAATGGCAACTCTGCCTTTCTTACTTTCGACGTTATCCCCCTTTGTTAGAGCTGACAGTGATAATTCATTGGTTTCGTGTCCGCTCTGTAAGTCAAAGACCTTTTGGAATATTTTTATGATACTTGGTAGAAATGTAGAACCTGACCAGATGATGTGTCGCATACAAAATGACAACTCTGCCTTTCCTACTTTTGGCATTATCTCCCTTAGTTATGTCTGACATTGATTATCCATTGATTTCGTGTCTGCTCTGTAAGACAAAGACCCTTTGGAATATTTTTACTTGGTAGAAATGTAGAACAGGACCAGACGATGTGTTGCGTACAAGAATGACAACTCTGCCTTTCTTACTTTTGGCATTATCTCCCATTGTTATGTCTGACATTGATTATCCATTGATTTCGTGTCCACACTGTAAGTCAAAGACCCTTTGGAATATTTTTATGATACTTGGTATAATTATAGAATAGGACCAGACGACTTGTCGCGTACAAGAATGACAGCTCTGCCTTTCTTACTTTTGGCATTATCTCCCTTTGTTATATTTGACATTGATTATCCATTGATATTGTGTCTGCTCTGTAAGTCAAAGACCCTTTCGGAATATTTTTATGATACTTGGTAGAAATGTAGTACAGGACCAGATGACGTGTCATGTACAAGAATGACAACTCTGGCTTCCTTACTTTTGGAGTTATCTCCCTCTGTTTTGTTTGAAATAGATTTCTTGTCTGCTCTGTGACTGGAATACCCTTCAGAATAATTTTATGATACCTGGTAGAACTGTAGAATAGGACAAGAGGAAGTGTTCCTTACAAGAATGACAACTCTGCCTTTCTTACTTTTGCTGTTGTCTTCCTTTGTTATATTTGACATTGATTATGCATTGATTTTGTGTCCGCTATGTATGTCGAACAGTCTTTGGAATATTTTGATGATACTTAGTAGTAATGAAGAAAATGACCAGATGACATGTCACATACACAAGAATGACATCTTTGGCTTTTTTTTCTTTTGAAGTTATCTCCCCTTCTTGTGTTTGAATTTGATCTCTTTTCTCTGCTTTGTAGTAACATGAATACCCTACAAAATATTTTGATGAATTTTGGTACAGATGTAGAACAGGAAGAGATGATGTGTTGCGTACAAGAATGACAACTCTAGCGGGACATTTGTTTTTTTTTTCCTAAAAAAGCTTTTCTAGTTCTATTTTGTCTTTGCTAGATGTCCAGCAGCAGTGAAGCAGAACCCCTTGCTAAGAAGCCAAGATTATCATCTCCAGAGAGTTCAAACTTGAACAGTAACACTGTGGACAGCGTAAGTATTCAGAAACAACCATTGATTAATCAGCTTGGTAAATGTTGGTTTGGCATCTTCACTTATTTTTTTTTAGCTCACCTGAGCTATGCTCAGGATGAGCTATAGTGATGACTTTTTGTCGGTCCTACATCTGTCTGTCTATTAACAGTTTCAAACAACTATTCTGAAGCCGCTGAGCCAATTTTGCTCAAATTTCATGTGGCACCTCCTTAGGTTGGGGGAACAAAAGATTGCTAAAATGGTCATGGTCCATTGACTGAGATGGCCGCCATGCCCATATATGGTAAAAAGCTTTAAAAATCTTCTTCTCCAGAACCGAGGATGCCTTGGGGCTGAATCTTTGCACAAATTATCGGGGATAGGAGGTCTACCAAAGTTGCTAAAATAACGGTCATACATTGACCTTTGACCTTTTTACAGCGAGGTCAACTTTGCTTCACTATACATTTCAGCTAACTTCACCCTGGGTCCCGATGCTACTCTTAATACAGAAATACATAAAAATAGTTGAACCACGGCCTACTCCTCCTACACCCCAGGGCCAATTGACTCGATACTTGGTAGGAAGCATCAGGGTGACCTGTAGATCAAAAATAGCTAAAATTGTGCCGATTGGAAATCCAAGATGGCCGCCATCTTGAAAATCTATTTTTCACTTCTTCTCCTGAACCGAAAGGCCAATTGACTCCAAACTTGCTAGGAAGCATCGGGGTGACTTGTAGATGAAAAATAGCTAAAATCGTGCCAATCAGAAATCCAAGATGGCCGCCATGGCCGCCATCTTGAAAATCTATTTTTGCTTCTTCTGAACCGAAAGGCCAATTGACTCCAAACTTGCTAGGAAGCATCGAGGTGACGTGTAGATCAAAAATAGCTAAAATCATGCCGATTGGAGATCCAAGATGGCCGCCATGGCAGCCATCTTGAAAATCTATCTTTTGCTTCTTTTCCTGAACCGAAAGGCCAATTGTCTCCAAACTTGCTAGGAAGCATCGGGGTGACTTGTAGATCAAAAATAGCTAAAATCATGCCGATCGGAAATCCAAGATGGCCACCATGGCAGCCATTTTGAAAATCTATTTTTCGCTTCTTCTCCTGAACCCAAAAGCCAGTTGACTCCAAACATGGTAGGAAGCATTGGGGTGACTTGTAGATCAAAAATTAAATAGCTAAAATCGTTCCGATCGGAAATCCAAGATGGCTGCCATGGCAGCCATCTTGAAAATCTATTTTTTGCTTCTTCTCCTGTAGATACTGCACAAAAACCACGCAGGTTTTTTTTGGGCACGTTTTTTTCTCCGTAACAGAAACAGATGTAACAATTAAAATATATAAGGAATACTCTAAAATGGACTGAAAAAGAATGAAACAAATGAAACAGACCAATAGCAGTTCTCACTGATGGTCTGTTTCATTCGTTTCATTTGTTACGAAACAGGATGTAACAGTGCAAAAGACTTGTTCAAAGCTCGTTACGAAACATGGTGAAACGGAATTAAACAATGAAACGTACATCTTTTTTTTTATAAACCCATTTCTGTTTCGTAACAAATGAAACGATTAAGATATATAGGAAAAACTCTGAAACAGGATGTAACAGACCAAAAAATTTAAAATAATCTCGTTACGAAACAGCGTGTAACGAAATGTAACTATGAAACATCATCTCTTTTTTTTTTATCAACCCATTTCTGTTTCGTAACAAATGAAACGATTAAGATATATAGGAAAAACTCTGAAACAGGATGTAACAGTGCAAAAGACATGTTCAAAGCTCGTTACGAAACATGGTGAAACGGAATGAAACGATGAAACATACATCTTTTTTTTTTATAACCCCATTTCTGTTTCGTAACAAATGAAACGATTAAGATATATAGGAAAAACTCTGAAACAGGATGTAACAGACCAAAAAATTTAAAATAATCTCGTTACGAAACAGGGTGTAACGAAATGTAACAATGAAACATCATCTTTTTTTTTTTTTTATCAACCCATTTCTGTTTCGTAACAAATGAAACGATTAAGATATATAGGGAAAACTCTGAAACAGGATGTAACAGTCCAAAAGAATTGTTCAAAGCTCGTTACGAAACAGGGTGTAACGAAATGTAACAATGAAACATCATCTTTTTTTTTTTTATAAACCCTTTTCTGTTTCGTAACAAATGAAACGATTAAGATATATAGGAAAAACTCTGAAACAGGATGTAACAGACCAAACATTCTGAAATATGCTCGTTACGAAACAGAGTGAAACGAAATGAAACGATGAAACATACAATTTTTTTTTTTTATAAACCCATTTCTGTTTTGTAACAAATGAAACGATTAAGATATATTGGAGAAACTCTGAAACAGGATGTAACAGTCCAAAAGAATTGTTCAAAGCTCGTTACGAAACAGGGTGTAACAAAATGTAACTATGAAACATCATTTTTTTTTTTTTATAAACCCATTTCTGTTTCGTAACAAATGAAACGATTAAGATATATAGGAAAAACTCTGAAACAGGATGTAACAGACCAAAAAATTTAAAATAATCTCGTTACGAAACAGGGTGTAACGAAATGTAACTATGAAACATCATCTCTTTTTTTTTTATCAACCCATTTCTGTTTCGTAACAAATAAAACGATTAAGATATATAGGAAAAACTCTGAAACAGGATGTAACAGTGCAAAAGACTTGTTCAAAACTCGTTACGAAACATGGTGAAACGGAATGAAACGATGAAACATACATCTTTTTTTTTTATAACCCCATTTCTGTTTCGTAACAAATGAAACGATTAAGATAAATAGGAAAAACTCTGAAACAGGATGTAACAGACCAAAAAATTTAAAATAATCTCGTTACGAAACAGGGTGTAACGAAATGTAACAATGAAACATCATCTTTTTTTTTTTTTATCAACCCATTTCTGTTTCGTAACAAATGAAACGATTAAGATATATAGGAACTCTGAAACAGGATGTAACAGTCCAAAAGAATTGTTCAAAGCTCGTTACGAAACAGGGTGTAACGAAATGTAACAATGAAACATCATCTTTTTTTTTTTTTATAAACACTTTTCTGTTTCGTAACAAATGAAACGATTAAGATATATAGGAAAAACTCTGAAACAGGATGTAACAGACCAAACATTCTGAAATATGCTCGTTACGAAAAAGAGTGAAACGAAATGAAACGATGAAACATACAATTTTTTTTTTAATAAACCCATTTCTGTTTCGTAACAAATGAAACGATTAAGATATATAGGAAAAACTCTGAAACAGGATGTAACAGTCCAAAAGAATTGTTCAAAGCTCGTTACGAAACAGGGTGTAACGAAATGTAACTATGAAACATCATCTTTTTTTTTTTTATAAACCCATTTCTGTTTCGTAACAAATGAAACGATTAAGGTATATAGGAAAAACTCTGAAACAGGATGTAACAGACCAAAAAATTTAAAATAATCTCGTTACGAAACAGGGTGTAACGAAATGTAACAATGAAACATCATTTTTTTTTTTTTTATCAACCCATTTCTGTTTCGTAACAAATGAAACGATTAAGATATATAGGAAAAACTCTGAAACAGGATGTAACAGTCCAAAAGAATTGTTCAAAGCTCGTTACAAAACAGGGTGTAACGAAATGTAACAATGAAACATCATCTTTTTTAGCTCACCTGAGCTCTGCTCAGGATGAGCTATTGTGATCACTTTTCGTCCGTCGTCCGTCCGTCCGTCCGTCCGTCCGTGCGTCCGTCCGTCCGTCCGTCCGTCCGTCCGTTAACATTTTCAAACGACTTCTCCTCTGAAGCCGCTGAGCCAATTTTGCTCAAATTTCATATGGAGCCTCCTTAGGGTGGGGGAACGAAAGATTGCTAAAATGGTCGCGGTCCGTCGACTGAGATGGCCGCCATGCCCATATATGGTAAAAACCTTTAAAAATCTTCTTCTCCATAACCGAGGATGCCTTGGGGCTGAATCTTTGCATGAATCATCGGGGACGGGAGGTCAACCAAAGTTGCTAAAAGAATTGTCGTGTGTTGACATTTGACCTTTTTACGGCAAGGTCAAGTTCGCTTCCCTATGCATTTATATGAGCTCTATACATTTGAATGGGAAAATTGTTAAGAGTTTCAAACGACTTCTCCTCTGAAGCCTCTGAGCTAATTTTGTTCAAATTTCATATGGAGCCACCTTAGGGTGGGGAAACAAAAGATTGCTAAAATTGTCGCGGTCTGTTGACCAAGATGGCCGCCATGCCCATATATGGTAAAAACCTTTAAAAATCTTCTTCTCCATAACCGAGGATGCCTTGGGGCTGAATCTTTGCATGAATCATCGGGGACAAGAGGTCAACCAAAGTTGCTAAAAGAATTATCGTACGTTGACGTTTGATCTTTTTACGGCAAGGTCAAGTTCGCTTCCCTATGCATTTGTATGAGCTCTATACATTTGAATGGGAAAATTGTTAAGAGTTTCAAACGACTTCCCCTCTGAAGCCTCTGAGCTAATTTTGTTCAAATTTCATATGGAGCCACCTTAGGGTGGGGAAACAAAAGATTGCTAAAACTGTCATGGTCCGTTGACCAAGATGGCCGCCATGCCCATATATGGTAAAAACCTTTAAAAATCTTCTTCTCCATAACCGAGGATGCCTTGGGGCTGAATCTTTGCACGAATCATCGGGGACGAGAGGTCAACCAAAGGTGCTAAAGGAATTGTCGTACGTTGACGTTTGACCTTTTTACGGCAAGGTCAAGTTCGCTTCCCTATGCATTTGTATGAGCTCTATACATTTGAATGGGAAAATTGTTAAGAGTTTCAAAGGACTTATCCTCTGAAGCCTCTGAGCTAATTTTGTTCAAATTTCATATGGAGGCACCTTAGTGTGGGGAAACAAAAGATTGCTAAAATTGTCGCGGTCCGTTGACCAAGATGGCCGCCATGCCCATATATGGTAAAAACCTTTAAAAATCTTCTTCTCCAGAACCGAGAATGCCTTGGGGCTGAATCTTTGCACAAATCATCGGGAAGGAGAGGTCTACCAAAGTTGCCAAAAGAATTGTCGTACGTTGACATTTGACCTTTTTATGGCAGGATCAAGTTTGCTTCCCTATGCATTTGTATGAGCCCCATACATTTGAATAGGAAAATTGTTCAGAATTTTAAATTTCTTCTTCTCTGAAGCCACTGAGCCAAATTTGCTCAAATTTCATATTGTGCCTTCTTAAGTCAGGGGAACGAAAGATTGCTAAAATGGTCGCGGTAGGTCGACCAAGATGGCCACCATGCTCATATATGGTAAGACCCTTTAAAAATCTTCTTCTTCAGAACTGAGGATGCCTTGGGGCTAAATCTGTGCACAAATCATCAGGGACAGGAGATCTACCAAAATTGCTGAAAAGATTATCGTACGTTGACATTTGACCTTTTTACAGCAAGGTCAAGTTTGCTTCCCTATGCATTTGTATGAGCCCCATAACATTTATATGGGAAAATTGTTGAGAATTTGACGACTTCTCTGAAGCCACTGAGCCAAATTTGCTCAGATTTTTAGCTCACCTGAGCATGAAGTGTGCATGGTGAGCTATTGTGGTCAGTCAATGTCCGTCGTCCATCATGGGTCATGCGGCGTGAACAATTGCTTTAAAGGCCTACTCTTCCTACACCCCAGGGCCAATTGACTTGATACTTGGTAGGAAGCATCAGGGTGAAATGTAGATAAAAAAATAGCTTAAATCGTTCCGATCGGAAATCCAAGATGGCTGCCATCTTGAAAATCTTTTTTCTTTTTCTCCTGAACCGAAAGGCCAATTGACTCCAAACTTGCTAGGAAGCATCAGGGTGACTTGTAGATCAAATATAGCTAAAATTGTGTTGGTCCAAATTCCAAGATGGCCACCATGGCAGCCATCTTGAAAATCTATTTTTTGCTTCTACTCCGAAACCCAAAAGCCAGTTGACTCCAAACTGGTTAGGAAGCATTGGGGTGACTTATAAATCAAAAATAGCTAAAATTGTGCTGATTAGAAATCCAAGATGGCCACCATGGCAGCCATCTTGAGAAGCTATTTTTCGCTTCTTCTCCTGAACCGAAAGGCCAATTGACTCCAAACTTGCTAGGAAGCATCGGGATGACTTGTACATAAAAAATAGCTCAAATTGTGCCAATTGGAAATCCAAGATGGCCTCCATGACAGCCATCTTGAAAATCTATTTTTCGCTTCTTCTCTGAAACCTAAAAGTCAATTGACTTGAAACTTAGTAGGAAGCATCAGGGTGACTTGTAGATCAGAAAATAGCTATAATCATTCCGATCGGAAATCCAAGATGGCAGCCATCTTGAAAATCTATTTTTTGCTTCTTCTACTGCACCGAAATGCCAGTTGACTCAAAAGTTGGTAGGAGGCATTGGGGGTGACTTATTTTACTTGTAACTTTTTGAAAATTTCAGCATTTTAACCTTGTAAGCAAGATATTTCAAAAACTGTTTAAGCCATTGCCTTGTCATAAGAGTATTGGAAAAATGATGCGTGCCATCTGCATATCTGCAGTGGCGGTTTCACTCAGGTGAGCGAGTTGTGGCCCGTGGGCCTCTTGTTTTTTATAACCCCATTTCTGTTTCGTAACAAATGAAACGATTAAGATATATAGGAAAAACTCTGAAACAGGATGTAACAGACCAAAAAATTTAAAATAATCTCGTTACGAAACAGGGTGTAACGAAATGTAACAATGAAACATCATCTTTTTTTTTTATCAACCCATTTCTGTTTCGTAACAAATGAAATGATTAAGATATATAGGAAAAACTCTGAAACAGGATGTAACAGTCCAAAAGAATTGTTCAAAGCTCGTTACGAAACAGGGTGTAACGAAATGTAACAATGAAACATCATCTTTTTTTTTTTTATAAACCCTTTTCTGTTTCGTAACAAATGAAACGATTAAGATATATAGGAAAAACTCTGAAACAGGATGTAACAGTCCAAAAGAATTGTTCAAAGCCCGTTACGAAACAGGGTGTAACGAAATGTAACAATGAAACATCACATTTTTTTTTTTTATAAACCCTAATCTGTTTCGTAACAAATGAAACGATTAAGATATATAGGAAAAACTCTGAAACAGGATGTAACAGTCCAAAAGAATTGTTCAAAGCTCGTTACGAAACAGGGTGAAACGAAATGTAACAATGAAACATCATCTTTTTTTTTATATATAAACCCATTTCTGTTTCGTAACAAATGAAACGATTAAGATATATAGAAAAACTCTGAAACAGGATGTAACAGTCCAAAAGAATTGTTCAAGGCTCGTTACGAAACAGGGTGAAACGAAATGTAACAATGAAACATCATCTTTTTTTTTTTTTTTATAAACCCTTTTCTGTTTCGTAACAAATGAAACGATTAAGATATATAGGAAAAACTCTGAAACAGGATGTAACAGACCAAAAGACTTGTTCAAAGCTCGTTACGAAACAGGGTGTAACGAAATGTAACAATGAAACATCATCTTTTTTTTTTTTATAAACCCATTTCTGTTTTGTAACAAATGAAACGATTTAGATATATAGGAAAAACTCTGAAACAGGATGTAACAGACCAAACATTCTGAAATATGCTCGTTACGAAACAGAGTGAAACGAAATGAAACGATGAAACATACAATTTTTTTTTTTTTATAAACCCATTTCTGTTTCGTAATAAATGAAACAATTAAAATATATAGGGAAAACTCTGAAACAGGATGTAACAGACCAAACATTCTGAAATATGCTCGTTACGAAACAGAGTGAAACGAAATGAAACGATGAAACATACAATTTTTTTTTTTATAAACCCATTTCTGTTTCGTAACAAATGAAACGATTAAAATATATAGGGAAAACTCTGAAACAGGATGTAACAGACCAAAAGACTTGTTCAAAGCTCGTTACGAAACAGGGTGTAATGAAATGTAACAATGAAATATCATCTTTTTTTTTTTTATCAACCCATTTCTGTTTCGTAACAAATGAAACGATTAAGATATATAGGAAAAACTCTGAAACAGGATGTAACAGTGCAAAAGACTTGTTCAAAGCTCGTTACAAAACATGGTGAAACGGAATGAAACGATGAAACGTACATCTTTTTTTTTTATAAACCCATTTCTGTTTCGTAACAAATGAAACGATTAAGATATATAGGAAAAGCTCTGAAACAGGATGTAACAGACCAAAAAATTTAAAATAATCTCGTTACGAAACAGGGTGTAACGAAATGTAACAATGAAACATCCTTTTTTTTTTTTTATCAACCCATTTCTGTTTCGTAACAAATGAAACGATTAAGATATATAGGAAAAACTCTGAAACAGGATGTAACAGTCCAAAAGAATTGTTCAAAGCTCGTTACGAAACAGGGTGTAACGAAATGTAACAATGAAACATCATCTTTTTTTTTTTATATAAACCCATTTCTGTTTCGTAACAAATGAAACGATTAAGATATATAGAAAAACTCTGAAACAGGATGTAACAGTCCAAAAGAATTGTTCAATGCTCGTTACGAAACAGGGTGAAACGAAATGTAACAATGAAACATCATCTTTTTTTTTTTTTTATAAACAAAATTTCTGTTTCGTAACAAATGAAACGATTAAGATATATAGGAAAAACTCTGAAACAGGATGTAACAGACCAAAAGACTTGTTCGAAGCTCGTTACGAAACAGGGTGTAACGAAATGTAACAATGAAACATCATCTTTTTTTTTTTTTATAAACCCATTTCTGTTTCGTAACAAATGAAACGATTTAGATATATAGGAAAAACTCTGAAACAGGATGTAACAGACCAAACATTCTGAAATATGCTCGTTACGAAACAGAGTGAAACGAAATGAAACGATGAAACATACAATTTTTTTTTTTTATAAACCCATTTCTGTTTCTGAATAAATGAAACGATTAAAATATATAGGAAAAACTCTGAAACAGGATGTAACAGACCAAACAATCTGAAATATGCTCGTTACGAAACAGAGTGAAACGAAATGAAACGATGAAACATACAATTTTTTTTTTTATAAACCCATTTCTGTTTCGTAACAAATGAAATGGGTTGATAAAAAAAAAAAAAAGATGATGTTTCATTGTTACATTTCGTTACACCCTGTTTCGTAACGAGCTTTGAACAAGTCTTTTGGACTGTTACATCCTGTTTCAGAGTTTTTCCTATATATCTTAATCGTTTCATTTGTTACGAAACAGAAATGGGTTTATAAAAAAAAAAAAAGATGATGTTTCATTGTTACATTTCGTTTCACCCTGTTTCGTAACGAGCTTTGAACAAGTCTTTTGGTCTGTTACATCCTGTTTCAGAGTTTTTCCTATATATCTTAATCGTTTCATTTGTTACAAACAGAAATGGGTTTATAAAAAAAAAAAAAAGATGATGTTTCATTGTTACATTTCGTTACACCCTGTTTCGTAACGAGCTTTGAACAAGTCTTTTGGACTGTTACATCCTGTTTCAGAGTTTTTCCTATATATCTTAATCGTTTCATTTGTTACGAAACAGAAATGGGTTTATAAAAAAAAAAAAGATGATGTTTCATTGTTACATTTCGTTACACCCTGTTTCGTAACGAGCTTTGAACAATTCTTTTGGACTGTTACATCCTGTTTCAGAGTTTTTCCTATATATCTTAATCGTTTCATTTGTTACGAAACAGAAATGGGTTTATATAAAAAAAAAAAAGATGATGTTTCATTGTTACATTTCGTTACACCCTGTTTCATAACGAGCTTCGAACAAGTCTTTTGGTCTGTTACATCCTGTTTCAGAATTTTTCCTATATATCTTAATCGTTTCATTTGTTACGAAACAGAAATGGGTTTATGAAAAAAAAAAAAGATGATGTTTCATTGTTACATTTCGTTACACCCTGTTTCGTAACGAGCTTTGAACAAGTCTTTTGGTCTGTTACATCCTGTTTCAGAGTTTTTCCTATATATCTTAATCGTTTCATTTGTTACGAAACAGGATTGGTTTATAAAAACAAAGAGATGTATGTTTCATCGTTACATTTTGTTTCACCCTGTTTCGTAACGAGCTTTGAACAAGTCTTTTGGTCTGTTACATCCTGTTTCAGAGTTTTTCCTATATATTTTAATCGTTTCATTTGTTACGAAACAGAAATGGGTTTAGAAAAAAAAAAAAAATGATGTTTCATTGTTACATTTCGTTACACCCTGTTTCGTAACGAGCTTTGAACAATTCTTTTGGACTGTTACATCCTGTTTCAGAGTTTTTCCTATATATCTTAATCGTTTCATTTGTTACGAAACAGAAATGGGTTTATAAAAAAAAAAAAAAGATGATGTTTCATTGTTACATTTCGTTACACCCTGTTTCGTAACGAGCTTTGAACAAGTCTTTTGGTCTGTTACATCCTGTTTCAGAGTTTTTCCTAGATATCTTAATCGTTTCATTTGTTACGAAACAGAAATGGGTTTATAAAAAAAAAAAGATGATGTTTCATTGTTACATTTCGTTTCACCCTGTTTCGTAACGAGCTTTGAACAATTCTTTTGGACTGTTACATCCTGTTTCAGAGTTTTTCCTATATATCTTAATCGTTTCATTTGTTACGAAACAGAAAAGGGTTTATAAAAAAAAAAAAGATGATGTTTCATTGTTACATTTCGTTACACCCTGTTTCGTAACGAGCTTTTAACAATTCTTTTGGACTGTTACATCCTGTTTCAGAGTTTTTCCTATATATCTTAATCGTTTCATTTGTTACGAAACAGAAATGGGTTGATAAAAAAAAAAAGATGATGTTTCATTGTTACATTTCGTTACACCCTGTTTCGTAATGAGATTATTTTAAATTTTTTGGTCTGTTACATCCTGTTTCAGAGTTTTTCCTATATATCTTAATCGTTTCATTTGTTACAAAACAGAAATGGGTTTATAAAAAAAAAAAAATTGTATGTTTCATCGTTTCATTCCGTTTCACCATGTTTCGTAACGAGCTTTGAACAAGTCTTTTGCACTGTTACATCCTGTTTCAGAGTTTTTCCTATATATCTTAATCCTTTCATTTGTTACGAAACAGGAATGGGTTTATAAAAAAAAAAAGATGTATGTTTCATCGTTACATTTCGTTTCACCCTGTTTCGTAATGAGCTTTGAACAAGTCTTTTGGTCTGTTACATCCTGTTTCAGAGTTTTTCCTATATATCTTAATCGTTTCATTTGTTACGAAACAGAAATGGGTTTATAAAAAAAAAAGATGTACGTTTCATCGTTTCATTCTGTTTCACCATGTTTCGTAACGAGCTTTGAACAAGTCTTTTGCACTGTTACATCCTGTTTCGTAACAAATGAAACGAATGAAACAGACCATCAGTGAGAACTGCTATTGGTCTGTTTCGTTTGTTTCATTCTTTTTCAGTCCATTTTAGAGTATTCCTTATATATTTTAATTGTTACATCTGTTTCTGTTACGGAGAAAAAAACGTGCCCAAAAAAAACCTGCGTGGTTTTTGTGCAGTATATGTTCTCCTGAACCGAAAGGCCAATTGACTCCAAACTTGCTAGGAAGCACAGGTGTGACATGTAGATAAAAAATAGCTGAAATTGTGCCGATCGTAATTCGAAGTTGGCCGCCTTGGTGGCCATCTTGAAAAACTATTTTTCGCTTCTTCTGCTAAATCCAAATGCCAATTCACTTGAAACTTGGTAGGAAGCATCAGGGTGACTGCTAGATCAAAAGTAGCTAAATCGTTCCAATCGGAAATCCAAGATGGTCGCCATCATGAAAATCTATTTTTCTCTTCTTCTCCTGAGCCGAAAGGCCTTTTGACTCCAAACTTAGTAGGACGCATCAGGGTAACTTGTAGATCAAAAGTAGCTAAAAGCATGCTGATTGGAAATCCAAGATGGCCGCCATGGTGGCCATCTTGAAAATCTTTTTTTCGCTTCTCCTAAACCCAAAAGCCAATTGACTTGATACTTGGTAGGAAGCATCGGGTGACTTATAGATTGAAATTGGCTAAAATCGTTCTGATTGGAAATCCAAGATGGCCACCATGGCGGCCATCTTGAAAAAATGTTTTTCACTTCTTCTCCTGAACCAAAAGGCTTATTGACTTTAAACTAGGTAGGAAGCATCAGGGTGACCTGTAGATCAAAAATAGCTAAAATCATCCCTATCAGAAATCCAAGATGGCCACCATGACAGCCATCTTTAAAATCTATTTTTCGCTTCTTCTCATGAACTGAAAGGCCATTTGATTTGAAACTTGGTAGGAAGCATTTGGGTGACTTGTAGATCTAAAATAGCTTAAATTGTTTGGATCGGAAATCGAAGATGGCCATCATGGCGGCCATTTTGAAACTCTTTTTTTCACTTATTTTCCTGAACCAAAGGGCCAGTTGATTTGAAAATTGGTAGGAAGGATTGGGATGACTTGTAGATATAAAAATAGGTAAAATAGTTCCAATCGGAAATCCAAGATGGCGGTGTCACGTGAACAGACGAGCGTTGGACGGGTGACAATGGACTAGATGCAATCGCAAGCAATCAGAGGATAAACACAACACTTTGTAAATGAAAACAAGCATGTATTTAGAAAGTTCAGAAAAAAAAAACTATAAGTAATGTTCAAAATTCCATAATCTGAAAGTACTGTTCAGAATTCCATAATCTGAAAGTGCTGTTCAAAATTCCATAATCTGAAAGTGCTATTATAAAATTGAAATAGGTTAAGTATATATCTTAGGCCTCGGTGGCTCAGTTGGATGCGTCGTGCGACTGGAGACCAGGAGGTCACGGGTTCAACCCCCGCCGAGGTCGGCAACATTCTTTCATGGAGATTGATCATGAAATATTTTCTACGGTCATTCTCTCCCTTCCGCCGATTCAAGAAGGGCAGTTGTCAGTTTCTCGCGAAAGAATGTGCACAATACTGGTTAACCGTTTAGAGGACTAAGCCTGCCCAGTAAACGTGTGGTTAGGTAAACTGACCGCGCTCGACATGACCCCATTGGGTTGCCTGGGCCATAAAACCTCAACACAAACAAAGTACATATCTCAAAAGTCACTCTCGAAGTCCACTTATGTATCCTCCATGATATCTTCCGGGTACCACTGGTACATGATTATACAGAACTTTGAATAAAACTTCCAGGAAAAACTTGTGATGGTCAATCATAGTGACGATGACATAGGATACAAACACAGTGACGAAACAGATACATATGGGTATACGAGACCTGAAAATAAGTATCATGTCCTAGAACTCTCGATATCAAACATTACAAGATATTGCCTTATTAATTTCCACTAGATATACAGAGTGTGTACGCCAAATGTTGTAATTCAACAAGTCCTTTGCAATTGATTATTATATAGCAAAATCAGATCCTAAAACCACATGGACGCTGTTAATGACATATAATATTGCACATTTATCCAACACAGGCAGACACACAGTCAGAATATATCTGACAAACACAATAAATTCTATATTAATCGGAGGAATGGCATCTCGAGGATTACACATTCTTACAGGAAGAACCCATGTGTCTTCCACTGTAAAAATCCCTTTAGAATGCTAAAGGCTAAAATAAATTATAACTGCCATTATACCACAATGATTACACGATCACACATCGTCCCCACATAATCATTGGGTACAATATCAACATGCCATCGTCATATCCTCAAACATGACTCCTTGCTGCTTGAGCCATTTCATAATATAATACTCTAGTGAACAGACTTGAGTGTAATTAAAATAAAAAGGGACCTCTGTATATGTGTTTAAGGTAAATATGATATGTGTCGTTTGTGATGCAATTACCTATAAATACAACTGTAAGTCTTCACAATTTGTGTTAATTACTGAATGTGTATTCAGTTAACATAACGCCTAACTGTGTCGTACATTCACGCGTATATGTCTGGTGTGTGCAGTCAACATAAGGCCTAACTGTGTCGTACATTTAAGCGTATATGTCTGGTAGTCATAATAATATACATGTCAGATTAGAATATGTTATGATTAATTTTTTCTCCTTACAAAGCACTGCTGCTTATGATGCAAACTGGAGGTTGGACTCGGTATTAAAGAGGAAGTCTGGGTTTGGGTTCAATGTAGACCATTTAATTAGAAGCAAGCAATAGGCAATAATATAGGAGGCATTGTGAATTGGCAAAGTATAGCGCAATCATGTGAAACAATCTTATAATGATGCAATCATAATATGTCATTTGCTTAGAAAGCAAATGATCTCCATACTCAAGAAAGAGTTCTGAATGTTATAATCCAAGAGGTTGAATTCACACCACTGATAGTCTAGAGTCCAGATAATCCAGGTGCTGAATGTTCATTGTCACAATATATACCTGTAGAGTTCATTGCTGTACACATTTCACAAGTACAATATCTGTAATATTCCATAGACAAGAGTGCGCATATGCATTCAGGTTGCATTTCGTATAAATGGTCTACCTACTCTACAAAACTAAAACTACACAATGATGAATAATAATGACAAAAATAAATCAATAAAGAATAAAACACAACAACACAAAATAAGATTCCAACTACAGAATGCTGAGTGAGAGGAGGGTGGGTGGGAAAGACAATTTAGCAAATTTAAATATGGCGGCGATATGCGATGCTGCTTGCTGCGTGGCCACTCGCGCAATGATGCTGGGCCCGCCAAAGTAAGGATCAGTTACATTCTTATGGAGAGGGATTAGGGCAAACCTGATTGGCTGATGAGCATCCGCCTCACAGCCTGCGTAATTCTATGGAAAATGCCAGGTGCTAGCTTACTTCCAAAACAGAGACGAGTGTCTTTGAGGTACATGGTTTTTTGGCCAAACTGCCACTTCAGGCCTGTGACCTGTTTACTATGCTCTGATATTTTAACATGCCTATAAGCAGCTTGAAGATCAACTTTAGCCATGTAACACCCCTCCGTGACCAGGGCTGCTGCATCGTCAACCCTTGAAAAGTTTTGATGCCAGTCACTGGTACAGTAATCATTAACTGATTGTCCTTTTGGTAATGAGCAATCATGAATCAGTCTCACTCCCCCATCAGGCTTAGGGATGACTCCCATAGGGCTGATAATCCTTTGGGGCTGTGAGACCACCTCATAATGTCCCATCTGAATTTCCTTGAGGACCTGTGTTGTTGCTTGTTCATAGAGTGGGCTACCTGGCTGGGCTGATCTATGATTGCTACATTCCACTGACGCAGGTGATGCATCTTGATCTATTATATCAAAGCCATATTGAATGCCACTGAGGAGAAAATCTCCATCAAAATCATCCTGGAGTTCCTCTTCCCAGGCTGAAAGGCACAAGCCATCTTGTGGACTTGCGGATACACTTTCTAGTTTTTTGTCTGAGCGTGAGTCACCGCTGAATGCAGCAAATGACATCCAGGGTGCGAGCATTGGTGCACAAATTTACAAGAGTCCTTGTAATGACATCCCCCTCTGGTATTGAAAAGTTTGCAAATAACTTTACCATCTAAGGTGAGGGGTAAGCTGGTGGCAGGGTGTTTTGATAACTGCAGACCACTCCCTTTTTGGGGTTGACCATTGGGGCGGGGTATACGGGATTGCAAGTAAACCAAGTGCAAGTGGGGAACATCTGTGCCCCAACGAAAATCATGAGCACACTGGAGTTTCCTATACTCTCTATCGTACAACAATCACTGACACTAAATTATACCGTTGAACCAGTTGGCATATTTTTGTTGTGAACGATAGGTAGTCTAAGATTGCCTCTCCAGTGAGTTTAGATTCTTAGTGCAGTCTATACAGAATGGCCAGGTTAGCTATGGTCCACTGAGCCAGGGTCACATTTTCTAGTCTTGGTTTTTTGGGGCCTGATTTCAACACCACCTGATGAGCCCCTGTCCCCCCCCCCCCCAATAATTTCTTCTTCCATCTTACCCGCTAACGAAATCCACGATGTCATAAGGAGTAGAGGCTGACTTACCGTTAGCGGCAGAGGACAAGTAGATTTGCGGATCCTTCCAAGAATGGTTAACAGGTGTCTGTGCAACGTTCGCGCCACCTGTCAAAAGTGATCCGCTCGATTCATTAATCCCTGGTGTTTGAATTGCATTAAGGTCACCATTTTGCACTTGCGTCTGTCCACGAAGTAACTGATTTAATAGTCACTGTACGTAACTGTCAGTTGTTGATTGTGTAGACTGGGCACCGCCATTTTCCTGGTCATGTGACACGCCCGACGTCGTAGATTAGTTACTTGTCTGCGCATGCTCTGTTGACTGCGCGCGCACTTCATTAGTTGAATTTGTTTGGGTAACCCTGGTAGCGTCTCCCGTTTGATGTTCCACCTCAGAACCTAAAGTAGTCCCTCCATTTAAGGCACGCACGCACGACAGGATCAGTTTCTTCTGTCCTCTGGGGATCTTTGATTTCGAAAGATCCTCTTCATCTAATAGTTTAAGGGCCTCGAGTGAGGTGAACCCTTCCTCAAAGAGTTTTTCCACAGCGCCCGCGTTTATTTTGTTTTCTCGCGCCCATTCCGCTACCACTTCTTCGGGTGTCATGGTTACGATAGTCGCAATGTTTTCGTCGGAATTTTGTACATTTAACGACGAACTTTCTGCATTAAACATTTTCAGCATTCAATCCATACTCACACACATGGTTCTCTTATTGAAACACTGGCTCTGTTTATGCAGAAACAAGTCTTTATCCGATTCTGACGGTAAATACCAGGTCGAAAATTTATATATATATATATAAAAAAAAAAAAATTTGGTGAATAATGTCTGTTTGTCACATTCCTTGTTTAATTTTAAACCACGTCAGATGAGTAAACGTCTGCACCGACTGTTAACACTTTTATAGCCAACAATGTGAAGTCCTATGTATAATCCATTTGGTACTCCATTAACACAGCTTAAATAACACATCTATATATAAAAGACAATTTAGCAAATTTAAATATGACGGCCATATGCGATGCTGCTTGCTGCATGGCCGCTCGGGCAATGATGCTGGGCCCGCCAAAGTAAGGATCAGTTACATTCTTATCGAGAGGGATAAGGGCAAACCTGATTGGCTAGACTGAGACACGTGATGAGCAGTGGGAGGAGACACAAAAATGTATGTGTCGGTTCCTGGGAACAGGTTAATTCAGGGAATTCAGTTGCGTGAATTCTAAAAAAGGAAAAGTAAATAATCTAACCTGATCATGTGACCTAGGTGTGGTTAATAATAAATATAGGTAAATATAGTTGTGAAAGGGGGCCTCCCTGGCAAACTCCAGGTTATGTAAATAATCAAAACATGTACTGTGACATGAACCTGTGACAAATGCATGATTGTAGTGACCTGAAAGGAAAGTGGGGAGGGGTTCAACAGGTCTCCCTGTGGAACCCCATGCGGGGGTAAGAATAGTAAAAAATTAATAATGGATTAAACAGGTTAATCCTCCCTTAAAATATGCTAGTGCTATCATTGCGCAGATCCATTTATCTCTCTACTCAAGTAAGAATATTAATGTTTGCATTCTGATCAGGGTCTACAGAACCTATCAGACTCAGAAGACTGACCAGGATCTATAGAATCGGCCAAATTTAATTTCCGTATCTGGTTATAGTTTACACATCTGACACAGCTTATTCGTCTGATCAGAGTCTACACATATAACCAAAGTGTACACATCTGATCAGGGTCTTATCTACATATCATGCCGGGTTTGTAAGGACGAATGATACGTAAAATCGCAACGTAGAATCGCAACATAGTGAAGCAATAAATTTACCTACTCGAATTTTAGTTGCGGTAAAGACGAGCAAGAATATTGCAAGAATAAAATTAAATAAATTATTGACTTACCATGGTCAGATCCCCGAGATACAACACAACATCATAATACGATAGAAAGGAAGACAAGGATCAGTCTTCAATGAAAAAAAATATTGTAGTGTGTGCCGTTCTATTTAACCAGGGAACTTTTATAGTAATGTGGCACGTTTTGAAACGTGTCCACAAGAAACCCGTGAAATTCAAGATCTAGAAATAATATTCACAAGAATACCGTGATAGTCTAGATTTAAAATAACCTGTTCGATTGTCCGAACGGTGCAAAATTTCACACAGCGACTGCTCAAACTATGAAGTAAAAAGCATTTTTCTCTCGGAACGCTACAAAACTGCAAAATTACAACAGAAAATTGTCTCCCCTTTCAAAAGATAGCCTTGAGACAAAATTCAATCCCAGAACAGTGAAGATATTGATCACCGAACCTAGGTTCACTCGGAATATACAATGTTCTGGTAACCGCTCAAGTATATTGACGTAAATAATCAAAAACACCCTCAGCATGCATATCTTGTGATTACCGTAATACAGTAACTTAAAAGCTGAAGTGTACCTTCTCGCTTAAAAAGTAAAACAGTCATCATAATCAGCGCTCCAGTTACAAATGCAATAATCTAACCTGGTTAATAAAAATCGATACAAACCTCTTTTTATACTATGTACATATAAAAGTATATTCAAGATAAAACAGGGACGTGACAGGCGGCCATCTTAAATGTATTTTTCCCTTCTTCTTCTGAACTGAAAGGCCAATTGACTCGAAACCTGATAGGAAGCATCGGGGTGACTTGTAGATGAAAAATAGCTCAAATCGTTGTGATAGGGAATCCCAAATTGCGGCTATGGTGGCTATCTTGAAAATCTTTTTTTGAACTTTTTCTCCTGAACCGACTCAAAGTTCATTGAAAGTATCGAGATGACTTATAGATCAACAGTAGCTAAAATCATTCTGATTGGAAATCCAAGATGGCTGCCATCTTGTTTATGTGTATTATATTTCCCTGCTACTGTGCTGTTTACATGTATAAAATCATGATTCTTCAGAAACCAATTAGCCAATTGCCTCAAAATTTCACATTGATCCTACTGTTGAAATGTGATTGAGAGTTTGTTCAAATGATCATGCTCCATTGACTGTCATGCCATTTATAATTTTCCTCTTCAAAATTAAGAACTGCTTAAAGGTTGATCTTTTCATTAGCTGCGATGACAGGACTGGAAAAATGTTGCATAACATCTGCATATCTGTAGTGGCTATGTCACTCAGGTGAGCGACCTGTGGCCCGTGGGCCTCTTGTTTTTTCAACAGGTTGAACCAAAACTTTACTAGATGATCATGAATGACCAGTACTTCGGAAATGTTGATAAAGAAACGTATCAATTTTCATTGCTTTTTTTATTTCAAGCAAATGTTCCTTAAACCTTGTTTTAAGGGCCCATTTGGTCTGTCCAACATACTGCATTCCTCAGCCTCTTTCGCTGCAAGTGAGAACATATATAACATCCTCTGATTTTCAGTCTAAATGAGAGTTGTTTACAACTGAAAATTGTCTATGATTAACTGAGGAAATTATAGTTGACCGACAAATTAAATGATTGCAGCAGGTGCAACTCTTGGCATTGCACTAAGACATATTAGGGTACATACTGTTCCTTTTATACGGATTCTTATATTTTAGAAGTATAAGAGATTTAATTGGAGAAAGTATAATTCTAAGGTGATTACTGAAAATATTATAATTGGAAGCGCATAAAAATTTATAGATGATACAGAGTGAAGTTTCAAAAGTGAAACGTTAACAGTAGGTAACAGAGAGTTAAATCTAGCAGTAGAACGGGGAATCTGTAAAGAAGAAGCAGAATGTAGCCTAATAGGAGAAATTGTAATTTTTAATCTGTTAGTGATACTCATATAGTTGTATAGGAAGTAATACCATTAGATAAAAAGCAGTATTCGTACCGACTATTATAGGCATAAGTAGCGATGCAAACAGGCGGTAGGACCGATTCATACAGAGTATAGCAATAACCGACAATACATAACTAAGTCTAATACAAGTCCAAAGAAACATAAAGTAAGAAATTGTTATAAACGGGATACGAATACCGATGATTATCTAACCTTCAATGAGGTATAAATTAGAATCATGAGGAAGAGGAATATGAAAGGTGATTGTAAAGTGCAAACTCAGGCACAAACTCAGGCACTTGAAATAATAACACCATTAAATGAATGTACGGGGAGACTTTCTAGGGTTTCCACACGGCACAAACACAACAGGTGTGGTATGCAAAACAGGTAAGAGAAAAGTCCAGGGAGTGCCACAATCACAAACCGCAGCCCTTCCCAGACACCAAGAGGAAGAGGAAACCGACAAATCTAAACAAGCACAAACTGAACAAAGGTATGAAAAGCACTAAGATTAGCTCTCTCTTCCCCAAGCGAGGTAATCGCAATACTAAAAGACTAAAAGGACTGAAAAACACAAGAACAAAATGACACATGGAAAGACATACAACAAATTGCCTCGTAGAATAAACCACAAAGCAACAAAGAGTAGACCAACACTGGGACCGCCGCCTTAGAACGGTTGGTAGAGCAAACCACGGGGGGGGGGGGGGGGGGGTGGTTTAAAGCACTTTTACAGCTAGCTAACTTCACCCTGGGTCCCGATGCTACTCTTAATACAGAAATACATAAAAATTCGGTTCGCATAAAGGCTCCCAACTCAGTCAATGCATCAAAGCGAAAACATAAAAATCAAATTAATCACTATAATAAACAAAGACGAGTACTCATGGCTAATTCTACTGTATGCCAGAGTAAATGAAAACCAACAGTTGAACCATGGCGGGCCAAGCCAAAGACATATCGTCAAGCCCCAACCCACTGGTTAAAGTTTTACGAAGAGGCCGTCATTGAGTCTGCGGCCCGAACCGCTGTCGTGCAATTAAAGAGTGAAGCATAGCCATCAACAATGATTGGGCTGATAACTAGGCATGCAGTCTGCCACATAATATCCAGGCTATAGCCAATTCTTTTATAACGGTTAATAAGTTTTCTGAATTGCTCCGAAAAGTTAGATTTACATACAATTTTTCTAAATCTGTACACTAAGTCATCGTAAAATTCGGGTTCCAATATACCTTGTTGCAGAAGTGTTTTCAGACTGACACTATATTTTTCTAACAAGGCACTGTGTCTGCGATAAAATTTGGAAAACGCCTTACGAAGTTTAAAATAACGATAGCCCTGCCTAAGAAGTTTGGCAGTAAGGGCTTTATTACAGTAGTTAAAGTCATTAAGATTTGAAGAAACTCTGGCGAATCTTATAAGTTGAGATATGTATACCCTATATGAGGTACGCCGGGGGACATCGCCATCCAGAAAAGGTGAAATTGACTATTATCAAAATCAAAATCGTCCTGTTTATCATAAATTTTGGTGGAAACTGTACCATTAGATATACATAGATTCAAATCCAAAAAAGGTGCCTCGGTATCGGAAGAATTTGCTCTATTTAATTGGAGTTCTGTAGGGTATATCCGGTCTACCATTTGGTCAAAGTAAATATTGTCAATATTTAATAAATCGTCAAGCCTCTGGGCCAGTGTTGCTCAAATTTTATGTGGAGCCTCCTTAGGTTGGGGTAATGAAAGATTGCTAAAATGGTCGCGGTCCATTGACCAAGTTGGCTGCCATGCCCACATATGGTAAAAACCTTTAATAATCCTCTTCTCCAGAACCAAATAAGCCCTGGGGCCTTATCTTTGCACAAATCCTCGGGGACAGGAGATCTACCAAAGTTGCTAAAATGATGCTCCTACGTTGACGTTTGATCTTTTTACGGCAAGGTCAAATTTGCTTCCCCATGCATTTGTATGGACCCTATACATTTATATGGGAAAAATGTTGAAAATTCATATTTTGGACATCTCCTCTATAATGCATTTGAATCGAAACTTGATGAGCATTAGGGTGCTTATGAGACACAAAATAGCTAAATGAGTCGATAGAAATCCAAGATGGCCACCACAGCCGCCATCTTGAAAATCAATTTTCGACATCTCTTTTCAAACCTTAGATCGCTTTGAGCCGAAACTTGCTCTTTAGCAACAGGATGACTTCTGGATCGAAACAAACTGAAATTGTGTCGATGGAAAATCCAAGATGGCAGCAATGGTTCTGCTCCATGCAGCAATGGTTCTGCTCCATTGAACAAGATGGCCAACAGAGCTAAAAAATAGAAAATCTTCAAACCACATCTCGTCCTTGGCCAATGGCCCGATTTCAAAATATTTGCACAGAAGTGTTCCACCAATAGCCCAAAAATTACTAAAATGGCTCCGCTTGGCTAAACCAAATAGTGGCCAGAGCTAAAAATAGAAAAAAACCTTTAAAGACATTTCACAGCTCTAGTGTTCCTCTTATGGCCCTTTAATCAAAATTGCTAAAAAGGTTCTGCTCGACTGAACAAAATGGCCGCCAGAGCTAAAAATAGAAAAAAAAAACTTTAAACATCTCCTCCTTGGCCAGTGGTCTGATTTCAGAATGATTCCATAGAAATGTTCCTCTTATCCCCCTTTACCAAAATTGCCAAAATGGTTCTGCTCTTGTGAACAAAATGGTCTCCAGAGCTAAAAATAGAAAAACCTTTAAAAGACATATCGTGGCCAGTGGCAAAATTTCAAAATAATTTCACATCAATGTTCCTCTTGTGCCCCTTTACCAAAATTGCTGACATATTTAGTATGTAGCAATGTTTAGTGATCCCCTACATAAATCCTGCCAATCAAGCCCCTGGGGTCCAAACTGGCCATGTCCTGGTGGTCATTAGCTCCCATAGACTAATAATGGGAAAATCTTAAAAAATCTTCTTCTCTGAAACCATGAGGCCCAGAGCTCATATATTTAGTGTATAGCATTGTTCAGTGGTCCCCTACATAAATCCTGCCAATCAAGCCCCTGAGGTTCAGAGAAGGCCACACCCAGAGGGTTATTAGCTCCCATAGACTTACAATGGGAAAAACTTAAAAAATCTTCTTCTCTGAAACCATGACGCCCACATATAATATATTTAGTATGTAGCAATGTTTAGTGGTCCCCTACATAAATCCTGTCAATCAAGCCCCTGGGGTCCAGAGGGGCCACGCCAGAGGGTTATTAGTCCCATAGACTTATAATGGAAAAAACTTAAAAAATCTTCTTCTCTGAAACCATAAGGCCCACAGCTTATATAATTAGTATGTAGCAATGTTTAGTGGTCCCCTACATAAATCCTGCCAGTCAGGCCTCTGGGGTCCAAACTGGCCACGTCCCGGGGTTCATTAGCTCCCATAGATTTATAATGGAAAAAACGTTAAAAAATCTTCTCTGAAACCAGGAGGCCCACAGCATATATATTTAATATGTAGCAATGTTTAGTGGTCCCATACATAAATCCTGCCAATCAAGCCCCTGGGGTTCAAACTGGCCACGCCTGGGGGGTCATTAGCTCCCATAGACTTATAATGGGAAAAAATTAAAAAATCTTCTTCTCTGAAACCATGAGGCCCACAGCTTACATATTTAGTATGTAGCAATGTTTAGTGGTCCCCTACATAAATCCTGCCAATCAAGCCCCTGGGGCCCAAATTGGCCACGCCCCGGGGGTCATTAGCTCCCATAGACATAGTTACTGTAGCACTTTGGTCACCTTCAACAGCTGCCCATTTTGCTTTCTGTTTTACTGGTTGTGATTAAGAGTGGCATTGGGACCCAGGGTGAAGTTGGCTGGCCATAAAAGTGCTTTAAACCCCCCTTGTGGTTTACTGTACTGACCGTTCTAATGCGGTGGTCCCAGTGTTAATCTTACTCTTTGTTGCTTTGTGGTTTATTCTACGAGGCAGTTTGTTTTATGTCTTACCTTCTGTCATTTTGTTCTAGTTTTTCAGTTCTTTTAACATTGCGATTATCTCCCCTGGGGAAGAGAGAGCTAATCTTAGTGCTTTTCATACGTTTGTTGGATTTGTGCTTATTTGGATTTGTCGGTTTCCTCTTCCTCTTGGTGTCTGGGAAGGGCTGCAGTTTGTGATTGTGGCATTCCCTTGACTTTTCTCTTACCTTTTTTTTTTTTTTTTTTTTTTTTATAATGGGAAAACTTAAAAAATTCTTCTTTGAAACCATGAGACCCACAGCTTATATATTTAGTATGTAGCAATGTGTAGTGGTCCCTTACATAAATCCTGCCAATTAAGCCCCTGGGGGCAGTTAACTCAGATGAGCATTGTGGCCCATGGGCCTCTTGTTAGCTCACCTGAGCTATGCTCAGGATGAGCTATTGTGATCACTTTTCGTCCGTCGTCCATCCGTGCGTCCGTCCGTTAACATTTTCAAACGACTTCTCCTCTGAAGCCCCTGAGCCAATTTTGCTCAAATTTCATATGGAGCCTCCTTAGGTTGGGGGAACTAAAAATTGCTAAAATGGTCGTGGTCCATTGACCAAGATGGCCGCCATACCCATATATGGTAAAAACCTTTAAAAATCTTCTTCTCCAGAACAGAGGATGCCTTGGGGCTGAATCTTTGCATAAGTCATCGGGGACGGGAGATCTACCAAAATTGCTAAAATAAATGTCGTATATTGACATTTGACCTTTTTACGGCAAGGTCAAGTTTGCTTCCCTATGCATTTGTATGGGAAAAACCTTTAAACATCTTGTTCTCCAAAACCGAGGATGCCTTATGGCTGAACCTTTACATATATCATCGGAAACTGGAGGTCTACCAAAGTTGCTAAAATAATGGTCGTACATTGACATTTGACCTTTGTACCGTGAGGTCAAATTTGCTTCCTTATGCATTTGTATGGGAAAAATATTCAGAATTTCAAACAACTTCTCCTCTGGAGCCTCTAGGCCAATTTTGCACAAATTTCATATGCAGCCTCCTTAGGTTGGGGGAATGAAAGATTCCTAAAATGGTCGCGGTTCAATGACCAAGATGGCCGCCATGTCCATATATGGTAAAAACCTTTAAAAATCTTCTCCAGAACGAGGACGCCTTGGGGCTGAATCTTTGCTTAAATCATTGGGGACAGGAGGTCTACCAAAGTTGCTAAAATAATAGTCGTACCAGTTTGCTTCCCTATGCATTTGTATGGGGAAAAACATTTAAAAATCTTATTCTCCAAAATCGAGGATGCCTTATGGCTGAATCTTTGCATATATTATTGGGAACATCTGCCTGTCTGCAGTGGCTATGTCACTCAGGTGAGCGAACCGTGGCCCTTAGGCCTCTTGTTTGAAGCTGTGATAGCATGTTTCCAATAAATACAATACCTGTACTGCAGTTGCTGGTCCTATGCATATTGGGTCCAAGAAATGGTATATAGGTCAGGACACAGCAATTCCTGCTATTCTCATATAGACCCTGACTAGCCTGCACATCTCTGCACAGACTCGAAACTTGGTAGGAAATTACTGGGGAAACTTGCAGATCAAAAATTGCTAACATTATTCTGATTGGAAATCCAAGATGGCCACTATGGTTGCCATTTTGAAAATTTGTTTTGCTCTTCTTCTCCTAAACCAAAAGGCCAACTGAATCCAAATTTGGTTAGAAGTATTGAGACAACTTGCAGATCAAAAATAGCTAAAACCCTTCCGATTGTAAGGCCCTTCCAACCGGAAATCCAAGCTGGTCAAAAATCTGTTTTGCACTTTTTCTCTGCCAGTTGACTTAAAAACTTGGTAGAAAGTAGTGGGGCAATTTTTAGATCATAGCTAATCACAAATCCAAGATGGCCACTGTGGTAGCCATCTTGAAAGTCTAATTTGTGCTAAGTCCTTTCCTGAATCAAAAAGCCAATTTACCCGAAACTTTGGTAGGTAGTAGCAGGGCAACATGCAGATTAAAAACCGCTAAAATTGTTCTGATTTGAAATCCAAAATGGCCACCATGTTTGCCATCTTGAAAATCTTTTTTGTTCTTCTTCTCCTGAACCAAAAGACCAAATGACTCCAAACTAGGTAGGAAGTATTGGGGCAGCTTGTGGATCAAAAATAGCTAAAATTGTTCCACTTGGAAATCCAAAATAGTCACCATCTTAAAAACATATTTTGCGCATGTTCTCCTGAACTGAAAGACCACTTGAATTGAATCTTGGTAGGAAGTATCAGGGTGACTTGTAGGTCAAAAGAAGCTTAAATCATTTTGATCAGAAATTCAAGAGGGACATCATGGCTACCATCTTGAGAATATTTTTTGCACTTCTTCTGAACCAAAAGGCCAACTGACTCAGAAAGTTGGTAGGAAGTATTGGGCAGTTAAAATGGCTCTGATCGGAGATCCAAGATGGATGCCATGGCCGGCATCTTGAAAATCTATTTTGCTCTCCTTCTTTTGAAACAAAAGACGAATTGACTTGAGACTTGATAGGAAATATTGGGGCAACTGGCAGATAAAAAATAGCTGAAATCATTCCTATCAGAAATACAAGATAGCCACCATCTTGAAAATTAATTTGGTCTTCTCCAGAACCAAAGGGCCAGTTGACTTGAAACTTGGTAGGAAGTATTGAGGCAACTTGAAGATCAAAAATTGCTAAAATTGTTCCAATCGGAAATACAAAATGGCCACCATCTTGAAAAACTGTTTTGCACCTCTTCTCCTGAACTGAAAGTTCAGTTGATTCAAAACTTGGTAAGAAGTATAGGGGTGAGTTGTAGATCAAAAAGAGTTAAAATTGTCGTTGGAAATCCAAGATGCCCGCCATGGCATCCATCTTGAAATCCTGATTTGAAGTACTTCTCTTAGTGGAAATGCCAATTGACCCAAAACTTGATAGGAATTATCAGGGTTGCATCTTGAAAATCTGTTTCCAACCACTTCTCCTGAATAGAAAAGCCAACTGACTCGAAACGTCATTGGAAGTATCAAGATGACTTGTTTGAATTACAGCCCTGAGGTAAAGAATGGCCTAACCCAGGGGTCAACTATCTGGTATTCAGCTGAGCAATACAGGGCCGTCTTGGGCCTCTTGTTTGTCAGAACTTTGGTGTATGAAATTTTAGGACCTTTACCTTAACGCGGTTAAAAATGATCTCAAAAACTATTGTAGCCAAGCAGCAATGTATAGATCATTCATCAATATAATCTATTGCGGGTTCAACCCCCGCTGAGGTCGGCAACATTCTTTCATGGAGATTGATCATGAAATATTTTCTACGGTCATTCTCTCCCTTCCGCTGATTCAAGAAGGGCAGTTGTCAGTTTCTGGCGAAAGAATGTGCACAATACTGGTTAACAGCTTAGAGGACTAAGCCTGCCCAGTAAACGTGTGGTTAGGTAAATTGACCGCGCTTGACATGACCCCATTGGGTTGACTGGGCCGTAAAACCTCAACACAAACAAACAAACATGACCCCATTGGGTTGACTGGGCCATAAAACCTCAACACAAACAAAATCTATACACTTTTGTTTGCATACAAAACATTGTTTAAATAACACTGTAATTGCTTTTACAAGCAGTAATGTTGCTAAAAGGTTTTGATGGTTGTATTTATTATGACTCTGCTTAGAAAAAAATAGGAATACAGTACAGTTTCCCTACATCAAACATCCACTGGAATGAGTGAAACAGGCTGCTGTAGGGAGGTGCCTATAGTAGAATCTGGGAGAGGTTTAACATACAGCAACACTACTATAGCCATCCATGGGAATGCAAGGTTGGCCATTGTAGAGAGGTTAAATACAGTGCAACCCAACCACAATCAGCCATGGGAATGTAGGGAGTTGGCCATTGTAGAGAGGTTAAACACAGTGCAACTCTACAATAGCCATCCATGGGAATGTAGGGAGTTAGCCGTTGTAGAGAGATTAAATACAGGGCAACCCTACCACAACCATCTATGGTAATGAATCAGACTGGCTGTTGTGGGGAGATGGCCATTGAGAGAGGTAAAACACGATGCAAACCTACAAAGCCGTCAATGGGAATGAATCAAACATGCTGTTTTAGGGATGTAGCCATTCTGGAGAGGTTCGATATTGTACAACTTTACATCCATCCATGGGAATATAGGAAATTGGACATTGTAGAGAGGTTAAATACAGTGCAAGCCCACAACAGCCATCCATGGGAATATAGGGAGTTGGCCATTGTATAGTGGTTAAATACAGTGCAACCCTACAACAGTCATCCATGGGGTTGTAGGGAGGTGGTCATTGTAGAGGTTAAATACAGCGCAACACTATAACAGTCATCTATAGGGTTGTAGGGAGTTGGCCATTACAGGGAGGTTAAATACATTACAACACTATAACAGTCACCCATGGGAATGTTGGGAGGTGGCCATAGTAGAGAGGTTAAATACAGTGCAATTCTATAACAATCATCCATGGGGTTGTAGATGGGTGGCCATTGTAGGGATGTGGCCATTGTAGAGAGGTTAAATACAGTGCAACACTATAACATTCATCCATGGTGTTCTAGGGGGTGGCCATTGTATTGAAGTTAAATACAGTGCAACACTATAACAGTGATCCTTGGTGTTGTAGGAGGTAGCTGTTGTAGAGAGGTCAAATACAGTGCAACACTAGAACAGCCATCAATGGGTTTGTAGGGACTTGGCCATTTTAGAGAGATTAAATACAGTGTAATACTATAACTGTCATCAATGGGGTTGTAGGGAGTTGGTGATTGTAGAGAGGTTTAATACAGTGCAACCCTACAACTGCCTTCATGTAGGGGTTGGCCTTTGTAGAGAGATTAAATGCAGTGCAACACTACATTAGCCATCCATGGGGATGTAGGGAGATGGCCATTGTAGAGAGGCTAAATACAGTTTAAACTACAAGTCATCCATGGAGCTGCAGGGAGGTTGCCATTGTAGAGAGGTTAAATACAGTGCAACACTATAACAGTCATCCATGAGGTGGTAGGGAGGTGGCCATTGTAGGCAGGTGAAATACAGTGCAACACTATACAGTCATCTATGGGATTGTAGGGATGTGGTCATTGTAGAGAGGTTAAATACAGTGCAACACTACAACAGTCATCCATGGGATTGTAGGGAGGTGGCCATTGTAGAGAGGTTAAATACAGTGTAACACTATAACAGTCATCAAGGGGTTGTAGGAAGTTGGCCATTGTAGAGAGGTTAAATACATTGCAGCACTATAACAGCCATCCATGGTGTTGTAGGGAGTTGGCCATTATAGAGAGGTTAAATACAGTGCAACACTGTAACAGTCACCCATGGGAATGAATCAAACTGTTTGTTGTGGTAGTTGGCCGTTGAAGAAAGGTTAAGTACAGTGCAATCATACAGCAACCCCTCATGAGAATGAATTAAGATGGCTGTTATAGGGAGGTAGCTGTTGTAGAGAGGTTAAATGCAGTGCAACACTACAACAGCCATCCATGCAAATGAATCAAAGCTGTTTGTTGAGAGATTAGGTATAGTACAACCCTACAACATTCATCCATGAGGTTGTAGAGATTTGGCCATTTTCGAGGGGTTAGATACAGTACAATAGGGCCAGAGATAAGAGGAGTATCTGAGTAAAATACCCATATATTTTGAGCAAATACTCAATTATTTTCATGGCCATTCTAGAGAGGTTAAACACAGTACAACCCTGCAAAACTCCCCATGGAGATGAATAAAGCTGGCTGCTGTAGGGTTGTGAACATTCTAGAGAGGTTAGATACAGCAACCATCAATGGGAATGTAGGGAGTTGGCCTTTGTAGAGAGGTTAAATACAGTACAAGTCTACAACAGCCATCCATCCATGGGAATATAGGGTGTTGGCCATTGTAGAGAGGTTAGATACAGTGCAACTGTACAACAGCCACACATAGGAATGAATAAAACTTGCTGCTTTATGGAGGTGGTAGAAAGGTTTAAATACAGTCAAACCCTACAACAGTCATTCATGAAAATGAATAAAGCTGGCTGTTGTAGAGGTTAAATACAGTGCAAGCTCACAACAGTCATCCATGGAAATGTAGGGTTTTGGCCTTTGTAGAGAGGTTAAATACAGTGCAACCCTACAACAGGCATCCGTGGGACTGTAGGAAGATGGTCATTGTAGAGAGGTGAATTACAGTGCAAGCTGTAGAGAGTTATATACAACCCAACACAGAGATTTAAAATTGTCTAGAACACAAGAAAATGTGAAATTCAAGTACTTTTCAAGGTCTATGGTCAGTTTTCAAGGGCTTTTCAAGACAAATTTTGTTTTCAAGGACTTTTCAAGACTGCCCTTCATTTTCAAGTACTTTTCAAGCCTGTGCGAACCCTGTTTATTCATTCCAATGGATGGCTGTTGTTGGTTTTTTTTTTTTTTTTTGATTTGGGTTTTACGGCCCTTTCAAGAATATTTCACTTATATCGAGCCGATCGTTCATCGAAGGTGGGCGAAAACCGGAGAACTTGGAGAAAAACCACCTGACCATCCGTAAGCAGAACTTGGCTTTCCCACATATGACCCGAGCCTGTAAGCAGAACTTGGCTTTCCCACATATGACCCGAGCCTGGCTCGGGTGGAAAGCCAAGTTCTGCTTACGGATGGTCAGGTGGTTTTTCTCCGGGTTCTCCGGTTTTCGCCCACCTTCGATGAACGATCAGCTCGATATAAGTGAAATATTCTTGAAAGGGCCGTAAAACCCAAATCAAAAAAAAAAAAAAAAAAAAAATACAACCCAACAACAGCCATCCATTGGAATGAATAAACAGGGTTCGCACAGGCTTGAAAAGTACTTGAAAATGAAGGGCAGTCTTGAAAAGTCCTTGAAAACAAAATTTGTCTTGAAAAGCCCTTGAAAACTGACCATAGACCTTGAAAAGTACTTGAATTTCACATTTTCTTGTGTTCTAGACAATTTTAAATCTCTGTGAGAATCAAAAGTAAAGTTCCTAAAAAAATCGGCAAGTTTCGAGTAAAGACAGATGAGCAGGAGTTCCATAACTAAAGAGTTCGAATGTGCTGGGCGCGAAAACAAAGTTCGAATACACATAGGTTCGAATGATTCGTACTTGATGTTTGGATTGTCTCCCTTGCAGACTGGTACTTGGCGATTTTGATAACTTTATTACTGAAAAAGGTCAATTCAAATAACCAGACTAAACAAAAAACAAAAATGGCGTCTGCTGTTCTTTAGTGTGTGTTTTTTTGGACCCTGAATTTATTTCTGCGTAATGGAAATGTGTGTTTATAGCAGAGAGTGGCAAAAACGATATTCTTGGGTAAAGGAAACGAACAGTAAACATAAGGCGCACTGTCAACCTTGTAATAAGGACATCGACACAAATGGGTGAAAGTTCATTATGGTCACAGGCGCAGGGAGAGGGGCATAAGAAACAAGAAAAAGTGATGTCTCGGACATTCGTAAATTTCTCACAGGTTAAAACAGAAACTGTAACCACAGCTTAATACTTTTGGTTTTAAGAGAGTTCATTTACTGCAACCACAGCTTAATACTTTTGGTTTTAAGAGAGTTCATTTTAACAGAAATTATCAAATTTTTTTAACCAAAATGTTTTCACTGGATGTGGAAGCAATGAATGACAGTGCCAGATTTTACGAATTGGTGTAAGTATTATAGTCCTTGAAAACTTAAAGTTGGTCCTGGAAAAGTCCTTGAATTTGACTTGGCCTTGCTTGTATGAACCCTGATAAAGCTGGCTGTTGTAGGGAGTTAGCAGTTCTAGAGAGTTTAGATACAGTGCATATCCTTCAGCAGCCTTATATGATAATGATTAAAACTGGCTGTTGTAGGGACGTAGCAGTTCTAGAGAGGTTAGAGACAGTGCAATCCTTCAGCAGCCATATGATATATGGAAATGATTAAAACTGGCTGTTGTAGGGATGTAGCAGTTGTAGAGAGGTTAAATGCAGTGCAGCCTGTAAAGCCATTTATCAGAATGAATAAAGCTGGCAGTTGTAGGGAGGTAGCAGTTGTAGAGAGGGTAGATACATTGCAACTACAACAGCCATCCATCAGCAGGAATAAAGCTGGCTGTTGTAGGGAGGTAGAGGTTGTAAAGAGGTTGGATACAGTAAAAACTACAACAACCATCCATTGAAATGAATAAAACTGGCTGTTGTAGGTAGGCAGCAGTTGTAGAGGGGTTAAATACAGTGCAAACCCACAACAACTACCCATCAGAATGAATTGGGAGGTAGCAGTTGCAGAGAGGGTAGATAAAGTGCAAACCTACAACAGCCAGCCATAGGAATGAATAAGGCTGGCCTTTGTAGGGAGGTAGCAGTTGTAGAGAGTTAAATACAGTGCAACCCCACAACTATCCATTAGAATGAATAAAGCTGGCTTTAAAAGGGAGGTAGCAATTGCAGAGAGGTTAGGTACAGTGCAACCTACAGCAGCCATCCTTCAGATTAAATAAAGTTGGCTGTTGTAGGGAGGTAGCAATGGTAGATAGGTTAGATACAGAGCAATCCTTCAACAGCCATATATGATTGAGAAAAAAACTGGCTGTTATGTGGGGTTGGACATTGCATAGAGGTTAGAAAAGTGAAACCATATAACAGCTATCAGCCATCAAATAGTTTGTTTAAATTTGATATTTAAATTTAATTTGCCTTTTGAAAAAAAAAATGATTATGAAAATGTATATACAGTCAAACCTGTGTTAAGCAAGCACCTATGGGAAAGCCAAAAACTGGTTGTTTAAGACAGGTGCTTGCTTAATACAGGTAGATTTCCACTTCTTTGCCTTTAGTGGGATTTGAAGTAGTGGCCTGTAAAGGCAGGGGATTGCTTAATAAAGGTGGCCTTTAGGACAGGTTTGACTGTACATGTGTATTGCAGCCCTACATGTGATTATGAAGAAGTTCTGTTTAATTGTGTGTACATTCCCTGAATATTTTAAAACTGAATTTTTAGCTCACCTGAGCCGAAGCTCAGGATGATCTGTTGTGATTACTTTTCACCTGTCGTCCATCTGTCAACACCTTTGAAGGACTGGTTCTCTAAAAAACCCTGGTCCAATTTTCTTTGAACTTCATGTGGAACCTTCTATTAAAGGAGGATTTAAAATTTGTACAGATGGTCACGCTCCATTAACCAAGATTGCCGCCATGCCTATTTATGGTAAAAACACTTAAAAAGCTTCTTCAGAACGGAGAAACCTTCAGGGCTAAAGCTTGGTATATAGCATTGAGGAAAAGTTCTACCAAGTTTTGTTCAAATGATGATACTAGGTTGACCTTTGACCTTTTACGTCAAGGTCAAATCTGCGTCCCCATTTATATGGGGAAAAAGTTGAAAAGTCATTTTCTTAAAGCGTATTAAAGACTAATGGCTGAAACTTACAATGTACGAGTTATCAAAATGTTTTAGTCCCAATCAAAATTTTGTCCCCTGGGGGTTATCTACCCTTGCCCCTGGGCTATATACATGTATAAAACTAAAATTTTCAAATGTCTTCACTGAAACCACTTGAGCAGTTTTCACCAGATTTCACGGGGTTGAGGGTAGGGTGGGGAGTGGGGGGGTGGTGCTTCTGTCGAAAGGGTATTGACAGTTTGTTCAAATGGTTGCATGCAATTGAACAAGATGGCCTCCATGCCCATATATGGTGAAAAAGTTTCTTCTCCAGAACCAAGAAAGCTTTATGGATGAACCTTGGTGTATAGCTTCGAGGACACAAATTCTACCCAGTTTGTTCAACTGATGATACTGTTGACTTTGACCTTTTTAGAGCAAGGTTAGATTTGCGTTCCTGTACATTTTTAAGGGAGCACAGCTCGAGACTCACAACTCGTGAAGCGCGTAGCGAACAAAATGAGCTCTACGCTTGAGAATATGATCAAGGAAAAGTAACATACAACCACATATACTTTCAACAGAAATTGCTCTGACCAATTTTCTTCCTTTTCCGTCCTAGAAGTTGGCAGAATTGACTGGGGTGGACTTGATAATACCGCTATTCACAAAATTTGGCAGAGTGCAGTTTGGTCAGTTTCAATATGATTTCTAGGCATAACAGAATAGATAGCATTAAGGGAGACAATCAGAATAGTTGATGCCACCCGCTAGCTTTACTTGACATACAGTTATTATATATCATAACGGAATAAAGCCGAAATTTGCATATTAGGTTATGTTTCAATCTAATCTAATTGTCTCCCTTGAATGCTATTTATTCAGTTTATGCCTTGAAGTCATATTCAACCTTACCTAACTACACTCTGCCAAAATTTGGGTCTTACCTATAAGCATCACGAAGTGACAAGAAACGAGTGTCAATAAGTGTCAGGAACATGTTTTGCTGATTAGTTTTATTATTTATTATTGATTTACATATATATTTTTTTTATATACTGATATTCATTCATAAATGATGCTGTGAAAGACTTTTGAAGAGACTACAGATAGGTCTGTGCTGTGCTCACATTTAGGCTTAACCTATTTTTATATTTTGAGGATAATGTTGTAAAGACCTTTTCACAAAATGTATTAAAGCCTAATGGCTGAAACTGATAATGTATGATTAAATTATTAAACTTTTTAGTTGCAATCAAAATTTTGTCCCCTGGGGGCTGCCATTGCCCCTGGGCTATATACATGTTTAGAACTGTGTAATTTTTAAATGTCTTTGTCTTTGAAACCACCTGCACAGTTTTCACCAGACTCCACAGGGGGCCTTCTGTTGAAAGAGTACGAGGGATGTTCGAAATGAATTGCTTATTGTCCTCTAGCTCGATATCCACGTGGGGCACGATAAAAACCAATACATCCCTGTGTAGGGTTATTCAAAATCTACACAGTGGTGTATAAATGTACATGTTAGACTAAGTGTAAGACATAAAATTTGCCATTTGAATACACGCAGTCATTGACCACTGCAGTAAAAATGGTTGGTAGAAGCGTCAACAAAAAAAGATGAAATACGGGCTTACATCAAAGCTCGCTGAAAACTTGGTTGTTCTTTGAAGAAGCTGATGACTGAAATTTCTACTGCTTTCGGACCTTCTTGTGTGTCTTATGACACAGTTCGGCGGTGGAAAAAGAAATTTGAGTCTGGTGTGGAGTCCATCAAAAATGCACCGAAATAAGGTAGGCCAAAATCTGCATCTCGTAAAGAAATCGTTTCCAAAATAAAGGAAATCATTGAAGGAGATGCCAGATTTACAGTTTGTGATATTGCACGAAAGGTAGGCATATCACTATCAACGGTTCACCTTATTTTGAAGAAGCATTCGAAAGTCAGAAAGATTTCTGCTAGATGGGTGCCACATCTGTTGACTGACGAGCAAAAGAGGCAACGGGTTAAAGTGGCCAAAAAGCTGCTTCAAATGTTTCCAAAATATGACAAAAAGCAGTTTGCCAATGTCGTCACAAGTGATGAAACCTGGGTCCATTATTTTGAGCCCGTCAGAAAGAAATTGCCAAACGTTCTTTGAGTACAAAGAAGGTTTTGTATGCAATCTTCTGCTCTGGTGAAGGAGTCGCAATAAAAGTGCCAGTGAAAAAGAGCAAAAGCATCACCGGAAAGTACTACAAAGACGTAGTACTGAAGAAACTGAAAAAGTAAAGAAACGACGCAATGCCACTGGTTTTAAACATGTCCGTCTTCTACATGACAATGCCCCAGCTCATACCTCCGCAATAGTTACGGCGTTTTTGAAGAAAGAAAAAGTAACTGTTTTGCCTCACCCCCCCCGTATTCCCCAGACCTTGCCCCATGTGATTTCTTTTTGTTTCCGAAATTGAAAGCATTCCTTGCTGGGCGGAAATACCAGTCCCGACAGGCACTTGGATCTGCCATTCATCAGTACCTTATTACTGTGCCCAAATCAGCGTACTGTGACGCCTTTAAGAAGTGGATACATCGGCTGAAACTTTGCATTTCTAGCCACGGGGAGTACCTCGAGGGCATGAAATGAGTACTTTTGGGCTAACTTGAAATTTGAAGTCTCCAGATAGAAATAAGCAATTCATTTCGAACGTCCCTCGTATTAACAATTTTTTCAAATGATTGCACATCATTGAATATGATTCCCACGACCATATATGGTAAAATCACTTAAAAATCATCTGCAGAACCAAGACAGTTTCATGGCTGAAACTTGATATATAGCATTGAGGACACAAGGTCTACCAAGTTTGTTCATGATGATACTAGGTTGGCCCTTGACCTTTTTACAGCAAGCAAGGTCAAATATATCATTTATATGCGGAAAATGTTGAAAAGTCATTTTCTCAATATATGTATTAAAGACAAATGACTGAAACTTACAGTGTATGATTAAAGATGTAAAGCTGTTCATTAGCTACCATCAAAATTTGGGGGTTATCTGCCATTGCCCCTGGGTTATGTACATGTATAAAATTGTGAAATCTTTAAATGTCTTCTTCTCTGAAACAGCTTGAACAATTTTCACCGGATTTCACATGGTTGAGGGATCTTCAGTTGAAAGGAAGTTGACAGTTTGTTAAATGGTTCGGTGTCACTGAACAAGATGCCTACCATGCATTATATAGTAAAATACTTAAAAATCTCCTTCTCCAGAACTAAGAAAGTTTTTAAGCTAAATCTTGGTATACAAAATCGGGGACTCAAAGCTCTACTAAATTTGTTCAAATGATGATACTAGGATGACTTTGAGCTTTTTATGTTATGGTCAGATTTGTGTCCTAGTTGCTGTGGCAATACTGGAAGTAGCTGCATAGGCATTTGAAGATATACAATAGCTGTTATAGCTGTCTTTATCAAGTGAGCGAATCGTGGCCCATGGGCCCTTTGTATTTAAAAAAATCTTAACCCTTAAAGCGCCTGTCACAACTATTGTCGTCTGCTTTGTCATCTGCTTGTGGTTTTAAAAGTCGTTTTTGCAAACAGTGTGGACTCAGATCAGACTGCTCCTTTAGGAGCAGTAAAGGAGCAGTCTGATCAGGGTCCACACTGTTTGCCTGTACGCAAAAATAAGTTTGAAAAGTCTGCAAGAATATTCAGCAGACAACATAAACAGACAACATTTTCAGATGCAGTTTTTCTTGGCGCTTTAAGGGTTAAAAATATTTTTAAGAAACAATGATGTCATTTGCTCCTCATGAATATTAATGAGATGCAAATGACAGCAACAAACTGCAACTCTCATTAACTCTTAAGTTAATTAAGAAATAGGATCACATTGAATTCAATAGGGAACGTTTGTGCCCCCTTGCTCGGTCATTCGGTCTGTTATAAAGTGTTGAGCACCTTGTGAGGGATGACCGTATGATGGCCAGTGAGGTGTTACGTTTTTCGGTGTTGTCTGAATAAGTAGATCAGTGAACTAATGTGCAATGGTTAATGATTTTATTTCAGATCAGATCTTAAGATTCTACAGATACATTTTAAGGGTCATTTTATTATCGGAGTGTTTTATAGGGTGTTAAAATGTCTTGTTTTTTTTTGTTTTTTTGTTTTTTTTTTATCAAAAATCATCTTTTTTTTTTGTTTTTTGTTTTTTTTATCAAAAATCATCTATTAGGATATTTAATTACATTTACTTGCTTATTATTCAAAGAAACTTTTAACTGCGATTCCTAGACTGTTCGAATGTTTTATGTTATAGATTATGAAATTACCCGCTTGGCGTTGGGACGACGGCGGAGCAACATATTACCAAGATATATCAGCGCTGCTCTGGCGTCAACCTGGCAAACTTGTCGGCCAATTTCACAATGTAAATGTGTATAGTATGTATATATTGTTAGAAGTGTTTAATGAGGACCATATGTTGGATTAGTACACTGTTTGCTAAATATATCATCCTTGTAAAATAAAGACATTATTATTATTATTATTATTGTTACTCCTATAATTTGGAATATTTGATGGGCTTTTCACCACTGGACTCACCAGAAAAATACAAGTACCTTTCTGTTTAGCATAGATACAACCTAAAGTAAAATAAAAGACATTGACTACTGTCTGTACTTGTCCTAAAATTTGAAGAAATCCATTTTACTACCTGTTGGTGTCATTAAACTGCTAGCATTTTCTGGTCAAGGTTTGTTTTTATGATTTTAGGAACAGGATTTCTTCTTGGCTCCATGTATGCTGAAAGAATCACCACCAGAGTCCATGTTTCAGTCAGATGGGGCATTTATTACTACCCCATGTGTGTGTCTCGTCTTGGGGAATGTTGCTTTCCCAAGTTCCATATTCAACAGACTGTTGGTATTCTGTATGTCGCATTGGCCCATAGCCAAGAGTGGGAATAAACATCTCATATACTGTGGATGTGGCCAGTTTCACATTGATAGTCAGCATCGGCTGACTCTCTCATTCATTAGTAATGTCATACAGCTAAGAATCACAAGATACAGTCGGAAGGACAGGCATCCTAGTGTCCAGCTATGCAAGGAAGTACTTGACACTGTTAAATTGAGTCTGAGGAGGATAGGGAAGTGTCTGTCTCTGGAGCTGGATATTAAAGAGTGTGTGAAATGTCCTGTTGGTGGTTCGGGATCTACATGCCGGTATTCTGTCCAGGAAATACAGGGATGCGAGGAAGTCCAGTGTGATAACCATGACAATGTGGAGGTCTTTGATTCTGTGGAATTATTGAAGTACTGGTTTGAATCAGAGGTGGCAGACAATGTAAGTACATGTATTATGCATGATCACAGCTGGTTATGGAATTGTCAAACTTACTTGTCCACTGACAAGTAACTCGTCAAAATCCACTTGTCCAACTAAGATCTACCCAAAAATCGACATTTTGTTTTTATTTCTTTAAGAAAATGCACTTTATGGGTACTCATTGGAAGCACCTTGATGAGGTGCCTTTAATGAGTATTCTCTACCAAGGCACTTCTGATGATTACCCACAACATATGTTTTCTTCGAGAAATAAGAAAATATACATGAAGAAACCTTATGTATATATATTCACCATAACATTGGAAAACCTATAATATTTATCATAACATTGGGCAGCATTGAATATTTAAGGTAACATTGGGAACCCGTATATTTTACTGTAACATTTGGAAACCTTAAATATTTACTGGAACATCAGGAAACCTTAGATATGTATCATAACATTAGGAAACCTTATATATATATATATATATATATATATATATATATATATATATATATATATATATATATATATATATTTACCATAACATTGGAAAACTTATAATATTTATCGTAACATTGGGAAGCATTGAATATTTAAGGTAACATTGGGAACCCGTATATTTTAACTTCGTAATACATTAACCTATAGATAATGTGCTATTCTATTCTGTTATTCACCCCCTCCACAGAAAAAACGACCTTTCAGTCGTTATAAAGTCTTAATTCAGAAGGTCCCTTTAAACAGTTACCTGTATGACGTAGTTCCTCCCACTCAAATGATCACGTGTCAGTTTCTTTTCTGTGGACTTTGAATGTTCAAGGATTATTATTCTGTGTTAGAAAAAATGGATTAAAATTATTCTACAAGGTTAAAATTTTTATATCCTTGACTTTCTCTGGTTCTATATTCACTCCTTCTACTATCTATGTACTTATTTTCGAAATATCGATCTTAGATTTCTTGTTTTCTCAATGTTAAATTTCTTCCTTTGTTTCCGCGTCAGTCGATGCATTTCGCCCGCGGCAACTGTGGCCATTTAAAAGCTAAATGGGATACACATTTATCTTGTCTAACTTGTAATTCTTGCACACGTATCTCTCCGTGTTATATTTGTAGTTCCTGGACAGAAAAAGTTTGGAACCTAGCAGAAAGAAGACGCCTTCATGCTACTAGAAAATCAGTTATGACGCAGAAGAGAAAACAGAAGAAATCAAAGAAATCCAAGAAGTCCCAGTCAGACATGTCTGACAACGGGACAGTTGATGGGAGCACCGCCCCTCATAGCTTTACTGCTCAGGGCAGGACCCATCAAGGTGGCAGCCTGGCGGACTTAGAGTCTGACCGGACACTAAGCCCACCAGTCACCAGTCAACCAGTCACCAGTCATCCAGTCACTGGGCAACTTATCTCCGTTCATCCAGTCACCGGTCATCCAGTCGCCAGTCAACCAGTCACCAGTCAACCAGGCACCAGTCAACCAGGCTCCAGTCAACCAGGCATTGGTTTACAGTCATTCGCGTATGACCTACAAACACAAATTCCGCCTGGTTATATTCCTATAAATGTGCCTGTACAAAGCTACGCTCCGTCCATAAGTAGCCATATTTCACATGGTAGTGTCCACAGACTATCCAATGTCTTTATTCCTGGTTACGAACGTTCTGATAGACTAGAACTTCCTAATCCAGCTTCTTTCTCTAGACAGATTATTCCACTCGAACCTGATTTTTCGCAGGTCTCAGATCCGAGTGTAATGATTGAGCCTCCTAATTCAAATGATTTATCTATCTCCAGACCTTCAAGGAAGGATCAGTCAAAAAGAGAGCATAAATCTAAAAAGAGAAGAAGACATCGATCGTCCTCTTCTTCTATCTCTAATTCCAGATCAGACTCTTTGAGTTCTTCTCGGCGAAAGAAAAATTCAAAGAGATCTAAGCACTCTCATAAAAAGAGAAGAAGACGATCGATGACGCCTTCTTCTTCATCAAATTCCTCCCAATCTCAACTTGACATTGGTAGATATACAAGAGCTCATAAATCTCCCCAGGTTGTTCAAACGCCAACTCCAATACAACCTGAGGAGACTAATTTTAGTCAAATCACTAATCAACCTATTAATTACAATCAGATTCAGCCGAATCTCACTCAACAGAATAAGGAGTCAGATTCGGAAACTGAATCCGAAGTCTGGTCATTTGATCGTGCGATTAACGAGGTCTTCCGGCTTCTTCCTCCTGAGTTATGCCCCAAAACTCAGCAGGATCAAGCTCCATTAAAACCTCTCTCTGGGATCGAACAATTAATGGAGTCTCGTTCCACTCGATTACTTGTTCTCCCACAATCCAAATTAGTACAAAACACAACAAAATATATTCAAAATAGACTAGAATCGGACAAATGTTCAAGAGATTGGATTTGCCCGCAAAGCTTGGTTTCGGCTCTTGCTCCGACTAAATTCTACAAGAGCCAAAACCAATATTTGCCAACTGATAATGTCCCTCAATTAGAAGCGGATGCGTCGCTCCTAGACATTTCTAATAAAGGAAGAACTTCTATTCCGCTCAAGAATCTAGAAGCATGCGAAAGGAAGGCTAGAAAACTAGTTGCTATTAATTCTCATGCTGATCTATTTTCTTCAGCTGCCTTCCTTTCATTACAACAGGAATCGATGTCGGTTGCGGCCCTTTCCAGACTTCTGGAGGCCGTAGCCAAATCGATTAAACATGCTACTGCCATGTCTACACTTTTAACTACTGAATTATTCCAAGTTAGGAGGGACGCAGCCCTAGCTTCGTCTAAACTACTACTCGACAATTCCACATACGAGTTAAGGAACGCTCCTATTAACTCAAAATCCTTATTTGACGGCAGGATAAAAGAAATAGCTAAATCAAACTTCGAAGCTCAACAGCAAAGGTTTCTAGCTTCTACATCCATTCAGTCACAATCTCATTCTTATAAGCCTCCTTCGCAGAGCAGAGCTTTCAAGATACCTAAATATCCTGCTAAACAAACAACATCCAGACCTAAACCTACGCAGTCGTATAGGTCCAAAAATATTCCTCAAAGCTCATCTTCTCACATTAAGAAAGATAATATCAAGAGGACTGGTAACATCCGTCAGTTCCCCTCCTCTAAACCTGCCTCTTCCTCCGCAAGATTATGAAGGCCCGCCCTTTCCACTGCCTGCTCTTCCGCTCGCGGACATTCCAGTGGGGGGACGATTGGCCCATTTTGCGGAAAAATGGGAGGAAATAACAGACAACAAACGGGTCCTCTCTATCGTACGAAACAGTTTCAGGATACCATTCATCAAAATTCCTCCTTTGTCATCTGTTCCGATCAGAATGAGTCAATCCTCCTCCCCGTTTCTCAGAGAAGAGATCGAAAATCTTCTCAACAAACGGGCAGTGGAAAGGGTACAGAATCCGGAAACTCCCGGCTTTTATTCCCGGATATTCCTTGTGCCAAAAAAGAACGGAAAGTTTCGTTTAATATTAGACTTGTCTTTATTAAACCGTTACATAGAGAAACAAGCATTCAAAATGGAAACAGTCAAATCGGTAAGACAAGCGATGAGACTCAACAATTGGGCTGTCTCCATAGATTTAACAGATGCATATCTACATGTGCCGATACATCGTCAATCCAGGAAGTATCTTCGCTTCGTACACGAAGATCAAGTATATCACTTTTCGGCCCTACCGTTCGGAATGTCCCTTAGTCCGTTAATTTTCTCGGAACTGATGGACATTATTGCAGCGTTTCTATGCCAAAGTGCCATATCAGTTTTTCCATACCTAGACGATTGGCTGATAAAAAATCTGATTCACAACCGTCTGATTACTCAGACAAAGATTTGCATTCAAACTATTCAAAGCCTAGGTTTTCTGCCAAATCTCAAGAAGTCAGATCTCTTTCCTGCTCAGAAATTCACCTTCATAGGTATGGAATTTCTGACGCAACAAAATTTACTCAGGGTTCCAGCGGATCGTGTACAGAACCTAATTCTAACAATCAAGAAAATAATGTCAGCAAAACATGTATCGGCACGAACTTTCCTTTCTCTTTTGGGCAAACTCAGTGCTGCAGCAGACCTTGTTCTCCTGGGCAGACTGCACTTACGTCCTCTTCAGATGTGCCTGCTGTCAGTCTGGAAACCTCATATTCTTCCTCTCGATCACCCGATCTCGATAAAAGGCATGATTTGATCTCACTTACAATGGTGGATAAACCCCATTCGATTCGAGACAGGGACTTCAATCCATCCTCCAGACCCCAAATTCTTCCTTTATACGGATGCCAGTCATTACGGATGGGGAGCTCATTTAGAGCCGACAACACTGTCCTTTCATGGTCGCTGGACAGAAAACCAATCCCAGCTCCATATCAATATGTTAGAAATGATGGCCATACAATTAGCACTGAAACAAGCCAAAACATTTATTCACCATTCTTGCATCATGATATCCACAGACAACACAACGGTGGTCTCATATATCAACAAACAGGGTGGCACTCATTCCCCCAATCTTTGGGTAGAAGTTTGGAAAATACTCAATTGGTGCCTGGAACAAGACATAGTTATCAGAGTACGTCACATCCCAGGCAAATTCAACATTCTTGCAGACAGCCTCTCAAGACTAGACAAACCTATCAAGACAGAATGGGCTCTGGATCAAACAGTTGCGAATTCAGTATTCCAGATGCTCAACTTCCCAAATGTGGATCTGTTTGCGACAAGATTCAACCACAGACTCCCATTATATGTCTCTCCAGTACAAGACTACAAAGCACTAGCGATAGATGCCCTGTCCATGGACTGGAATCATCTTCATGCATATGCTTTTCCTCCTTTTATTCTGATACCTGCTGTTCTAGAGAAAATCCGACAACATCAGTGCAGAATAGTTCTCATAGCTCCGTTCTGGCCACAACAACAGTGGTTCTCAGAACTTCTTCTTCTATTAGTGTCAGCTCCGATTCGTCTGCCACTAATTCCAAGACTACTGACTCAATCCAAAGGAAGATTGTACATCAAAACCTCCCAATTCTCGACCTTCACGCTTGGGAGTTATCAAACAATCAATCAGAGATAAGAAATTTTCACAAAACGTTGCAGATTTTGTCTCCAGATCAAGAAGAGCATCTACACAAAAAGTCTACGATGCAAAATGGAACATCTTCTCTAATTGGTGTCATACAAAAAAGGTTAATCCGATCTCGGCCCCTATTACAGTTATAGCCGATTTCTTAATCTTTTTTTTTTCGGAAAAGAAATGTCAGATTAGTACTATTAAAGGTTATAGATCTATGATCTCTAACACTTCAAAATTCAAAACTGGTAATAGAATCGGATCTAATCCAGTTTTATCTGAACTTATCAGATCCTTTGAACTTCAACGACCAGTACAAAGATCTCTTACACCTAAATGGGACTTATCGTGGGTTTTAGTATGTCTACAAAAACCACCTTTTGAACCTCTTGATAAGGCTTCTAAATTTCACGTTACTATTAAGACAGCCTTTCTCTTAGCTCTTGCCACTGCTAAAAGGTGTAGTGAAATACATGCTCTAGCTATGGATTCACAACATTTAAGATTTAATCAATCTGATGGTTCAGTTTCCTTGATTCTTAAATCTGGTTTTTTAGCAAAAAATCAGCTTCCTTCTGTTAAACCAGATCCTATTGTTGTTCCTAGTCTTGCTCGAATATGTAAATGGGAACATACTGACAGACTTCTTTGCCCCGTTAGGGCTCTGAAATTCTATCTCAAAATGACTAGCTCTTATCGCCAAAATAGAACTAGATTTTTTCTTCCTATTAAAGGCAATAAGGATATTTCTAAAGATACTATCTCGAGATGGATATCTTACACTGTTAAACTTGCCTATAGGAAACTCACTAAACGAGATATCTCTTTCCTTCAAATCAAAGCTCATGAAGTTAGAGCTCTTTCCTCTTCTTGGACTTTCTTCGACAAAGTTCCTCTCAATGATATACTTCAAGCAGCGGTTTGGAATAGTTCATCAACTTTTGCCAAATTCTATCTCAGAGACATGTCTCAACAAGCACAGAATCTCCAAAGTTTGGGCCCCATTGTAGTGGCCCAAAAAGTGGTGGGGGGCTAACAGCAATCAGTTATGGATGTGTAGACAACGTCAACAGCCCCCCTAGACCTGATGCTATACTAGAGAGGTACTAATTATATCTTTATTATATATATATGTTAACCCTGGATTACTTTATCCTTGGTTAAAGGATCTTATTATTGCCTTAAGCACTAATTATGTCCTCATTATATATATATAAAAAATAAATCTTTTTAATAAGCCTTAATTCAGAAGTTGGGACTAACTTATTAGGAGAAATCCTCCCTCCTTTTCTACAAATTCTAGCACATTATCTATAGGTTAATGTATTACGAAGTTAAAATGAAGTTTTTTAAAAGTAAAACGTATTTTAACGAGTAATACTTAACCTATAGATAAGTATTTATTGTCCCACCTCCCTTCCCTCGCTCCTTTCTCCTGATTGTGTATTGTTTTACACATAAAAGAAACTGACACGTGATCATTTGAGCGGGAGGAACTACGTCATACAGGTAACTGTTTAAAGGGACCTTCTGAATTAAGACTTTATAACGACTGAAAGGTCGTTTTTTCTGTGGAGGGGGTGAATAACAGAATAGAATAGCACATTATCTATAGGTTAAGTATTACTCGTTAAAATATGTTTTACTTTTAAAAAACTTCATTTTACTGTAACATTGGGAAACCTTAAATATTTACTGGAACATCGAGAAACCTTAGATATGTATCATAACATTGGGAAACCTTATATATATATTTACCATAACATCGGAAAACCTATACTATTTATCATACCATTGGGAAGCATTAAATATTTAACTTAAGATTGGGAACCGGTAAATGTTAACTGTAACATTGGGAAACCTAAAATATTTACTGTAACATTAAGAAATCTTAAATTAAAAATTGGCTGTAACATTGAGAAACCACAAATATTTACTGTAACATTGGGAAACCTCAAATAGTTACTGTAACTTTGGGAAACCTCAAATATTTACAGTAACATCGGGAAACCTTAAGTATTTACTGTAACATTGGGATTCCTTGAATATTTACTGTAACATTGGGATACCTTAAATATTACTGTAACTTAAGGAAACCTTGAATATTTATCATAAAATCAAGAAACCTTATATACTGACTGTTATATTAATTTGAATCTTTACTGTAACATTGGAAAAACTTTAATATTTACATTAACTTTGGAAACATTGGATATTTACCATAACCTTGGGATACCTTAAACTATTGATAGGTTGAGATAAGATAAATATCCTGATAAGTATTGTTCTTATAGCTCCATATGTTTCACTCTATGAAGTGCCACGGTGAGGGGCTGCTAATGAGTACCTACAACATGTTTTCTTTGAGACGCAACAAAAATAGTGGAGCGGAACCATTGTGGCCATCTTGGATTTCAATCAACACTATTTTAGCTTGTTTTGATCCAGAAGTCATCCTGTTGCTACAGAGCAAGTGTCGGCTCAAGTCGACCAAGGGTTTGGGAAACAGGGTTCGCACAGGCTTGAAAACTACTTGAAAATGAAGGGCAGTCTTGAAAAGTCCTTGAAAACAAAATTTGTCTTCAAAAGCCCATGAAAACTGTCCATAGACCTCAAAAAGTACTTGAATTTCACATTCTCTTGTATTTTAGAGAATTTTAAAGAATTTTAAATCTCTGTGAGAATCAAAAATAAAGTTCTAGAAAAACAGTCGGCAAGTTTCGAGCAACTATAGCTGTGCAGGAGTGCCATAATTAAAGAGCTTGAATGTGCTCGGCTCAAAAACAAAGTTCGAATACACTTAGGTGCGAATGTTTCGCACTTGATATTTGGATTGTCTCCCTTGCAGACTGGATGTGGCAATTTTAACAACTTTTATCACTGAAAAAAGTCTTCCAATAACCAGACTAAAAAAACAAAAATGGCGTCGGCTGTTCTGTTTTTGGGAACCTGAATTTATTTCTGGGTAATGGGAAAGTGTGTTTATAGCAGAGAATAGTCAAAATGATATCCTTGGGTAAAGGAAACAAACAGTAAACATAAGGCGCACTGTTGGCAATGTAATAAGGACATTGATACAAATGGTTGAAGGTGCATTGCAGTCACAGACGCAGGGAGAGGGGCATGAAACAAGAAAAAGCGATGTTGTGGACATTCCTGAATTTTTCTCACAGGTTAAAACAGAAACTGCAACCACACCACAACTTAATACTTTTGTTTTAAAAGAATTCATTGTGATATTATTTGGCAGAAATTATTAGTTTTTTTAACCCAAATATTTTTCACTGGAAGTGGAACCAATGGATGACAGTACCGGAATTTATGAATTTGTGTAAGTATTATAGACCTTGAAAACTATGAGGTTGGTCCTTGAAAAGTCCTTGAATAGTCCTTGAATTTGACTTAGCCTTGCCTGTATGAACCCTGGGAAAATCGATTTTCAAGATGGCAGCTGTGGTGGCCATCTTGGATTTCCTATCGGTTCATTTAGCTAATTTGTGTCTACTAAGCGTCCTAATGTTCATCATCAAGTTTTGATTCAACTGGATTATAGAGGAGATGTCCAAAATATGAGTTTTCAACATTTTTACCATATAAATGTACAGTAACTCAGAGGGTCAATACAAAAGCATCACCAGGGGAATCAAATTTGACCTTGCCGTAAAAAAGTCAAACGTCAACGTAGGACCATGATTTTAGCAATTTTGGTAGATCTCCTGTCCCCAATGATTTTTGCAAAGATTAGGCCCCAAGGCTTATTTGGTTCTGGAGAAAAGATTTTAAAGGTTTTTACCATATATGGGCATTGCAGCCATCTTGGTCAATGGACCATGACCATTTTAGCAATCTTTCGTTCCCCTGCCCTGAGAAGGCTCCACATGAAATTTGACCAACATTGGCCCAGAGGCTTCAGAGGAGGTTATTTGAAATTCTCATCATTTTTTTTCCATACATGGAAGCGAACTTGACCTCACCATAAAAAGGTCAAAAGTCAATGTACAACCATTATTTTAGCAGCTTTGGTATACCTCCAATCCTCGATGATTTGTGCAGTCTTCTGCCCTAAGGCAACCTTGGTTCTGAAGAAGACAATTTCCAAAAGTTTTTACCATACACGGTGTTACGATTGAGCACTCCCACCTTCAATTATCTGCCTTGGCAGATAACGCATAGCTTCTAAGTATATATTCAATCTCTGACAACTGCATCAGAGAGTCGACTCCTGGCTCAGTGGTTAGAGTATTGGATTTTTAACCGGGAGGACCGGGTTCGAATCACACGATAGGCGGGAAACTTTTTCAGCTATGCTTTATTCCTTTGCTGCAATTTTCCTGTGTAACATTGGGGCTCGTCCGGGATAAGACTTTATACGCAGAAAATGGCTTCACGTCATCATAAATGATGACTTCCTTGAAAAAGGGGGAGTGTTATGGCCTAGCACTCCTACCTTTGAATATCTGCCTTGGCAGATTACGCATAGCTTCTAGGTATACAGTCAAACCTGTGTTAAGCAAGCACCTATGGGAAAGCCAAAAACTGGTTGCTTAAGACAGGTGCTTGCTTAAAACAGGTAGATTTCCACTTCTTTGTCTTTAATGGGATCTGAAGTAGTGGCCTTTAAAGGCAGGTGATTGCTTTATATAGGTGGCCTTTAGGACAGGTTTGACTGTATATTCAATCTCTGACACCTGGGTCAGGGAGTCGACTCTTTGGCTCAGTGGTACTGGATTTTTAATCGGGAGGACCAGGTTGGATTGCCATGATCGGCGCGAAATTTTTTCAGCTATGCTTCATTCCTTTGTTACGGCTTTAATGTCGTAAGCATGGCGGCCATCTTGGTCATCGGACCATGACTATTTTAGCAATCTTTTGTTCCCCCAGCCTAAGGAGGCTCCATATGAAATTTGAGCAAAATTGGCTCAGTGGCTTCAGAGGAGAAGTCGTTTGAAAATATTAATGGTCGGATGCACGAACATTCTCGCGGATTGACACCTATGTGGCAAAATTCTCTTAAACGGTCACCCACATAAGAGGAAAATTTAGCCACTTAAATGTCAGTTATACAGATTAAACTACATGTTTACTCACGGCTACTTAAGTGGCAAACTGTCCAAATTTGTAGCCACTTATTGTCTCTCCCATTGGTGCGGATGGACGCAGGGATGGAAGGACAGCCGGACAACTGACAAAAAATGGTGAGCTAAAAATACAGTTTTGACTTTTTCTCATACAAAGCCTACGAGACCAAAGTTGATCTTGGCCTAAAATAGGTCAAGGCCATCCAGGGGTCATCATTTGAATAAAGTATAATTAGCTTGAGTCCCCAATGCAACACACCACGTTTCATGACAATCAGCCCACTGGTTCCTGAGAAGAAGATTTTTAAAGGTTTTTGACCTTACATGGGCATGGTGGCCATATTGGTCATATCACCAAACTCACATTAATTAATTTTCATTTTCTTGTTACTAAAATCTTTCGTATCAATTTGGTAGTTTCTGAGAAAGGTGTCGGTGTCCACATGTATGTTAAGGTTTTTTAAGAGCTTATATTTTCCAGACCATTTGATAGATTTGATTCATATTTGATTTGATGATAGATATATTTCCAAGATTTTATTCAGCAGTACCACAGCTCATTACCTCAAGGTCAAGGTCAGGTCAAGATCATGGACTTAGAAATTTTAATGTTAAAGATTTTTATTAAGAGCTCATATTTTCCAAACTATACGATGGATTTTGTTCATATTTGGTATGATGACAGATACAGTTCCAAAGTTTTTATTCAGCAATACCCTGCACATGCCTATGACCTCAAGGTCAAGGTTGCAGGCTTAAAAGTTTTATATTAAAGTTTTCTAAGATCTCCTATTTTCCAAACCATACGATGGATTTTGTTCATATTTGACATGATGATAGATACAGGCAAGCAATGCTGTACGCTGACAGCTCTTGTTGTTTGAAAAAATAAAGGTAAATGATCTGGAGCCGTGTTCTGTCTTAAAATATACCTGAGATAAAAACCAAGGAAGCCTATTAGTGACAGAACTTTTTGCACGACCCTCGTATAAGTTTAAGTTCTGCATTTAATCTTTGACATTTAAAGATTTTCTTATGCAATCAGCCCTTTCCGATGAGCTTGTTCGCCGCTTCTCCTGAATCAAAAGGCCAATTGACTCTAAACTTGGTAGGAAGCAGGGATTATTCTGGCCCCAGATTTTTGTGAGAGAAAAAATCCCATTTGGACAAAAACAGTGAGAGATTTTCAAATTCAGTGAGATTTTTTTTTTTCGCTCGCTCGGACAAACTGAGTGAGATTTTTTTTTTTTTTTTTGTAAAGACCAGATTTTGTATCAGAATTGTATGTATAAGTATTATTATTGCTTATTTTGTAATGTACTCTAAATCAGGTTAATAAAATTGTTATATATAGGGTGTTTGATTATTTTAAGTATCATTATTTTCATGTTTACTGCAAGTGTTTATATATAAATTTGAACTTTCTGGAAAATCATGTTTACAATAACAAGTTGTTTATATTCTTTTTAGAATTTCCAAATGGAATATTCTAGATTAAGCTATTTTTGGCATGTCACAGAACATTTAAATTTTTCTTGACAAATACTGGAAAATAAGTGATGTCTCTAGTACTCTATTTTTTTTTTTTAGAATGTGCTTTGATATTATATAAGAAGAGAAGATTTTCATATGAGCATCTTTGTACACTTTCATTCTTTATTGGATTATTTCAATGTTTCATTAGTTTAATTAAACTCTGAATTCAGGGACTTTAAATTGTGGGATCAGAAACTGCAATTCAAAGGATTTGTTTCAGAAATTCTTCAGGAATTATTTCTCAGGGATTTTGTGACATTATCCAATGTTTTTTTTTTACCTGCGAGTTCCAATTCATATACTCATCATTTTTCTCTGGGACTCACAAATTTTATATAAGTGAGTCCCTGAACTCACAAAAACAGTAAATGTCTGCTCTAAAATATATTACAGACTCATGATTTTATCATAGGACTCATGGAATTTCAGTTGAGACTGGATAGAATCACTGTAAATAAATCCCTGATTATCTTGAAAGTACCGTTTACATTTATTTTCTGTCTTGCACATTTTCTTATTTTTTGTTATCAACTAAATAATTTTAAAGCTTGTTGCTGGTTTCACTTTCATTTCTTTCTCGTTACGCCTGGCTCGTATCAAAATGCAAACGGCTGAATAAGGGCTTCATGGGCTTGTTTTTCATCAAGCTCAGCTCGGTCTTGTGTTTGATCATCATCCGAATCAGGGGAGGAGAGCGTGGCCACTTCAGTTGAGCTGGGTTGTGCTCGAACAAGATACTTTAACTTCGGGTCGGATAATTTTCTTTCTTTTTTTTCCGAGTCGGCGGACATGTTTTTGCTGACTCGAGGTAGCGATCAAATAAACGCTTACTTAAACCAGAGACCGACAATGGTTTTTTACGATAAAGCTTTCCAATGATACAGATTAACGAATGGTTACCTGCGGTCGTATGTGTAATGAATTTTGGCGCCACAATAATTCAGAAACCAGTCAAACAGAACAGTCCGATAGTCTCGAAATGAACCGCATGTGCAAAATAGGAACTTAACGGCGCGAAATGAGAAAAAATCAGCGTGCGATTTTTTTTCTCACTCCTGGAATTTTGATGCGATTTCTTGCAAAAAAATGCGAGAATATCGCGAAATTGCGCCAGAAAATGATCCCTGAGGAAGCATCAGGGTGACTTGTAGATCAAAAACAGCTAAAATCGTTCCAATCGGAAATCCAAGATGGCCGCTTTGAAAATCTATTTTTCGCTTCTTCTCCTGAAACGAAAGGCCAGTTGACTGGAAACTTGGTAGGAAGCATTGGGATGACTGGTAGATAAAAAATAGCTAAAATCGGTCTGATAGGAAATCCAAGATGCCCACATCTATCCTGAACCAAAAGGCCAGTTGTCTCTAAACTTGGTAGGAAGCATCAGGGTGACCTATAAATCAAAAATAGAAAAAATGTTCAGATTGAAAATTCAAGATGGCTGCAGTGGCTGCCACCTTGAAAATCTATTTTTCACTTCTTCTCCTGAACCAAAAGGCCAGTTGACTCGAAACTTGGTTGGAAGCATCGGGGTGACTTGTAGATCAAAAACAGCAAATATCATTCAGATCGGAAATCCAAGATGGCTGCTTTGAAAATCTATTTTTCGCTTCATGGAAGTAAGTATACGTCTAGATGTTCTCTTGGCAGCGCTATTAATCAGTGTCTCCAACAGATACCAAAATAAGACTATTTATCTGTTTTTCGTGACTGGATAAAAAGCTTACAAAAATGTGTTTCTGTAAAGGGAAATACTTTGAAGGTCTGTAATAAAAATATGCTTGATAAAACTTAACACTGAAGTAATTCAAACCCAATGATGAAACGTTTTGCAGGATCCTCGTATGACAGAGTTTGACCTGACTTTGATGTCTGAAGAATGTCAACTTGAGGGATAGGGTATATGCCATTAAAACATCTTCCCTTAGGCTAGTGTGGACAGAATTTGAAAGCTATATCTTACATGCTGAATCCCTTAGGTTGGTGTGGACGAAATATGAAAGCTGTATCTTGAACAAAAGGCCAGTTGACTAGAAACTTGGTAGGCGGCCATCTTGAAAACGGGACGTATTATGAATTTCGGGGTATGGTGTCCGTCCAGCATTCCATCTGTCCATCCATAAACTTATTCGTTTCCAGCTAACTCCTACAGTTTACATCCAATCAAGCTGAAACTTGGTATATAGTTAGACCATGATGTGGAGCAGCACATATTGTTTCAGAGTTACAGTCCACCAAATGTTTGCAGAGTTATGCCCCTTTGAAAATTTCTGTAAACAATTAGTTTCCGGCTAACTCCTCCTACAGTTTACATCTGATCAAGTTGAAACCTGATTTGTAGTTAGACCATGATGTGGAGCAGGGCATATTGTTTCAAGGTTACAGTCCACCAAATATTAGTTATACCCCTTTGAAAATTTCTATTTTTCATTTCTGGCTAAATCCTCCTACAGTTTACATCCGATCAAGCTGAAACTTTATAAATAGTTACATGATGATGTAGAGCAGCGCATATTGTTTCGAGGTTACAGTGCACCAAATATTGGCAGAGTTATGTTCCTTTGAAAATTTCTGTAAACTTTACGTTTCCGGCCAACTCCTCCTACAGTTTACATCCGATCAAGCTGAAACTTAATTTGTAGTTAGACCATGATGTGGAGCATGCATATTGTTTCAAGGTTACAGTCCACCAAATATTAGAAGAGTTAAACGCCTTTGAAAATTTCTATTAAGTTTTTGTTACTGCTAAATCCTCCGACAGTGAGGCTGAAACTTCATAAATAGTTACACGATGATGTGGAGCAGCACATATTATTTCGAGGCTATAGTGCACCAAGTATTGGCAGAGATTTTTATTTTTTATTTTTTTCTAACATCTTCTTTTATTAGATTTGCAAGGAAATGTTGCCATTATTAAATCTTTATATATATATTTATTAAATGATACTGAATTAAGAAGCTTGACTAATATCAAAACTTATAAACATAATTCTTTTTGGATTTTTTTTTTTTATTATACCCCGCCACACAATAGTGGCGGGGTATTATGGTTTCACGTTGGTCGTCCATGAGTCTCTCAGTCCGTCTGTTGGTCGTACATCCGCCGTGCGTCTGTCTCCGGATGATAACTTGAGTAAACATCAATGGATTTTCACTTAACTTGGTATGTGCATTGATATTGTGGAGATCTGATTTGGGATTGCTAATGGGCAAATTTTGTCAATTTTTGACGCAGTTATCTGCCCCAGACGTGCCCATATTTTCGTTTTCGGACTATAACTTGAGTAAATAACAAGGGATTTTCACCAAACTTGCTATATGCATTTATATTAAGGAGATCTGGTTTGGAATTGCTAATGGGCAAATTTCGTCAAATTTTTACAGAGTTGTCTGCCCGAGACATGCCCATATTTTCGTTTCCGGATGATAACTTTAGTAAATAACAAAGGAATTTAACCAAACTTGCTATATGTATTGACAGTAAAGAGATCAGTTTGGAATTGCTAATGGGCAAATTTCGTTAAATTTTTAGGGAGTTACCTGCCCGAGACACATCCATATTTTCATTTCTGGATGATAACTTGAGTAAATAACAAAACCTTTTAACCAAACTTGCTATATGCATTGATATTATCAAGATCTGCTTAAGGATTGTTATCTGTCCATTGATATTATCAAGATCTGGTTTAGGATTGTTATCTGTCCCTCCGTCATTTTCTTTCCAGATATTTTTGCAACGGTAACTTTAATACATAAACAAATAATTGCTATGGCGGGGTATTATGCTTGCGGTGCTTTTATTTAATACTCTTCTGAGTTGGCTCCTTTGAAGGACAAAAAATGAAATCAGTATAAAACAAGTTAAAGGTTTACAAAAAATTTCTTGCAGCATTTTTTTTAGCTCACCTGAGCAAAAGCTCAGGGTGAGCTATTGTCATAACCCTATGTCCGTCGTCCGTCGTCAACAATTAGTTTGTTAACACTCTAGAGGTCACAGTTTTGACCCAGTCTTGATGAAACTTGGTCAGAATGTTTGCCTCTATGAAATCTAGGTCAAGTTCGATACTGGGTTACTTGGGGTCAAAAACTAGGTCACCAGGTCAAATCAAAGGAAAAACTTAACACTCTATAGTTTTGACCCAATCTTGATGAAACTTGCTCAAAATGTTTGCCTCTATTAAATCTAGGTCAAGTTCGAAACTGGGTCACATGGGGTCAAAAACTAGGTCACCGGGCCAGATCAGCAGAAAACCTTGTTAACACTCTAGTGGTCACATTTTTGAAGCAATCATCATGAATCTTGCTCAAAATGTTTGTCTTGATGATTTCTAGGTCAAGTTTGAAACTGGGTCACCTGGGGTCAAAACCCAGGTCACCTGGCCAGATCAGCAGAAAACCTTGTTAACACTCTAGCGGTCACATTTTTGAAGCAATCATCATGAATCTTGCTCAAAATGTTTGTCTTGATGATTTCTAGGTCAAGTTCGAAACTGGGTCACTTGGAGTCAAGAACAAGGTCACCTGGCCAAATCAGTAGAAAACCTTGTTAACACTCTAGCTGTTACATTTTTGAAGCAATCATCATGAATCTTGCTCAAAATGTTTGTCTTGATGATTTTAAGGTCAAGTTTGAAACTGGGTTACCTGGTGTCAGAAACTGGGTTACCAGGCCAAACCAGCAGAAAACCTTGTTAACACTAGCGGTCACATTTTTGAAGCAATAATCATGAATCTTGCTCAAAATGTTTATCTTGATGAGTTCTAGGATATATTTGAAACTGGGTCACTTGGGGTCAAAAACAAGGTCACCCGGCCAAACCAGCAGAAAACCTTGTTAACACTCTAGCGGTCACATTTTTGAAGCAATCATCATGAATCTGGTTCAAAATGTTTGTCTTGATGATTTCTAGGTTAGGTTTGAAACTGGAACACCTGGGGTCAAAAACTAGGTCACCTGGCCAAATCAGCATAAAATCTTATCACTCTAGCGGTCACATTTTTCAAGCAATCATCATGAATCTTGCTCAAAATGTTTGTCTGGATGAGTTCTAGGTCAAGTTTGAAACTGGGTCACTTGGAGTAAAAAACTAGGTCACCAGGCCAAATCAGCAGAAAAGTTTGTTAACACTCCAGCGGTCACATTTTTTAAGCAATCATCATGAATCTTGCTCAAAATGTTTGTCTTGATGATTTTTAGGTCAGATTCGAAACTGGGTCACCTGGGTCAAAAACTAGGTCACCTGGCCAGATCAGCAGAAAACCTTGTTAACACTCTAGTGGTCACATATTTCAAGCAATCATCATGAATCTTGCTCAACATGTTTGTCTTGATGATTTCTAGGTCAAGTTTGAAACTAGGTCACATGGGTTCAAAAACTAGGTGACCTGGCCAAATCAGCAGAACACCTTGTTAACACTCTAGCCCCAAGTCACATTTTTGAAGCAATCATCATGAATCTTGCTCAAAATGTTTGTCTTGATGATTTCTAGGTCAAGTTTGTAACTGGGTCACATGGGTTCAAAAACTAGGTGACCTGGCCAAATCAGCAGAAAACTGTTAACACTCCAGAGATCACATTTTTGAAATAATCATCATAAATATTGCTCAAAATGTTTGTCTTGATGATTTCTAGTTTAAAACTGGGTCACTTGATATCAAAAACTAGTTAACCTGGCCAAATCAAAGGAAAACCGTGTTGATGCTCTAGAGGTCACATTTTTGAAGTGATCATCATAAATCTTGCTCAAAATGTTTGTCTTGATGATTTCAAGGTGATGTATAGTTTTCTGTCCAGTGACTCTCTTAAGTTTTTCCATTTAGGTCAGTTTCTAAGTAATTATTGGTCCTACAGTGTGATATTTGGTACTTGTGAAGTGTTTGTGTTTAGGTCAGTTTCTCGGTAACTATTGCTCCTACAGCCAGTGATAGTTAGTACATGCATACATCTTAGCATGGCCTCTTGAGTGCAGTCATCTATATTTGACCTTGACCTTTATTTCACAGTCCATTAGACATGCTACATTGTCTTACTTGTTAATATAATCATTTTGAACTTTGATCAGAATGTTTGCCTTGATCAGTTCTAGATCTGTTGCTCAGGTGAGCATTACAGGGCCATCATGGCCCTCTTGTTTTTTTTTGGTTGTTTATTAGCGCAACTGAGCTATACTCAGGATGAGCTATTGTGATCACTTTTCTTTCATCGTCCATCCGTCCGTTAACATTTTCAAACAACTTCTCCTCTGAAGCCGCTGAGCCAATTTTGCTCAAATTTCATGTGGAGCCTCCTTAGGGTGGGGGAGCGAAAGGTTGCTAAAATGGTCGCAGTCCGTTGACCAAGATGGCTGCCATGCCCATATATGATAAAAACCTTTAAAAATCTTCTTCTCTAGAACAGAGGATGCCTTGGGGCTGAATCTTTGCATGAATCATTGGGGACGGGAGGTCTACCAAAGTTGCTAAAAGAATTATCGTACATTGACGTTTGACCTTTTCATGGCAAGGTGAAGTTCGCTTCCCTATGCATTTGTATGAGCCCCATACATTTGAATGGGAAAATTGTTGAGAATTTCAAACTTCTCCTCTGAAGCCTCTGAGCCAGGTTTTGCTCAAATTTCATATAGAGCCACCTTAGGGGGGAGAAACAAAAGATTGCTAAAATGGTCCTGGTCCGTTGACTAAGATGGCCGCCATGCCCATATATGGTAAAAACCTTCAAAACTCTTCTTCTCCAGAACCGAGAATGCCTTGGGGCTGAATCTTTGCACAAATCATCGGGGACGAGAGGTTTACCAAGATGCTAAAAGAATTGTCGTACGATGACATTTGACCTTTTTACGGCAAGGTCAAGTTTGCTTCCCTATGCATTTGAATGAGCTCCATACATTTGAACAGGAAAATTGTTGAAAATTTCAAAGGACCTCCTCTAAAGCCACTGAGCCATTTAATTTGCTCAAATTTCATATTTAGCCTTCTTAGGTCGGGGAAACAAAAGATTGCTAAAATGGTCGCGGTTCATCGACCAAGATGGCCGCCATGCCCATATATGGAAAAATCTTTTAAAAATCTTCTCCATAACCGAGGATGCCTTGGGGCTTAATCTGTACACAAATCATCGGGGACAGGAGATCTACCAAAATTGCTAAAAAAGATTGTCGTACGTTGACATTTGACCTTTTTACGGCAAGGTCAAGTTTGCTTCCCTATGCATTTGTATGAGCCCCATAACATTTGTATGGGAAAATTGTTTAGAATTTCAGACGACTTCTCCTCTGAAGCCACTAAGCCAAATTTGCTCAAATTTTTAGCTCACCTGAGCACGAACTGCTCATGATGAGCTATTGTGGTCAGTCAATATCCGTCGTCCATCGTTCGTTGTGGGACTTCCGTCGTGCGGCGTCAACAATTGCTTTAAACGCCTACTCTTCCTACGCCCCTGGGCCAATTGACTCGATACTTGGTAGGAAGCATCTGGGTGACTTGTAGATCAAAAATTGCTAAAATCGTTCAGATCTGAAATCCAAGATGGTCGCCATGGCCACCATCTTGAAAATCTATTTTTCACTTCTTCTCCTGAACCGAAAGGCCAATTGACTCCAAACTTGCTAGGAAGCATCAGGGTGACTTGTAGATCAAAAATAGCTAAAATAGTGCCAATCAGAAATCCAAGATGGCTGCCATGGCAGCAATCTTGAAAATCTATTTTTTGCTTCTACTCTTAAACCCAAAAGCCAATTGATTCCACAGGGTTCGCACAGGCTTGAAAAGTACTTGAAAATGAAGGGCAGTCTTGAAAAGTCCTTAAAAACAAGATTTGTCTTGAAAAGCCCTTGAAAACTGACCATAGATCTTGAAAAGTACTTGAATTTCACATTTTCTTGTGTTCTAGACAATTTTAAATCTCTGTAAGAATCAAAAGTAAAGTTCCTAAAAAAAAAAATCGGCAAGTTTCGAGTAAAGACAGATGAGCAGGAGTTCCATAACTAAAGAGTTCGAATGTGCTGGGCGCGAAAACAAAGTTCGAATACACATAGGTTCGAATGATTCGTACTTGATGTTTGGATTGTCTCCCTTGCAGACTGGTACTTGGCGATTTTGACAACTTTTATTACTGAAAAAGGTCAATTCAAATAACCAGACTAAACAAAAAACAAAAATGGCGTCTGCTGTTCTTTAATGTGTGTTTTTTTGGACCCTGAATTTATTTCTGCGTAATGGAAATGTGTGTTTATAGCAGAGAGTGGCAAAAACGATATTCTTGGGTAAAGGAAACGAACAGTAAACATAGGGCGCACTGTCAACCTTGTAATAAGGACCCAAATGGGTGGAAGTTCATTATGGTCACAGGCGCAGGGAGAGGGGCATAAGAAACAAGAAAAAGTGATGTCTCGGACATTCGTAAATTTCTCACAGGTTAAAACAGAAACTGCAACCACAGCTTAATACTTTTGGTTTTAAGAGAGTTCATTTTAACAGAAATTATCATTTTTTTTAGCCCAAATGTTTTCACTGGATGTGGAAGCAATGAATGACCGTGCCAGATTTTACGAATTTGTGTAAGTATTATAGTCCTTGAAAACTAAAGTTGGTCCTGGAAAAGTCCTTGAAAAGTCCGTGAATTTGACTTGGCCTTGCCTGTATGAACCCTGTTCCAAACTTGGTAGGAAATATCAGGGTGACTTGTAGAGCAAAAATAGCTAAAATCCTGCTGATCAGAAATCCAAGATTGCCGCCATGGTGGCCATCTTGAAAATCTTTTTTTCGCTTCTTCTCCTAAACCCAAAAGCCAATTGACTTGAAATTTGGTCGGAAGCATCAGGATGATTTATAGATAAAAAATGGTTAAAATGGTTCCGAATGGAAATCCAAGATGGCCGCCATGGCGGCCATCTTAAAAATCTATTTTTCACTTCTCCTGAACCAAAAGGCTTATTGACTCGAATCTAGGTAGGAAGCATCAGGGTGACCTGTATAACAAAAATAGCTAAAATTGTCCCTATCAGAATACAAGATGGCTGCCATGACAGCCATCTTGAAAATCTATTTTTCTCTTCTTCTCCTGAACTGAAAGGCCATTTGACTCGAAACTTCGTAGGAAGCATTGGGGTGACTAGTAGATCTAAAATAGCTTAAATTGTTTGGATCGGAAATCCTAGATGGCCACCATGGCGGCCCTCTTGAAACTCTTTTTTTCACTTATTTTCCTGAACCAAAGGGCCAGTTGATTTTAAAATCGGTAGGAAGCATGGGGATGACTTGAAGATATAAAAACAGCTAAAATTGTTCCAATCGGAAATCCAAGATGATGGCCATCTTGAAAATCTATTTTTCCCTTCTTCTTCTGAACTGAAAGGCCAATTGACTCGAAACTTGGTAGGAAGCATCGGGGTGACTTATAGATAAAAATTGGTTAAAATGGTTCCGAATGGAAATCCAAGATTGCCGCCATGGCGGCCATCTTAAAAATCTATTTTTCACTTCTTCTCCTGAACCGAAAGGCTTATTGACTTGAATCTAGGTAGGAAGCATCAGGGTGACCTGTATAACAAAAATAGCTAAAATTGTCCCTATCAGAATACAAGATGGCCGCCATGACAGCCATCTTGAAAATCTATTTTTCTCTTCTTCTCCTGAACTGAAAGGCCATTTGACTCGAAACTTCGTAGGAAGCATTGGGGTGACTAGTAGATCTAAAATAGCTTAAATTGCTTGGATCGGAAATCCAAGATGGCCACCATGGCGGCCCTCTTGAAACTCTTTTTTTCGCTTATTTTCCTGAACCAAAGGGCCAGTTGATTTTAAAATTGGTAGGAAGCATGGGGATGACTTGAAGATATAAAAACAGCTAAAATTGAAAGCTAAAATTGTTCCAATTGGAAATCCAAGATGATGGCCATCTTGAAAATCTATTTTTCCCTTCTTCTTCTGAACTGAAAGGCCAATTGACTTGAAACTTGGTAGGAAGCATTGGGGTGACTTATAGATAAAAAATAGCTCAAACAGGCTTTCAAGCGGGCCCTACTTTTCCTACTATTTTTCCCTACTTTTTTTTGTGCTCCTACTTTTCCCTACTTTTTTCTGAAAATGCCCTACTATCCCTACTTTTTAGTCCAAAAATGTTTGAAGTGACCAAAAATTGTAATTTTTTTCCTCCTTGTTCGAAGTTTGTAAAAATTGGATCAACTTAATCAGAGCAGTCACGATGCAAAAGTTTATGAAATATTTTTACTTAGTTGTAACTCCTTTTTTGGAACATTTATTTTGGTATTTCCTTACCATGGTGATACAGTGTTATAGTTCAGAGAAAACTGTTTTCTTATTTTATCTTTTTCTAAGTCTGAAAACACTCAGAACATCCCTTCTATCCCTACTTTTCATGATTTAAATTCCTACTTTTGCCCTACTTTTTCAAAATTTTAAGCCCTACTTTATCCCTACTTTTTCACTGGAGGGCACTTGAAAGCCTGCTCAAATTGTTGCTATAGGAAATCCCAAATTGCGGCCATGGCGTCCATCTTGAAAATCTGTTTTGAACTTTTTCTCTTGAACCGAAAGGGCAATTGACTCAAAGTTCATTGGAAGTATCGAGGTGACTTGTAGATCAACAATAGCTAAAATCATTCTGTTTGGAAATCTAAGATGGCTGCCGTCTTGTTTATGTTTATTATATTTCCCTGCCACTGAGCTGTTTACATGTATAAAATCATGATTCTACAGAAACCACTTAGCCATTTGCCACCTAATTTCACATTGATCCTACTGTTGAAATGTGATTGAGAGTTTGTTCAAATGATCACGCTCCATTGACTGTAATGCCATTTATATTCTTCTTCAAAATTAAGAACTGCTTAAATGATGATCTATTCATTAATTGCAATGATAGGATTGGAAAAATGTTGCATAACATCTGCATATCTGCAGTGGCTATGTCACTCAGGTGAGCGACCTGTGGCTCGTGGGCCTCTTGTTTTTCTTTTGCTTCTATGCCTGAAACTTACATATAAGCAGGGCATGGATGAAATCTCGAGTGAAAAAAAAAACTGGCCAGATTAGATCATTGATCTTAGGGTTACTCCCCTTGATTGCAAAAAAATCCTCTTTTAGTTTGTCATCAACATGACTCATTTAGTTTAGATTGGATCTTCCCAAAACGCAGATGAGCAGGGCATGGATGAAATATCGTATAAGTTTGAAACTGGACCAGATCAAATCATTAATTTTAGAGTTGTGTCCACTGATTGCTGAAAAAAGCCTGTTTGACTGTTGTCAGCATAACTCTTTCAGCTTTATTCGAATCTTCCTGAAGTTTGCATATAAGATTGACATGGATAGAATCTCAGTTGAGTTTGAACCTGGCCAGATTGTATCATTAGACTTCTGTCCCCTTGTTAAAAAGCCAATATTTGACTTTAAAACTGTCCATATCAAGTCATTAGCTCATCTGAGCTATGCTTAGGATGAGCTAAAGTGATCACTTTTTGTCTGTCGTCCGTGCATCAGTGTGTCTGTCCATTAACTTTTTCAAACGACTTCTCCTCTGAAGCCCCTAAGCCGGTTTTGCTCAAATTTTATATGGAGCCTCCTTAGGTTGGGGGAAGGAAAGATTACTAAAATGGTTGCAGTCCGTTGACCAAGATGGCCGCCATGCTCATATATGGTAAAAACCTTTGAAAATCATCATCTCCAGAATTGAATATGCCTTGGGCTGAATCTTTGCACAAATCATCGGGGACGGGAGGTCTACCAAAGTTGTTTGTTTGTTTGTGTTGAGGTTTTACGGCCCAGTCAACCCAATGGGGTCATGTTGAGGGTGGTCAGTTTACCTAACCACACGTTTACTGGGCAGGCTTAGTCCTCTAAGCGGTTAACTAGTACTATGCACATTCTTTCGCCAGAAACTGACAACTGCCCTTCTTGAATCAGCGGAAGGGAGAGAATGACCGTAGAAAATATTTCATGATCAATCTCCACGAAAGAATGTTGCTGACCTCAGTGGGGGTTGAACCCGTGACCTCCTGGTCTCCAGTCGGACGGCGCATCCAACTGAGCCACCGAGGCTGGCCTACCAAAGTTGTTAAAATGATGATCGTACATTGATGTTGACCTTTTTACCTTGAGGTCAAGTTTGCTTCCATATGCATTTGTATGGGTCCCATACATTTGTATGAGAAAAATGTTTGGAATTACAAACGACTTCTCCTCTGAAACTGCCTGGCCAGTGTTGCTCAAATTTCTTGTGGAGCCTCCTTTGGGCTGGAGAACGAAAGATTGCTAAAATGGTTGTGATCCATTGATCAAGATGGCCACCATGCCCATATATGGTAAAAACCTTTAAAAATCTTACATTGAACAAGATAGCCCCCAGAGCTAAAAACTGAAAATCTTCAAACAGCCTCTCCTTGGCCAGTGGCCCTATTTCAAACTGTACTGAAGTGTTTCTCTAATGGCTCGCTACCAAAATTGACAAAAGTGGCCGCCAGAGCTAAAAATAGGCCACTGGCTATGGAGATGTCACTTAAAGGTTTACTGGCTGTGCAGATGTCATTTAAAGGTTTTTCTGATTTCAAAATGATTTCGAAGTAATTTCACAGAAGTGTTCCTTTTATGACCCTTTATCAGAATTGCTTAAATGGTTCCGCTCAGCTGAACAAAATGACCGCCAGAGCTAAATATAGAAAAACCTTTAAACAACATCTCCTCCTTGACCAGTGACCCGATTTTGCAGTGATTTCACAGAAATTATCGTCTTATCTGCCTTTACCAAAATTGCTGAAATGGACTTTGGCTCTGCTGAACAAAATGGTCGCCAGAACTAAAAATAGAAAACCCTTTAAATGACATCTCTCTGTCCAGTGGCAGGATTTCTAAATAGTTTCATGGAAATGTTCTTCTTATGCCCTTTTACCAAAATAGGCCAGTTTCACAATTGCAAGTTTTACCGCTCTCTCTAATCCACGCATAATTTCTTTAATCCAGAATGAGGCTTTCGGTGTATCACAGATAACAATGACGGATTGTCATACCGTGACTAAGTACACAAAAGCAGATTTGTGGAAATTTCCGTTTAATAAGCAGTCCCTTTTCTTATTCATGACTCGCCTCTACTTTGCTTTACAGTGCCCCACCCTAAAGAAGATCGTTGCTGTCTGTATGAAGTGATCTTGAATGTTATGGATTTTAAGTGAAACATACTTTAATCAAAACTGACTTGAGCTTTCTTACATGCTATCGCAAACTTGAAAATGAAATATAACTGCACAGTCTGATCATGACCACCTCTGTTGAGCTTCCCTCAAAACATCATTTCAAAATTTACATGTGCTGTGATCAGTATACGCTTCGAAAAGATATCCGGGACTTGTGTTTTACTTGCTGACATTTCAGTCTACTGCTTTGATTCAAGGAAACAGTCTTGGTAATTTGGTTCTGTTTTTAATACGTTTCTGTTTTATATGCACTTCAGACAAGAAAATGCTCCACAGTCCAACATGGTAATAGTTCATTTTGGGTAGGTGTAATCCTTGGAAAAAATCAGTTGGATTGTTGGATATTGGAATATCCAACTAATTCCAAGTTGGAAAAATGGGGGTGTATTCCTTGGATTTTTTACCTGTTGGAAAATGTTTTGTAGATAGATTTAATTAATTTAATCAAGTAGGAATATGCATCACTTTTATCATTTTTTTTTTTTTCAACTTTTGAAAGTATTATTTTTCAGAACTACTCTGTCTTTTGATAAAGAATGCAAATATGACTACAGTTTTTTTTTTTTGTTGTTGTTTTCATTTTTGATGTTTGTTTTTTTTTTTGTTTTTTTTTTTTATTTTGTTTTGTTTTGAAAAGATAAAAGCTTATTGCAAACAGAAAAAAAAACAACACACACACACAGAGAAAATAAGGAGTGAAAGGAGTTTTACTGTCATTTGCTGAAAGAGTGCTAAGCATTCATCAAGGACACTAAAAAACATGATTGAATTAATTCGGTGAAGTAGTAATTTGGACAAAAGTGAAAATTCCTTGGACCATTTTACCTGTTGGACAATACATTTGCAGATACCGTTTAGTTCATAAAATTTGAGACAGAAATGCATGAACAAATAAGTAAGTCCAGATCAGATTACTCTAATCAAACTGCTCTGATCAAGGTCTACACTATTTGCCATTCTTTCTGAGCCTTTTGATATTTTATGATGTGGTAAAATTTACTTGTTCAAACTCAAGAACAATTACATCACATGTTCAGTGTATCCCATTTTTTAGGATCTTTATGGTAAATAAGTTCACCAGAGTGAGACATATAATTACTCAAAGTGTCAATCTAGACTTGTAACCATTGCAAGGGAAACACCTCTGTGCAAACTATACCCCAGCAAACCTGTACTTACATATGAGTAGTTAAAAGCAGGTTTGCTGGGGTCAAGTTTTGACAAATAAGTATAAGCATAATTATGAAGCAAAATGTTTATTTATTCAACAAATATAATTTGGTTCCAAAAAACAGCAATATAACATGCATTTATGCAGATTACAGAAACTATATGGAGCAGTTCTCAGAATGTCGGTATTTGTTGTGTCATGAAAACTGGTTTTTCTTAAATAAATTATGTTTTTCCAAGATTACGACAATTCATTTCTATAAGAAATTTGGTATGCTGAGAGAAAAAAAGCAGATGATTTCTACAATATCTGATTTCACAGAAAAACTTGCGCTGTCTTGATAAAACCTTTTTTTTTTTTTTTCACTGAAAAAAGGTATACTTTATTTTCCATGAATATTCAGATACATTGTAAAAAGTATTAGCTTTCATAGATTGTTAATTAAGGACTTTGTGTCTAAACCAGAATTAAATAAATAGCAAACAGTGCAGACCCTGATCAGAATGTTCCTTAATAGCAGTCTGATCTGGGTCTACACTGTTTGCTCAGGCATGTTTTCTGACATTTAGATGTCCAAATTTTTAAGGAAAATATGGTATTTCACTAGGTTTTCATGTCTGACATATCTCAGTTTTAAACCTTAACCACTCTCTAGGCTAATTCACCAGACTACAAATTGATGACATTTTTCTTATAGTTCCCAGAAAACAGGATCTGACATTTCATGCATTATATTTTAAAATGTCGTCTGCTGAAATTTTTACCCAGAGTGCTAAGCATTACAGAAAATCTGTAGTCTTGCAAAAGAACTGGGTTTACCAGTGAAAAACTGGTTTTTACTCTTAATACTATACTCATATTAATCTGAGAAAACCCTGGTTGACTAGATGCGAAACTTGGATTATCAATTGGAAACTTATGATATCAAGAGAAAATGGTTTATAAAAAAAAAAAAAAAAAAAAAAAAACTGTTTCATTAGGATAGCACAACTTTACAATGTGTAATAGTATGCTAGGGATGGCATTTATGCAGTGATTGTTTGCGATACTTTTTATTTCTCTTCCAAACATAGATTGTGTGTGCTTGTTAGACTATAAATAATGATTGTGTGGGTGCTTGTTAGAACCGTATGTATTTATTACCCACAATCTATGTTTGTTGGCAAAAAAAAAGAAAAATACCCCTACAACTGCTGGAACTCCATTATGAAAACACGCCTATTCAAATATATTGAAAATTTCGCCACCAAAAACTGAAAGTTTTCAGATAAAAATTCTCATTACTTTTCATATTTGTGCTCAAAACATAGATTGTGGGTACTCGTTAGAACCCTCGCAGAGTCAGTTTTAACGAGTACTAACAATCTATGTTTTTGAGCAGAAAAAGAAAAATAATGTATACCCGTTAAACCCCAGTTTTACTATATAAAAGTGGGGTTTAAGGGGGTCAAAATTATATAGGTATGTTTTCGTGATGCTTTATTACATGGACTTGACAATGTGATGTGACAGTAAAAAAAGCCTGGCCGGGATATCTTAACAACGATAGACATAACTGTATAAAGAAGAAAAAAAACTTTCCAATTTACCCTCCAAATTAATCAATTTTCAAAAGTATGTTTTATTCTTTCAAAATATTTATTACCCTTTAGAAGCCTTTTAAATAAACAAACAAAAAAGTAAATAAAATAAAATAAATATTGTAAGTATGAAAGAAAAAACAACAACAACAAAAAAAAAAAAAAAAAAAAAAAAAACAACAAAAAAAAAAAACACCCCCCCCCCCCCCCAAAAAAAACAACAAAAAAAAAAAACAAAAAAAAAACATTCAAATCTTCTCTCTCTCCAAAAAAGTCAATTTTACAAACTATCTGTTATCACCTCAAAACTATTGATTACCCTTCTGGAGGCCTCTTTACTACCCCCCCCCCCCCCCCCCTGCTAGTAATTCATAATCACCTCTTTAGGACATGTCTTTGATCTACCTTGCTGAGCGCCTAAGTAGGGGCAATAAAATCATTAGTGAGTGGTACCACTTTTGGTCTCATTTTGCCTATGTCTTTAACAAGAGAAAACCTAGTTTAACCTTTACCACTCTCTGGGCATTTTCAGCAGACGACAGATTGATGATATTTTTCTTATTTTTCCCAGAAAACAGGATTTGACATTTCATGCAAATTGTCTCCTTAGGAGACAATTTGCATGAAATGTCATATCCTGTTTTCTGAGAAAAATAAGAAAAATATTTCAAAATGTCGTCTGCTGAAAATTTTACCCAGAGTGCTAAGCGAAGTTTGATAAACCAAGTTTTCTCTGTAAAACAAGGTTTTTCTAATTGTTCTTCCTTTAAAAATGGTGGCGAGTTTATTCTGGCCAGTGGTGTACCTATACATCATAGTAATACCATAAATAGCCTGAAACTTATGAGCATATGCAATAATTAACCTAAAATTTGAACTGGCTGATTTTGCAACCTAGCTGGTAATATGTTCAAATAATTGCGACAGAAATGGCATTTTATTTGGACCCTGAACAGACTTGTTCCCCTGATCTGGGTGTACAGTTTAGCAGTTATGCAGAAACAGACATAATCAGACATTTACTTTTCAACATATGGTAAATATCCTAAAATTTCATTCACTTTATTCTATTCTATTTTGGCCTAAATTTTGCTTTTAATGCACCTGTGACTTAAAATGCTTAGTGGAATGACAAGCATTGTAGATCCTGATCACACTGCTCCTGAAGGAGCTGCCTGATCTAGGTCTGCACTGTTTGGATTGTTTGGATTGTTATCTGTTCCTCTGTCATTTTCTTTCCAGATATTTTTGCAACGGTAACTTTAATACGTAAACAAATAATTGCTATGGCGGGGTATTATGCTTGCGGTGCTTTTATTCAATACTCTTCTAAGTTGGCTCCTTTGAAGGACAAAAAATGAAATCAGTATAAAACAAGCTAAAGGTTTACAAAAAATTTCTTGCAGCATTTTTTTAGCTCACCTGAGCAAAAGCTCAGGGTGAGCTATTGTCATAATCCTATGTCCGTCGTCAGCAATTAGTTTGTTAAAACTCTAGAGGTCACAGTTTTGACCCAGTCTTGATGAAACTTGGTCAGAATGTTTGCCTCTATGAAATCTAGGTCAAGTTTGATACTGGGTTACTTGGGGTCAAAAACTAGGTCACCAGGTCAAATCAAAGGAAAAACTTAACTCTCTAGAGGTCATAGTTTTGACCAAATCTTGATGAAACTTGCTCAAAATGTTTGCCTCTATTAAATCTAGGTCAAGTTCGAAACTGGGTCACTTGGGGTCAAAAACTAGGTCACCGGGCCAGATCAGCAGAAAACCTTGTTAACACTCTAGCGGTCACATTTTTGAAGCAATCATCATGAATCTTGCTCAAAATGTTTGTCTTGATGATTTCTAGGTCAAGTTTGAAACTGGGTTCTGGGGTCAAAAACTAGGTCACCAGGCCAGATCAGCAGAAAAGCTTGTTAACACTTTAGCGGTCACATTTTTTAAGCAATCATCATGAATCTTGCTCAAAATGTTTGTCTTGATGATTTCTAGGTCAAGTTCAAAACTGGGTCACTTGGAGTCAAAAACAAGGTTACCTGGCCAAATCAGTAGAAAACCTTGTTAACACTCTAGCGGTCACATTTTTGAAGCAATCATCATGAATCTTGCTCAAAATGTTTGTCTTGATGATTTCAAGGTCAAGTTTGAAACTGGGTTACATGGTGTCAAAAACTAAGTTACCAGGCCAAACCAGCAGAAAACCTTGTTAACACTCTAGCGGTCACATTTTTGAAGCAATAATCATGAATCTTGCTCAAAATGTTTATCTTGATGAGTTCTAGGATATGTTTGAAACTGGGTCACATGGGGTCAAAAACAAGGTCACTGGGCCAGATCAGCAGAAAACCTTGTTAACACTCTAGCGGTCACATTTTTGAAGCAGTCATCATGAATCTGGCTCAAAATGTTTGTCTTGATGATTTCTAGGTCAGGTTCGAAACTGGAACACCTGGGGTCAAAAACTAGGTCACCTGGCCAAATCCGCATAAAATTTTATCACTCTAGCGGTCACATTTTTGAAGCAATCATCATGAATCTTGCTCAAAATGTTTGTCTTGATGAGTTCTAGGTCAGTTTTGAAACTGGGTCACTTGGAGTCAAAAACTAGGTCACCGGGCCAAACCAGCAGAAAAGTTTGTTAACACTCTAGCGGTCACATTTTTTAAGCAATCATCATGAATCTTGCTCAAAATGTTTGTCTTGATGATTTTTAGGTCAGATTCGAAACTGGGTCGCCTGGGTCAAAAACTAGGTCACCAGGCCAGATCAGCAGAAAACCTTGTTAACACTCTAGTGGTCACATATTTCAAGCAATCATCATGAATCTTGCTCAACATGTTTGTCTTGGTGATTTCTAGGTCAAGTTTGAAACTGGGTCACTTGGGGTCAAAAACTAGGTCACCTGGCCAAATCAGCAGAAAACCTTGTTAACTCTCTAGCCCCAAGTCACATTTTTGAAGCAATCATCATGAATCTTGCTCAAAATGTTTGTCTTGATGATTTCTAGGTCAAGTTTGAAACTTGGTCACATGGGTTCAAAAACTAGGTGACCTGGCCAAATCAGCAGAAAACTGTTAACACTCCAGAGATCACATTTTTGAAATAATCATCATAAATATTGCTCAAAATGTTTGTCTTGATGATTTCTAGGTCTAGTTTAAAACTGATATCAAAAACTAGTTCACCTGGCCAAATCAAAGGAAAACCGTGTTGATGCTCTAGAGGTCACATTTTTGAAGTGATCATCATGAATCTTGCTCAAAATGTTTGTCTTGATGATTTCAAGGTGATGTATAGTTTTCTGTCCAGTGACTCTCTTAAGTTTTTCCATTTAGGTCAGTTTCTCAGTAATTATTGGTCCTACAGAGTGATATTTGGTACTTGTGAAGTGTTTGTGTTTAGGTCAGTTTCTCAGTAACTATTGCTCCTACAGCCAGTGATAGTTAGTACATGCATACCTCTTAGCATGGCCTCCTGAGTGCAGTCATCTATATTTGACCTTGACCTTTATTTCACAGTCCATTAGACATGCTACATTGTCTTACTTGTTAATATGATCATTTTGAACTTTGATCAGAATGTTTGCCTTGATCAGTTCTAGATCTGTTGCTCAGGTGAGCATTACAGGGCCATCATGGCCCTCTTGTTTTTTTTTTTGGTTGTTTATTAGCTCAACTGAGCTATGCTCAGGATGAGCTATTGTGATCACTTTTCTTTCATTGTCCATCCGTCCGTTAACATTTTCAAACAACTTCTCCTCTGAAGCCGCTGAGCCAATTTTGCTCAAATTTCATATGGAGCCTCCTTACGGTGGGGGAACGAAAGATTACTAAAATGGTCGTGGTCCGTTTACCAAGATGGCTGCCATGCCCATATATGATAAAAACCTTTAAAAATCTTCTTCTCTAGAACAGAGGATGTGTCACAGGGTTGGATGGGGTCTGCTTTGGGGGCCCAGGCGTTTGGGTGTCACTGGTGATTGCACTCGCTCAGCAAATTTTGGGGAATTTAGCTCAAGCTGTGTCAGTAGCACACCCCTTGAGCCCTATTTTATATGAGGTTGCCCTGGTGACAGGTTTAAAGTTTGTAAGAATATCAGACGCCGTTATCTGATAGGCACTAATTGTACAATAACAACTTCAAGGCAGGGTTTTGATTTCTCAATTTTGAATTTATTTAAAAATTTCTAAAATGAATAACGCGGTGGATGCAGACTATTTTTGTAATTTTCTGAGTCCTAAATTGTCACTAAAACACTTTTCACTTCACTTTTCACTGAGTCCTACTTTGTCACAAATACTTTCACTGGAATTCACTGAATTTTCCCTGAAGTCCCAAACACTGAAATCACAAGTCCTGAATTGTCCTTTTGTTATAACGCGAAGTTCTGGCACTTTATTTTATGTAATTGTCGTAAATTTATGTCGCCAGCTCCTATATATGTTTCTAAAATTAAAGTTCATCAGTAGCCCCCAAGATTCAAGAAGAGCAAATATAAATTTCTCAATTTCCACTTTTAACTCCTAAAGTACTGTTGTTACTTAAATTCTGTTAATTTATATTTCTGTCCTTATTTCAATTCTATGCATTTCTGGCTGAACACACAAATTTTTACAAAGATTAGTAAGTCTCTACATAGAACCAAAATTAATGTCAAACGGTCTATGCAGGGTCTACATTGTAATACTTTCATGTGTACAGTTCGGTGGCTAGCATAAGACTCACAGTTTTTTTCCCAAGTTCAAATGTCCCAAAGTTTCCCTTTTCCCAATTCAGCCAATAGTTGGATCCGATAGAAACAGCCAACCAGTATTCAGTTTCTGCAGGTCCAGTCAAACTTTCTGTTACAGGAGCTGCTCAGAGGGGCCAAAGTGCTGTAAGCCAAACTGCTAAAATCACAAGCTATCAGAAGTTATCTCAAATATCAAAAGGGTTTCCTCTTTGTGAGTGACAACAATTTCCTTATTAAACAGTTTAATTGTCTATCAAACCAAGCTGCAAGCCAAAATTGACAGGAGTTACCTAAGTTTATGGTTATGCTAATAGGTGCAAAGAGTTTCCAAGCCTTAAGCCAGCTAGTACTCTGATACAGGTGATAAACTTCCAAGTCCATAGAACTTGTTCAATTAGCCTGTCTAAACACCCAAAAACTGTGAAAAAAAAGGACCTTTCAAACTTGATGAACAATACTTTTAGAAAACCTAATTTCTGAATTATAATTGCTCAAAATACTACATTAAAAATCTTCATTTTCCCAAATTATGAAATTATGCTCTCTTTCCCATCCATCTCACTTTCTCACTTTATGACCTAAAAAAATATCAAACACAATTTCCCTCCTTTCTGACTATTTGACATTAAAAAAAAATATAAAAACCTTTCTGACTTCTTTCACTCCATTTCTTGGTGATTATACAATTACATTTATTTTTATTTATTAACATTATTTATTACATTTATTCTGAAGCAGAATGTACCTAAATTGTGGCTGGTGACAGATGCCTTGGGGCTGAATCTTTGCATGAATCATTGGGGACAGGAGGTCTACCAAAGTTGCTAAAAGAATTATCGTACATTGACGTTTGACCTTTTCATGGCAAGGTGAAATTCGCTTCCCTGTGCATTTGTATGAGCCCCATACATTTGAATGGGAAAATTGTTGAGAATTTCAAACGACTTCTCCTCTGAAGCCTCTGAGCCAGGTTTGCTCAAATTTCATATAGAGCCACCTTAGGGTGGGGAAACAAAAGATTGCTAAAATGGTCCTGGTCCGTTGACTAAGATGGCCGCCATGCCCATATATGGTAAAAACCTTCAAAACTCTTCTTCTCCAGAACTGAGAATGCCTTGGGGCTGAATCTTTGCACAATCCATCGGGGACGAGAGGTTTACCAAGATGCTAAAAGAATTGTCGTACGATGACATTTGACCTTTTTACGGCAAGGTCAAGTTTGCTTCCCTATGCATTTGAATGAGCTCCATACATTTGAACAGGAAAATTGTTGAAAATTTCAAAGGACTTCTCCTCTAAAGCCACTGAGCCATTTAATTTGCTCAAATTTCATACTTAGCCTTCTAGGTCAGGGAAACGAAAGATTGCTAAAATGGTCGTGGTTCATCGACCAAGATGGCCCCCATGCCCATATATGGAAAAATCTTTTAAAAATCTTCTTCTCCATAACCGAGGATGCCTTGGGGCTGAATCTGTACACAAATCATTGGGGACAGGAGATCTACCAAAATTGCTAAAAAGATTGTCGTACGTTGACATTTGACCTTTTTATGGAAAGGTAAGTTTGCTTCCCTATGCATTTGTATGAATCCCATAACATTTGTGTGGGAAAATTGTTTAGAATTTCAGACGACTTCTCCTCTGAAGCCACTAAGCCAAATTTGCTCAAATTTTTAGCTCACCTGAGGACGAACTGCTCATGATGAGCTATTGTGGTCAGTCAATATCCGTCTTCCATCGTTCGTTATGGGACTTCCGTCGTGTGGCGTCAATAATTGCTTTAAACGCCTACTCCTCCTACGCCCCTGGGCCAATTGACTGGATACTTGGTAGGAAGCATCTGGGTGACTTGTAGATCAAAAATTGCTAAAATCGTTCAGATCTGAAATCCAAGATAGTCGCCATGGCCACCATCTTGAAAATCTTATTTTTCACTTCTTCTCATGAAACGAAAGGCAAGTTGACTCCAAACTTGCTAGGAAGCATCAGGGTGACTTGTAGATCAAAAATAGCTAAAATAGTGCCAATCGGAAATCCAAGATGGCCACCATGGCAGCAATCTTGAAAATCTATTTTTCGCTTCTACTCCTAAACCCAAAAGCCAATTGATTCCAAACTTGGTAAGAAGCACTGGGGTGACTTATAGATAAAAAAATAGCTAAAATTATGCCGATTGGAAATCCAAGATGGCCGCCATCTTGAAAATCTATTTTTCGCTTCTCCTGAAACGAAAGACCAGTTGACTCCAAACTTGCTAGGAAGCATCGGGCTGACTTGTAGATCAAAAATAACTAAAATCGTGCCGATGGGAAATCCAAGATGGCCGCCATGGTAGCCATCTTGAAAATCTATTTTTCGCTTCTTCTCCTAAACGCAAATGCCAATTGACTCTAAACTTGGTAGGAAGCATCGGGGTGACTTGTAGATCAAAAATAGCTAAAATCGTTCCGATCAGAAATCCAAGATGGCTGCCATGGCTGCCATCTTGAAAATATATTTTTCACCTTATTTCCGGAGCGGAAAGGCCAAATGACTCCAAACTTCATCTCCAGAACTAAAAGGCCAATTGACTCCAAACTTGCTAGGAAGCATCAGGGTGACTTGTAGATCAAAAATAGCTAAAATAGTGCCAAACAGAAATCCAAGATGGCTGCCATGGCAGTAATCTTGAAAATCTATTTTTTGCTTCTACTCTTAAACCCAAAAGCCAATTGATTCCAAACTCGGTAGGAAATATCAGGGTGACTTGTAGATCAAAAGTAGCTAAAGTCCGCTTGATCAGAAGTCCAAGATTGCCGCCATGGTGGCCATCTTGAAAATCTTTTTTTCACTTCTTCTCCTAAACCCAAAAGCCAATTGACTTGAAATTTGGTCGGAAGCATCGGGGTGACTTATAGATAAAAAGTGGTTAAAATGGTTCCGAATGGAAATCCATGGCGGCCATCTTAAAAATCTATTTTTCACTTCTTCTCCTGAACCGAAAGGCTTATTGACTCGAATCTAGGTAGGAAGCATCAGGGTGACCTGTATAACAAAAATAGCTAAAATTGTCCCTATCAGAATACAAGATGGCCGCCATGACAGCCATCTTGAAAATCTATTTTTCTCTTCTTCTCCTGAACTGAAAGGCCATTTGACTCGAAACTTCGTAGGAAGCATTGGGGTGACTAGTAGATCTAAAATAGCTTAAATTGTTTGGATCAGAAATCCAAGATGGCCACCATGGCGGCCCTCTTGAAACTCTTTTTTTCGTTTATTTTTCTGAACCAAAGGGCCAGTTGATTTGAAAATTGGTAGGAAGCATGGGGATGACTTGAAGATATAAAAACAGCTAAAATTGTTCCAATCGGAAATCCAAGATGATGGCAATCTTGAAAATCTATTTTTCCCTTCTTCTTCTGAACTGAAAGGCCAATTGACTCAAAACTTGGTAGGAAGCATCGGGGTGACTTATAGATAAAAAATAGCTCAAACAGGCTTTCAAGCTGGCCCTTCTTTTCCTACTATTCCTACTTTTCCCTACTTTTTTTTGTGCTCCTACTTTTCCCTACTTTTTTCTGAAAATGCCCTACTATCCCTACTTTTTAGTCCAAAAATGTTTGAAGTGACCAAAAATTGTAATTGTTTTCCTCCTTGCTCGAAGTTTGTAAAAATTGGATCAACTTAATCAGAGCAGTCACGATGCAAAAGTTTATGAAATATTTTTACTTCAGTTGTAACTCCTTTTTTGGAACATTTATTTTGGTATTTCCTTACCATGGTGATACAGTGTTATAGTTCAGAGAAAACTGTTTTATTTTATCTTTTTCTAAGTCTGAAAACACTCAGAACATCCCTACTATCCCTACTTTTCATGATTTAAATTCCTACTTTTGCCCTACTTTTTCAAAATTTTGAGCCCTACTTTATCCCTACTTTTCCACTGGAGGGCACTTGATAGCCTGCTCAAATTGTTGCTATAGGAAATCCCAAATTGTGGCCATGGCGTCCATCTTAAAAATCTGTTTTGAACTTTTTCTCTTGAACCGAAAGGGCAATTGACTCAAAGTTCATTGAAAGTATCGAGGTGACTTGTAGATCAACAATAGCTAAAATCATTCTGTTTGGAAATCTAAGATGCATATAGATCTGCAGTGGCTATGTCACTCAGGTGAGCGACCTGTGGCTCGTGGGCCTCTTGTTTTTCTTTTGCTTCTATGCCTGAAACTTACATATAAGCAGGGCATGGATGAAATCTCGAGTGAAAAAAAAAAACTGGCCAGATTAGATCATTAATCTTAGGGTTACTCCCCTTGATTGCAAAAAAATCCTCTGTTTTAGTTTGTCATCAACATGACTCATTTAGTTTAGATTGGATCTTCCCGAAACTTGCAGATGAGCAGGGCATGGATGAAATATCGCATAAGTTTGAAACTGGACCAGATCAAATCATTAATTTTAGAGTTGTGTCCACTGATTGCTGAAAAAAGCCTGTTTGACTGTTGTCAGCATAACTCTTTCAGCTTTATTCGAATCTTCCTGAAGTTTGCATATAAGATTGACATGGATAGAATCTCAGTCGAGTTTGAACCTGGCCAGATTGTATGATTAGACTTCTGTCCCCTTGTTAAAAAAGCCAATATTGACTTAAAAACTGTCCATATCAAGTCATTAGCTCATCTGAGCTATGCTTAGGATGAGCTAAAGTGATCACTTTTTGTCTGTCGTCCGTGCATCAGTGTGTCTGTCCATTAACTTTTTCAAATGACTTCTCCTCTGAAGCCCCTAAGCCGGTTTTGCTCAAATTTTATATGGAGCCTCCTTAGGTTGGGGGCAGGAAAGATTACTAAAATGGTTGCAGTCCGTTGACCAAGATGGCCGCCATGCTCATATATGGTAAAAACCTTTGAAAATCATCATCTCCAGAATTGAATATGCCTTGGGCTGAATCTTTGCACAAATCATTGGGGACGGGAGGTCTACCAAAGTTGTTTGTTTGTTTGTGTTGAGGTTTTACGGCCCAGTCAACCCAATGGGGTCATGTCGAGGGCGGTCAGTACCTAACCACACATTTACTGGGCAGGCTTAGTCCTCTAAGCGGTTAACTAGTACTATGCACATTCTTTCGCCAGAAACTGACAACTGCCCTTCTTGAATCAGCGGAAGGGAGAGAATGACCGTAGAAAATATTTCATGATCAATCTCTACGAAAGAATGTTGCTGACCTCGGTGGGGGTTGTACCCGTGACCTCCTGGTCTCCAGTCGGACAGCGCATCCAACTGAGCACCGAGGCCGGCCTACCAATGTTGTTAAAATGATGATCTTACATTGATGTTGACCTTTTTACCTTGAGGTCAAGTTTTGCTTCCATATGCATTTGGATGGGTCCCATACATTTGTATGAGAAAAATGTTTGTAATTACAAACGACTTCTCCTCTGAAACTGCCTGGCCGGTGTTGCTCAAATTTCTTGTGGAGCCTCCTTTGGGCTGGAGAACGAAAGATTGCTAAAATGGTTGTGATCCATTGATCAAGATGGCCACCATGCCCATATATGGTAAAAACCTTTAAAAATCTTACATTGAACAAGATAGCCCCCAGAGCTAAAAACTGAAAATCTTCAAACAGCCTCTCCTTGGCCAGTGGCCCTATTTCAAACTGTACTGAAGTGTTTCTCTAATGGCTCACTACCAAAATTGAAAAATGTTTCGGTTCCGCTGAACAAAGTGGCCGCCAGAGCTAAAAATAGGCCACTGGCTGTGGAGATGTCACTTAAAGGTTTACTGGCTGTGCAGATGTCATTTAAAGGTTTTTCTGATTTCAAAATGATTTCGAAGTAATTTCACAGAAGTGTTCCTTTTATGACCCTTTATCAGAATTGCTTAAATGGTTCCGCTCAGCTGAACAAAATGGCCGCCAGAGCTAAATATAGAAAAACCTTTAAACAACATCTCCTCCTTGACCAGTGACCCGATTTTGCAGTGATTTCACAGAAATTATCGTCTTATCTGCCTTTACCAAAATTGCTGAAATGGACTGGCTCTGCTGAAGAAAATGGTCGCCAGAACTAAAAATAGAAAACCCTTTAAATGACATCTCTCTGTCCAGTGGCAGGATTTCTAAATAGTTTCATGGAAATGTTCTTCTTATGCCCTTTTACCAAAATAGGCCAGTTTCACGATTGCAAGTTTTACCGCTCTCTCTAATCCACGCATAATTTCTTTAATCCAGAATGAGGCTTTCGGTGTATCACAGATAACAATGACAGATTGTCAGACCGTGACTAAGTACACAAAAGCAGATTTGTGGAAATTTCCGTTTAATAAGCAGTCCCTTTTCTTATTCATGATTCGCCTCTACTTTGCTTTACAGTGCCCCACCCTAAAGAAGATCGTTGCTGTCTGTATGAAGTGATCTTGAATGTTATGGATTTTAAGTGAAACATACTTTAATCAAAACTGACTTGAGCTTTCTTACATGCTATCGCAAACTTGAAAATGAAATATAACTGCACAGTCTGATCATGACCACCTCTGTTGAGCTTCCCTCAAAACATCATTTCAAAATTTACATGTGCTGTGATCAGTATACGCTTCGAAAAGATATCCGGGACTTGTGTTTTACTTGCTGACATTTCAGTCTACTGCTTTGATTCAAGGAAACAGTCTTGGTAATTTGGTTCTGTTTTTAATACGTTTCTGTTTTATATGCACTTCAGACAAGAAAACGCTCCACAGTCCAACATGGTAATAGTTAGTTTTTCTCCCAAAACAGTTTCCTCGCCACACTGTCATCTGACGTTACCATTAAGGGCACGCTCTACCTTTATTCTTTTTTTTTCATGCGAGAGCTATAGAAAAATTTAACCTATAACAGAAACAATGTACATGTACATGTATTTTTGTCTGGTGTGCATCTGAGCATCTCGTAAGATGAGACTCTACACAGGGTTTACGGGATACATTCGGTGGTACTTAGAAACTATTTTAACTTCATAATACATTAACATATAGTTAATGTGCTATTCTCTTCTGTTTTCACACCTTCCACAGAAAAAACGACCTTTCAGTCGTTAATTAAAGTCTTAAACCAGAAGGTCCCTTAGGCAGTTACCTGTGTGACATAACTCCTCCCGCTCATTTGATCACGTGTCAGTTTCTTTTCTGTGGACAAAGAAATTCAACAAGGATTTTTTACCTGTGAAAGAAATTTGGATTATTTCTATTCCTCACGGATAAATTTCTGTATCCTTGTGTTTCTTTTGTTTCATTATCACTCCCTTCACTAACCATGTTATTATTTAAAATTTTTGATTGTCGATTTTGCATTTATTGACTGGCTATTTCGAGATGCGTTTTCGCGACTCTCGCATTAATCGGCACAACGCTCGTGTGCGGTCAGTTTAGAAGTCGTGTTTTCTTATATAAAAAATTTTAACTTGTTTCTTTTTGTTCCAGATTATTCAGCGATGCGACATGCTATATCTGGACTGTTACAGGTTATCTTGCGAATTGGCGAAGATTTCTATGGTGGAGAAGCTGATTAGTAAAGAACTTGTCAACCCTTATGGGTTATACGACAGTTCTTTACTGATGGGAGCCCCACCCCATATGGCTATACTGCCGGGGTAAGACCCATCAAGGTGGCTTCTTATGGATGCTTTAGTATCCAAAATAAGTCTAAGTCCACCGGTCACCAGTCATTCATTGTCAGCTTCACCAGTCACTGGGCATCCAGGCATGGATAAAATCACCAGGCATTTCTTACCGGTCACCGGTCATCCAGTCACCGGTCATCCAGGCATGATTAAATCACCGGGCATTTATCACGGGTACTAGTGTCCGGTCATTGTGACGGATTACTAGTTACTCCATCAATTACGAGTACTAGTGTCCGGTCGTTGTGTCGCATTATTAGTGACTCCTACTGGGCAACAGTTACGAGTACTAGTGTCCGGTCATTGTGTCGAATTATTAGTGACTTCACCTGGCAGCAGTTACGAGTACTAGTGTCCGGTCATTGTGTCGCATTATTAGTCACTCCTACCGGGCAACAGTTACGAGAACTAGTATCCGGTCATTGTGTCGAATTATTAGTGACTTCACTGGGCAACAGTTACGAGTACTAATGTCCAGTCATTGTGTCGAATTATTAGTGACTTCACCGGGCAAACACCCATACCGAAAAAAAGTACAAAATAAGCACATTTTTTGGGTACAAAATAAGCACAAAATAGGCACAAAATAAGTATACCTTTTTTGTATAGAAGTGGCCCACTATCTGAAACATGGGCCAAATTGATACAAAATAGGTACATCTATAGAATATACCTATTTTGTACTTTAAGCTTTTTATATCTTTACATGTACCTAAAAAGTACTCTGTGTGCCTAGAAGGTACCTGGTGTACCAGCAGTGCCTATAATGTACCTGAAATACCTAAAATGTGCCTGTGTACCTAGACTGTACCTGGTGTACCCTGTATGTACCCACAGTACCTAAAATGTACCTGAAATACCTAAAATGTGCCTGGGTACCTAGACTGTACCTGGTGTACCCTGTATGTACCCACAGTACCTAAAATGTACCTGAAATACCTAAAATGTGCCTGGGTACCTAGACTGCACCTGGTGTACCCTGTATGTACCAACAGTACCTAAAATGTACCTGGTGTACACTGAAATACCTATAGTACCTAAAATATACTTGACATAGCTAAAATATGCCTGGGTACCCAGAATGTACCTGGTGTACCCTGTATGTACCTGCAGTACCTAAAATGTACCTGAATGTGCCTGCAGTACCCAAAATGTACCTGAGATACCTAAAATTTGCCTGGGTACCTAGAATGTACCATGTATACCCTGTATGTACCTACAGTACCTAAAGTGTACCTGGTGTATCCTTAATATACCTATAGTACCAAAAATGTACCTGGTGTACCCTAAATTTACCTACAGTACCAAAAATGTACCTGAAATATCTAAAATGTGCCTGAATACCTAAAATGTACCCATACTTCATTGTACATGTACTTACAACAAACATGATCATCATATGTACCTTAAATGTACTCCATGTGCCTAATATGTGCCAAAGGTACCTAATATGTGCTCAAAGTGCCTAATATGTACCCAGAAGTACATTTTAGGTATACAGTTTCAGGTACATTTTAAGCACACTATACAATGTGCCTAAAAGGAACCTGAGGTAGATAGATAACATGACTAATGACCAATCACATTTCACCTACCTGATGTTTGCAGGTACACTATGGGTACCTGCTTGCCTCATAATTATTGGAATAATGTTGAAGGGCTGTAAAAACCAAACTGATGCAGACGAAAGGACAAAAAGTTGCCCCCTTTTGAGCCCTTTTTTGCTAAATTTATATTCCAACTGTTCTTTACCTTTCACTATTTTTATAGTGAGGCCTGCTGGCTTAAGTTAGTCAGCTACAGATTGGATTCCTATCGTGGCAATGAAGAGGTTGCAAAATTGATGCCTGTCATTGCCACATATCACTCAAATAATTTCTAAACCCATTCTGTGTATAAAACAAAATTTGTATGTGCAAACTAGTTCTGGATATCAAAAACTGAATTATGGACATTTATTATAATAATAAAAATAAAACATGAATTATGGATTTATTCTACTGACCGTTCTAAGGCGGTTGTCCAGGTGTTAGTCTTACTCTTTGTTGCTTTGTGGTTTATTCTACAAGGCAATTTGTTCTACATCTTGCCTTGTGTTATTTTATTCTTGTGTTTTTCAGTCATTTTAGTGTTGCGCTTACCTCGCTTGGGGAAAGAGAGAGCTAATCTTAGTGCTTTTCAATTTGCACTTGTTTGGTTTTGTCTGTTTCCTCTTCCTCTTGGTGTCTGGGAAGGACTGTGACTTGTGATTGTGGCACTCCCTGGACTTCTTTTACCTTTTTTGGACTAAATATTTGCTGAGAACACCATATATACAAGGAAATCATTTTGGGTGTCTGAGACAAGCATTGTCGACTCCTCAACACATCTTGCCACTTGACATCATAATCATATCCTATTTGAATTCAATAACACTTTTGAAAGCACTGCAAATTTAAACATACACACATCCTGTATTAAGACTCACATTCCTTGAAATTAATACATCCAATCTTTAATTTAGCTCACAAGCATGATAGAGGATTTCAATATTATTAAGGGGCTTATCATAAACCAATATAATGCATTTTACTTACAATTTCTATTAACAGACAGTCTGACTGCTGAAATTTTCAGTCACAGATCCATGGAAAATGAAATATACACTTAAACAGATGTCAAAGAATGGAAATGCAATGAAAGTAGTAGCATCTGTACAAACTTGTATATGCATGCTTCTTTAAACGTAGTAAAAATAAATTCTCCTTACCTTAATACATGATCTTACATATTATATTAAGTTAAATCCTTCAAATATTCTACATGTTTACTGCTCTATCTCTGTCTCTAAAATGGGCATTTCGGCACCGATCCAGATGTTTTTGGTCCAAGTATGTGGTCATAAATCTGATTTTCCTCAGAAAAACGTGTTACTGATTTAGAAGGAACATTATAAAATCATTATAATCCTTCAAGTGGTTCATAGGCACATTATTGGTACATTGGTTATGTCACCAAGATAAGACAAAATAAAACATTCTTTGTGTTGCTTCATACTTAATAACATTATAACATGTCATAATAATTAATTAAATAAAATTCTACAAGTTAAGTTTGACAGTTTACTCTAAGAAACATAAATTTTGAAAAGTTAGAAAATACAACAAAAACAACAACAAATAAAAAATCAAGGGTATTATTATGCAAAATCCTATTTGTTTTTGTCCAGAATGATACACATTTTCTAGTTTTTTTCTATATTTGTTAAAAGAAAAAAAAAAAAAAAAAAACCTACAAAAAGCATATTTTCCTTGTCATTTTAAATATAGCTTTCTGAAAAGTAAAGCATTGTGTATAAAATTGAATTAAATTGCCATTTTAACCTCATAATCTTAACATGATGAACATATACGGGTATTTGGGCTTCCTGGCTATTTTCTGATTCCCCTTCAAAATCATACTTTTTACAGATAACAGATAAAATGTGTAAAGGAGTATTATGTAGGCAATGCATTTCCATACATTTGTCCTTTTTTGACAGTACACTTAATATTAAATTTTCGTTTAGTTAGGAACTCGTCTTTATTCTTCTAAAATAAAAATGCTAAGTCCACATAAAAGCACAAAAAAGGCACACATAAAAATGACTAAGTTCTTTTGAGTAGCAAGCTGAATTTCAAAGTTCTCAAAAGCCACATAATAGATACACTGCAAAAATCTAAGTTCTCATAAGTACATAAAAGGCACATCAAAAAATGACAAAGTCCAAATCAGGTACACAATAAGCACACTGGAAACATTTTAAGTTTTTACGGGTACATAATAGGCACAATGAAAAATAAGTCTGAAAAAGCACAAAAAAGGCACATTAAAAATTTCTAAGTTCTCAGTCAGGTACAAAATAAGTATACCTATTGTGTGCCTAAATCCTAAAGGCACATAATAAGTACAAAATAGGTACATATTTATGTACCTATTTTGTACCTAATTTTGGTATGGGCAGTTACGAGTACTAGTGTCCGGTCATATGTCCAGCTACTAGTGTATACCACTGGCAAATACTTATGATTACTAGTATCCAGTTATTGTATTGGATTACTAGTGGCGTCTACAGGGCAATAGTTACCAGTTCTAGTGTCCAGTCATTGTGTCAGATTACTAGTGATTGGGTAACAGTCACTAGTCCCCGAATAATCTATTATTGTTCATAGAGCTTTATAGATAAGTCAAGTCAATTGATTTTCTGGCGAAAGAATGTGCACAGTACTGGTTAACCGCTTAGAGGACTAAGCCTGCCCAGTAAACGTGTGGTTAGGTAAACTGACCGCGCTCGACATGACCCCATTGGGTTGAATGGGCCGTAAAACCTCAACACAAACAAACAAACAAACAAGTCAATTGATATAGGTTATAAAATGAAATACATAGTAACATTTTATATAATAAATTTCTAAATATCCCATTGACTTATTATAGAAGTGTAATTCTATTAATATTTTAAATTAACTTATGCAATTTATCTCTTTCATTCGCTAGAAAGAGGTTAACTTCCGATTCTAACAAAAATTCATCGGGCAGTAGTTCGTAGACTAGTACCAGGTCATTCTAACGAAATTTCACCGGGCAGTAGTTTTGTAGACTAGTGCCAGAGCATTGTCGGATTACTAGTGACTGAGTAGTAGTCACTAGTCCTCGCTCAATATGTTTATTCATTGAGCACTATAGACATGTCTAGTCTTGGGTTATAGGTTATAGAATGACAGCGATGAGTTCTAATACCTAGTAGCCCCTTATATTGTTGAACTCTGTCAAGTCTTTTTTGAACTAGACTTAAAATTCTATATATATATATATATTTATTCTTGAAAATGAATTAAGTCTTATCGGTTACGATCAACTTCGCAATTCATTCACAAAGTGTAGATGATACTTCCATCTATAATTATATAATTAATATCTCTTTTTATTCGCTACAAAGAGATTAACTTCTTACATATTCACCTTATTCGGCTGTAAGACAAAGGTGAACTCTACAAAAATATCCTTAGTTCTAAGAAGAAAAATATACACGAAATCTAAAATTTCTATATACTCCCGATATGTAAACAGCATGTAATCTATGGAGTAAATTGACAAGAAAGTAGTAATAGATCCTTTCTACTTTCTATTAATATTTCATTCATAAGGTATCGGAAATCTACACGAATCAGATAAATAAATTAACAGTTTATTTATTTATCCGCTACCTCTCTAGATTACTACGATTTAAAATTCTAGTTGAGGTACATATTTTCCTTTTGCCTTTCTACATGGAAAATAGTTGATCCGTTAAGCTATTATTCTATTTTATACTATCTTTTGATTGATTATATAACAGTCTAGGTCAGTCGTGCTCTGTCTAAACTCTGCTATAAAATAACAAATAAGAAGAAAATCTTATATTTAGGCATAGATATAATTCGATACGTTCTTTACTTTGCCTGTTTTATTTTTTCTTCTGTATCATTTAAGACTATGATAGTAATATACCAGATAATTTTGTCTCAGTAAGAGTCTATTACGATGAAGATTCTTCATCTTGGAATAATAATTTTATTATGATTATAATTAGAAATTATTTAGGAAGGTTTAAAACTTATAATTACTAGACCCAATTAATCCTCGTATATTATAGGTCTACCTTATCTTTATTGAGGAATAGTTTTGCTTCGAACAGCTATACCTCAAATATTTTATTTATAACTAGAGTCCATGTCAATCAAAATTTTCTCGCACCTTTGATATTGACAGTGGATACATATTTAGTAAAGGCATTAATTATTCAGTACGTGACAGATTATTAATGCCCAAATTAGATATTATATACAATACTTTCCTTTTGATATATTTTTATTGACTTTGTAACTATTCAGAAACTGCCAAAGTCAATCATTTCCTTCCTCTAAACTTACCGAAGCTCTAGATTATGTTGATATATATTTTTAATATATGCTTAGAGGTTTATTAACGAGAGTTTACCTCATAATAGCAGATATTATCATATTCATATTAATCAATGTACGGTCTAAGCTTAGACAAAAAAGAAAACATCCTTAATTACGAGCCGGTAAAGAATTAAGATACACTTAATTATATCTTTACCCCTTCTTTATGTTTACATTCGTTAAAGGGATCTTAGTAGTTCTCGCTAAGAGTTCAAGTTCAGTTTGCGAATAATGCAAAGATTAATATCTTGATTTCCAGTCCGCATCAAAAATGGTCTATATATATAGATAAATATCTTTTCCGAAACTGGATATTTATTTATTTTTCCACACAATAAGTCATTTCAAGACGTTTCGATGATTTTGAAATGCACTGCTTCAGTTTATAATATAGAATATGTTTTTATAAACTTCACAACGTTGTAAGTGCTGCACCTACGTTCCTGGTCAGATCTTACTTTTGTGATACGTTTTTGAACATACTGAAAGTTTCTCCGATTATACATACGGTAAATAAACTTTCGAGTAGCATTTATGCTTTTAAACATTCAGATTTTTTGATAATAGTTGGAGATAATATATTATACCGATGTTTATATATCTATCTTCATTATTTATCTTCCTCAACTTACTTTTAAGTTAGATTGACCTTCTCGCTACGTTCCAGGTTTAAATCTAGCTAACATTATGGACCAGTCACTTTTTTATTTCCTAAACAATATTTTAACAGTTTTCTCAGTATTCAGAGTATAACGACTTCATGAATACTTGGAAATAATTCAATTCTACGCTTGTTAAACTAAGCCTAAAACAAGCCCTAGTTTTTAGAATGGATATTATCCTTCAATTCAGTTCATGGAGATACATCCATTTTTTAGATCCCATTATCTGTATTTCAATCATACAAAATTCTAATGACTAAGTACTCTTTTTCTATGTACGACTACAGAATATTGAGTCACTGTTGCTGCATATTGGTTAAAGATTAAACAAAATTTATCTTAAACCTATATGACGTTAAATTAATTATTATCTCTTTCATATTTATACATGTTTTTACCCTTCCGTCAGGGATCGTGGTAATAATATTATTTTATTACTCTCTCTATATATATGGGGGTGGTCGGGTGGTGCGAAGGTCCTGTGTATCTTAGATCACCGGGGTGTCCAACTGATATTGGCTTACAGTTGGGCAAGGCCTGCTATCCTTGTAGTGGGTAAGGGTAGAGGGGGAATGTTTTTATTTCTTCTGTTTCTTCACTTTCACTCCTGTTCCTCTTTTCCCTGTCCCTCTCTTTCATCTCCTCTACTCTCTCTTCTATCTCTTTTCTCCCTTTCTCTGGGAGACGACACAAAATGACCCTCAAGGGTTGACGTGTCGTTAAACCCCAACACAATCAATCTCTCTCTCTCTATATATATATATGTATATATATATATAGGTACATATGTATATATATTTTCTTCCTGAATTCATTTGCGAGTACGTAATTTGATATTTCAGGAATTACCAATTATGCAGACATAGATTTTATTCTATTAATATTTAATTCTAAAAATTTGATTGAATATTTAGCTCTAAAATTCTGGGCAGTAATTTTATAGCAAGTTATATGTTTAATAATTCCTTGCTTAATAAATAGTTACGCTTAACTTTTTATTTATAGCAGGAATTTGTTCCGTAGTATAATTTTAATTTAGTATTCATATATTTCTTACTATTCTTAAATATGCGTATAGAATAGTAATACTATCTCTTAACTTATAAATTAAGTGTTTTAGAGATTATTAATCAGTACTATTGTATAATCTTTCTTCAGAGATTATCACACTATTACTTTTTCTCTGAGTCCTTCTCTTTTTATGAACATTTTGATTTGTCATTACAAAGTGGACTTTTTAACATTTCTTGATTTCCATGATTATTTACTCAGGAGTACTTTTCATGGCAATCTTCTGGTATAGAAAGATTCTATCCAGCTTATTTATTATTGCTTAATCTTATCAATACGGTAAGATTTAGCCAAACTATGACCGTCTTACAGTTAGCTGCGATCAACCTTATTCTTATCTCTCTTATTGTCTGTCAAACTCTAAGTTATGATGTTGACAGTTTCTTCTTTATTATTTTGTCAGGACATCAAACACTTTTACATGTCTATGACAAAACTAATTATCAGTGGCTGAGGTTGTTTGTTTTCTTCCCAGCAGTTTTATGCAAACTGTATTATTTTATTGCTTGACTAAAAATTCGTAATACAATTAGTCTAGCAGTAGTTTTTAACCATTATGTTTGTCTATACCTTTTTCTTCTGATGGATAACTGAGTTATAGTTAAGTTAACTCCATCTACTTTTATTATCTCCCCTTCTTTAATTTGATCAAAGGGGAATAATTATACAACATTATGGTTATTTTAAGTCTATGTCTGTTCATTGGAAACTGTACTGTCGCTCCAATTAACAGAATTTAATTAGTTTATAATTCTAATAGCTTAGACTATTACAATTACATAGCTTCACATATCTAGAATTTTATCCAAAATATCTACATATGTCAGTTATCTATAGGAAACTCCACCGAGTAGACTTTTCATTATTTATTCAAGACCCTAGATAGACTACTTACAGTATATGGTCTTGGCTTTTTGTTTTACAAATTTTGTTTTGAAAATATTATTTCTTTATTCCTAGCTTACTTTGCGATGGAATATATATGTTATGTCTCAAGGACTCCTTTTTTCTTTATGAAGCCAATTGTTGTTTCCAAAAAAGAAAAACAAAGATGGGGGTGGGGGGGGGGGGGGGGTGGGCAATGTTAGGTCTCTGAGACTTAAGAGCTGGCTTCCTCTAGAGTCTACTATTATATATAAGGCTGTTAGATCATAACACCTTAAAGATATGCTATTTTTTGAATCTAGATCATTCTTTCTATTAAATATAGAATTAGAATGTATCTGATTCCTTAGAGTTTCCTGAGTCTTTAACCAGAAGTGGTGAGATATTATTGGTGTTAGAATTAGGAGAACACCTCCCTCCTATTCTGCAAATTCTAGCACATTATCTATAGGTTAATGTATTATGAAGTTAAAATGAAGTTTTTTAAAAGTAAAACATATTTTAACGAGTAATACTTAACCTATAGATTATCAATTATCTCCCTCCGCCCACCATCGCTTATCTCCTAATTGTGTCTATTGTTTTACACATAAAAGAAACTGACATGTGTTCAATTGAGCGGGAGGAGTTACGTCACACAGGTAACTGCCTAAGGGAGCTTCTGGTTTAAGACTTTAATTAACGACTGAAAGGTCGTTTTTTCTGTTGAAGGTGTGAAAACAGAAGTTAATAGCACATTATCTATAGGTTAAGTATTACTCGTTAAAATATGTTTTACTTTTTAAAAAATTCATTTTAGTGGCAAGCAGGAATAACCATTTTAATGCGCAGATCTCGCAAACGGATAAAGTACTATTTTGCTTGGGTGATTGTCATCTTTCAGCAAAAAACGGTGAGCGTGAGTCTCTAAAGTCAGTGACTAAAGTTCGACATCCGAAAATTTTGAATTGGAAAAAAAGAGCAACAAACCCCACCCCCCCACCACAAAAAAAAAAAAAAAAAAAAAAAAAAAAAACTGCCCACCTCAGAGGATAAAATACATGATACCCGCTTGTGCATCTCAATGAATCAGTCGGTCGATAGAGGCAATACTCAATGAGGGAAGGGGTGCATAAGGGTGTCAGTCGCATGCTTTAATTGCTCGACCAGTTTACGATCGCTGAAGTGTTCACTGCCAACACCTGTTTAACTACAGCTTGCTTAGCAAGTAGATAACGGTACTGTCGCAAGTGTGAAAAACAGGCGGTGGATTATTCTTTTAAGATGCTACCAACAGTAAGAATAAAACGTGAGCATCAGTCAAATAATCCAATCATAATTTGTAGTAGTCCCACGGGGAAAATACATTCTTAAGTGGACTCTGCTTTTAGGAATTTTTAGGAATCTAGATCTGAATTTATTTTGAGCTCCTGAGAACCTAAATTTATCACAGGTTTGTAGCGAGTGTCTTTCATTTCGGCATTGTCAGTACACCGCTAGCCTGGATCTCAATACATTTCCGGAAAATTTCCGCTGGGCAATTATTGGAAATTACGATTGTGAAATTAGGGTCTGTTGCTAAAATGGTTCTATTTTACTGAACAAAATGGTCGCCAGAGCTAGATTGAAATAGAAAAAAAGAAACAAAAAAAAAATAATAAAGGAATCTCCCCAGCGGCCAATGACCTGATTTCAAAATAATTTCGCAGATATGTCTTTTTACCAAAATTGCTAAATTGGTTCCATGAGGCTGAACAGAACTCATGCCAGAGCTTAAAATTGACAGGAAACAAGCCCTGTAGGGTCTTGTTTCCCGGGGGGTGCTTCACAGGGTCTTCTTTTCCTGCTGGCACATCACATGGTCTTCTTTCCCTACTAATGTTTCACATGGTCTTTTTTTACTGCTGGTGTTTCACAAATTTCCGTCTTGAAAGTTTTGCCATAACACATATCTCAAGCCATAACACCATCACTTCCACAGGCTATCTTTTTGAGTCATGCCCCTTTGCAAAAAATTGCAATGAAATCTTGTAAGCATGATATCTCAAAAAGACTATTTGAGCTGTTGTGTTGAGACTTAATGTGCTGATAGGGGATGATAAGTAGATTACCCCATTAACTTTAGAAAAACAGTCTGATTTTTTTGGGGGAAAATTTCAGCATTTTAACCTTGTAAGCAAGATATCTCAAAAAATGTTTAAGCCATTGCCTTGAAACTTGACAGGCTGATAGGGACTGATGAGTAAATGACCTGATTAACTTACAGGAGTTAAAGGGGAACGCTACCCTAAAATGTATTGTGCTTTAAAATATAGAACTTTACAAACAATTGTAACAGAAATTTTCTTATATTCTCTTTAAATTGACAAAGGCGAAGTCCCAAATAAAATTTCCACATTTTTAATTATTATTATTTTTTCTTCTTTGTCTTTTCCACAAATATACAATGCAATAAATTACAGTTTATTTCCTACAAATGGAAATTGTTCACGGCAATGGCCAGCAGGCCAGTGCCTATGTTTCAAAACTTGTAAAGCTACATTATTTCAGTGTCCACAAAAACTAAGAAAATGAATTACTGGACTTGTCAGTCCAAGCCCAAGATTTCGACTTCTTGACAGTGAAAGTGCAAGATTTCAACTTGTCATTCTGGATGCATGATAAGGACTGCTTGACTTGGCCTTCTTCTAATTTTCTTTGGGCCAGTCAAATTGGTTGTTGCTTAGCAACCAAACTTAAGCACCAACCAAAGTTTCTATTTTACTTCGAACTGTCACTCAAGACTTAGTTAGCAGAATTTGACATTGGATTATTTGACCATACTGTCCTCATAAAAGATTGACTTACTATTATTAACACTTACAATTTTCACACATACCAGTGAATGAATTATTTAGTTTGTATCTTTTGCAAGGAAAAGACCTTATAATGCATATATTTAGCACAGTCACTTATTATGAATATTAGATGAAATGAAGGCTTGATCTTTCCGCAACAAAGAAGGCAAAACAATAGTTGTATTTATTTGGTTATAGTACAAATCAAATTATTGTGCATCTGTTTACTGAATGTACAAATCTCTTTGTGATAGTTTAGCCTGCTGTTTAAGAATGCAAATTTTCCCTGTTACACAATGAATTCTGACACAAATTTGTCCAAAATTGGTGGAAAATTAAGAAAGTTACAGACAATTGAATATTTCAACACTGGTGGAATGGGCGCCGCCATTTTGAATATTTAATGAGGTTTCATAAAAATTAAAATTCGTTTGATAAAGGTAGTTATTGTCATAAAGTTGGTTTATTTTTGAAGAAATGATTGCTTGTCACTACAATTAAAAGATAATAAAAAACCTGTAGCAAAATTATTCTTAGAAACCGTTTAAAATTTGGTTTTGCATATTTAATTTGGGCTGTGTGACGTCACTAAGCCTACAATATGGCAGCATCCATGACAGCCATTTTAGATATATTCAAACCACCATAACTCCTTATTTTTAGGCCGATTTTGAAAATTCTTGCATCAAAATTAATGGCTTGTTAAGCACTTTACTCCAAGATATACTTACAACTTATATTGCATTCCCCTTTAACTCAGTTGAGCATTGTGGCCTATGGGCTTCGTGTTTATTTTCGAGTTATGTCCACTTGATTGCCAAAAAAAAAAAAAACACGCTTATTTCCGACCTTGTCATCTGCTCAACTGCTTCAGTTTTGAACATGCAAGATGGGCTTAAAACTTCTTGAACAGTTAGATCATGTGGTGATACGGCACATTTTGTTAGGTCACCTGGAGCTTCAGGTCAGCTTTAAAGGAATGCGATCGGAAAAGGTTATTTAGTGCTCTACTCATTTAATTGATAGCTAACATATACATAACGACCAAAATTTTACTGATTTCGCTCCTTATTATTACACAAGATTCAATCAAACTTCGCTCTTCAATGCATCCGTAGTCGCGATGAAGATCGCCATTTCTATTTACCTGTGACGTCACTCACTCACAACAATATTAACTATCGGCCGGAAGCCATTAGCTTATTCGAGCGCTACAGGTTATTTCCAAGTGATAATTTTAAGTATTATTTTCCAAAAATATTGCGAAGAGGACTCAAAATATCGAACGAGGATAATTTATGTTTAATTGGGTATAATTTCTTTGGAATTTTTCACACACAAGCTGGAATTGCTGGAAGATGACATTAAAAAAAAGGGGACCTATACGACGAAAGAATGTTTTTTACTTGCTTTGTGTGATTGATAAAATTCATTGGAAATTACATGAACAAAAAAAAAAAAAAAAAATAATAATAATAATAATAATTGTTACCATTCACTGTTGTTTATTTTCTATAAGATCCGATTAATTCTATGATCAATCCTATGTCCAATGAACATTATATATAACGAAACAATCAATATCCCATACACTAATTGTTAAACGACTTAACGTTTGTGTTAGTGGATTAATAATGTACCACTTTCAAAAGGTAAGCTGACTTAGTCCACTGCACAAAGTTCAAAAAGACCGAATAGAAAACATTTAATCTTGTACGAGTAACATGCCTCGGGCGAAATTCTTTCAATAGATGAGCATTAGGCTGTCAAATACCGAGATACACAAGCTGACCAAAATACTTCAAAAGGGTACCGAACGTTTGTTCTTGTTAGAGTCACTACAGAAACACAAAAAACCCCTTTTCTCAAAGGCCAAGTGTCACGAGTTTAAATGCGAAAAGAGCAGACTGATTCGGATGCGCATTTTACATGTAATGGACTAATTTGAAATGCAGAGTTTGCAGTGCTCGCTGAGATAAGGCATTGTGTTTGCAACATGAGTAGACCCAGATCAAACCATGCTGATGCACAAGATGATCTGGGTCTACGCTGGTATCATATACCATCAGATCAAACCATGCTGATGCACAGGATGATCTGGGTCTACGCTGGTATCATATGCCATCAGATCAAACCATGCTGATGCACAAGATGATCTGGGTCTACGCTGGTATCATATACCATCAGATCAAACCATGCTGATGCACAGGATGATCTGGGTCTACGCTGGTATCATATGCCATCAGATCAAACCATGCTGATGCACAAGATGATCTGGGTCTACGCTGGTATCATATACCATCAGATCAAACCATGCTGATGCACAAGATGATCTGGGTCTACGCTGGTATCATATGCCGTCAGATCAAACCATGCTGATGCACAAGATGATCTGGGTCTACGCTGGTATCATATACCATCAGATCAAACCATGCTGATGCACAGGATGATCTGGGTCTACGCTGGTATCATATGCCATCAGATCAAACCATGCTGATGCACAAGATGATCTGGGTCTACGCTGGTATCATATACCATCAGATCAAACCATGCTGATGCACAGGATGATCTGGGTCTACGCTGGTATCATATGCCGTCAGATCAAACCATGCTGATGCACAAGATGATCTGGGTCTACGCTGGTATCATATGCCATCAGATCGTTTTTATTTGCTGATATATAGGACCAGTGCGGAACAAGCCAGATCAGCCGGCGCATTCACGCAGCCTGATCAAGATGGAAGTGCGTCCGATCAGTGTTTACGTTTCGTTGTGTATATTGTCAGCCATAACGGTCTGTAATGAATTTATATATAAAGTGCAGGCTGATCATGATGGATTAGACTTTCACATATTAAATACAGTTGACTTTTTGACTGTGTGAATGCAGGCTATATTTAAATATCAGAAGACGATGTTCCGGAGTAACGGCATATCTTTTGTATGGACGAGCAGCAATGGTCCGGAGTAGAATGCGCGGATGCACATGATAATTTTCGCATATAGCTGATTATTTCTAAATATCAGAAAGCACTGTAAGGACGTTCAGCAACGACCCAGATCAGAATGCGCAGGATCACATTCAATGCGCAGAATCACATGCAAATCTTCAAGAAGGGCAGTTGTCAGTTTCTGGCGAAAGAATGTGCACAATACTGGTTAACCGCTTAGAGGACAAAGCCTGCCCAGTAAACGTGTGGTTAGGTAAACTGACCGCGCTCGACATGATCCCATTGGGTTGACTGGGCCGTAAAACCTCAACACAAACAAACACATGCAAATCTAGAATTTCGCATATAGCACGCTAAATTTAGATATTAGAAGGCAATGTGCCTGAGTACCGGCAGGTCGTATAAAAAATAAACAGTGTACGGACAAGTAACAATGACTCAGATCAGATTGCGTGGATATATAAAACGTACTTTTAATCGCACGTGCGTCATGACGTGCAGAAATGATCAGATAAACTTTGGGTGAGATATGACTTAATACAGTCGTCGGATACGGAATAGTAATTAATATACATGAACTAACAGCAAATAGTCTGATAGTACAGCGCAGTTATAGACTTATCCGGGCCTTCGTTTTTCAAATGGAATATTTATTTTATCATCTCTGCACATAATTTAATCATAATCACACGGGTATTCACGTGATGGCTGACGCAGTGATGGAAGTCTGTCTTTTTTTATTATTATTATTATTATTATTTTCAGTCAGTATTATTATTATTATTATTTTCAGTCAGTATCTCCTGGGTTCGTGTAAAATCAAAATACGATTCCTATGCCATTTTGTTGATGAAATTCGTTATTAGTTTTAACTTATTAACTTATGCTGTAGTTTTCCATTGCCGACGTGCGCCGTTAAAAAAATTACAGAAAGCTAGAAATCAACTTTTTGCAAAACTGCTACTGTTCCAGATTTAAGGATTTTTTTTCAGAAATTATTCTGGGCAAAAATATTAGGTGTGTTCGAAACTGTATCTTAAACACTGAATCATATTTTAGTCCATAAATATATGCTAGAACTGAATGAAATAAGAAGACACTATCACAAACAACAAAGCGTGTATACACAAACATAAAGTGATGGAGTGACGTCATGGCTTAATACTGGTTACCGCATTCGCTGTGTATTTATCGATAAGCGGGAAACCAGACTGAAATAATATGGCGGATCACTTGACGAGGGAAAATACGAGCTTTTCCCAAGTTTATGATAAAAAAAACCACTGCATGGGGAATATATACAATACTTTTCAATCGGAATGGATATTTTATTGTATTATGTTGAAAATTATCGGATCTTACGTGGTTCCGATCTCATTCCTTTAATGCCATGTCCCGTTGTTCGTCGAATGTCCGTCACCCATCTGTCATTAACTTTTCACATTTTCTACATCTCCTCCAGAGCCGTAAGTTGGATTGAACTGAAACTTAGTGAGAGGCATTTTGGCAACATGGAGATTCAGAATTGCTAAAATTGTACCATTCTGATATCCAGGATGACCTCCATGGCGGCCATATTAAAATTCTTTAAACAACATCTCCCAAACCATAAGTCCAGTTGAGCTGAAACTTGATGGGAGGCATCACAGTGATACAGAGATTCAGAATTGCTAAAATTGTTCAGTTTTGGTATCCAAGATGGCTCCTATGGTAGCCATTTTGAAATTCTTCAAACAACCTCCTCCTAAACCATACGTCAGATTAAGCTGAAACTTGATGGGAGGCATTCAGAGCGACATAGAGATTCAGAATTGCTTAAATCTTTCTGTTCTGATATCCAAGCTAGCCGCCATGGCAGCCATCTTGAAACTCATCAGCTAACATCTCCTCCCAAACCGTAAGATGAATTGAGCCAAAACTTGATGGGAAGTAACAATGTTTCTGAAAGTTTAAGTAGTAATAATCAGGGCAGATTTTTATTCCTGGTGGACTTTGAAAAACTGATGCTTGCATCAGTGCGTTAGAGTACGCATAGACTCGGAAAAAAAATACGTGTTTTGGCGTATTACGCCAGAATTTTCCTACCTAATATTGGTGAAATCATCAATAAATACTGGGGTTTATTGGCTCTGCCTGAAAAACAAAGTGTAAAATATGTTTTCCAGCCTAAACCTATTTGGCCATTAAAAGGACCACAGAACCTTGGAGTTATTCTCACCCACACAAAAATGAATTTCATTCAAAATCCTACAGGATCTGTGTCCTCTTGTAAAAACCGTAGATGCACTCATGTAAAACTATCGATGACACAGATAATTTCAGTAGTACCAGGACCAGTGAAACTTTTTTGCATAAATAGGATTTTAACTGTGCATCTGAAGGTGTTAATTGTTTAATAACATGTAAAAAGTGCAATGCTCAGTATGTGGGGCAAACACACCAGAAGGTATCAAAAAGACTGAACAGTCACCACTTTGATATTTTGCACTACCCTGAAAGTATTACAAACGTTTCTGTTCATTTTAATGAAAATGGTATTTCTGCGGAAAATGTTTCATTCACAGCCATTGATAGAGTAGAAACTGAATGGCCACGTTTATTAAAAGAAACCTACTGGATGCATGGTCTCAAAACCCTTTCACCAAATGGAATAAACTCTAAAGTATTGTACCAGATTCCTAAAACTTGAAATATTTTGTTGTATGATTCTGGGCGCAGTGATTCCTGCGATTTGCATGGATGTCTCTGGTGGTGACTCGGATTGGCCTGTGCATCTGCGCATTTTGATCAGGGTATTCACTGGCCCCTTTAAGAAGTTGTGGGTCCTTAGCTACCCATAGAGTGAGGTGAGAACTCAATGCAGACAGTGAGGATGCGCGAGCTGGTTTAAATCTTCACTGGGTGTATGTGAAAGTTGTGGGAGTTGATGTGCTCCAGCTCATATTGCAAAGTATGTGCATAAAAAATGTATATAAAAAACTGTTTGTCACTTTTTTTAAAATTCTGTTAGTCACTTTTTTAAAAATTTTAAGTTTTGCACTTGTGAAGTTTCATAGTGACAGATTGTATCATTGATCCAGTCTAATGTACACTATATGCATTATTTTTTGCATTTCTACCATTTCATTAAACGTCACAAGGAAAAGTCATATAATTTGGCATTCTTGGCATCAAATTATTTGGTGTTTTGACGTCGTATAGTAACGTCATAATCATTTCCTAGTAATGTTCAGCCATTTTGTGCACTGAAGAAGGATTAAATTCCAAAATAGTTTGCTGTAAAATTTCTTGAGTTGTGCTGATTTTTTCTCCCAAACCAGAATTTTCTAAAATCTGTGATACTTCCGCTTGGAATCTGCTTGGAATCCAGGTGTATGGGTCATATAAAACTATCAGTCAGATGTTTTACCATCATTGATTTTTAAAATGGGCAAAGAATTAGGTCTGTCCGTTTACCCAGATTTTTATTGTTCCTGATTTAGCTAGAAAATGCAAAGGGGGAATAATTTGTAAAATCTTAAAAGTTAATTAGAAATTTTGAACTGAATATTTGGCAAAGAATTAGATCTGTCCAGTTACCTAGATCTTTAATTACTATATATTAACGAAATGGTCTAGACTATTTACTAATTAAGGGTAATCATTACATTTCTAAGCTGTATATTAAAGTCTTGAGAGAAACTCATCCAAGGAGACATTTCCTTATTAAATAATTAAGGCTCACAAAGATAGACAGCTATCTTCCTTGGGCACTGTGTTTGATAAGGTTCCGCTCAATTACATTATCAAACAGTAGAATAGAAATGTTGCTTTTTAATGTGCAAAATCTTGAAGGTCATGTCTCAATAACTTATCAATTTACTTTTTTGGGACCAACTGTTGTTACCCAAAACAGAAGGCGGAGAGCTGGGAGGGTTGGGCAGGAATTCAGGCCTCTGATGCTTGAGAAAACTAACAATCTACAGAGTCCATCATTAACATATAAGGTATTAAACACCTTAGAGATATGTTGTAAGCGAATATAGATCATTCTAATTTCTTAGTATATATTCATTCTAATTTCTCAGTATATATTATAGAATTTATCTGATTCCTTAGAGTTTCCCACCTGGTTAAGGGATATATATATATATATACTGAAAGGAAAAAGAAACGCAGGGTAAATTTTATTCCTAAATTTCATTCAAGTTCGAAAAAGTTTGTTAAATATTTATTTTACTATGATCACAAAATGGTACATGTATGGAACAAAAGTTCCAAATTTCATTGGTTTGTGATCAACAAGTCTTGAGTTATTGAAGTTCATTGGTAGCTACCCCACAAATCTTGAAATCAAAATCAAACTGAAAATCAATATCGGGTGTGCCCCCCTCTTGCTGCCGTTGCTGCCCTAATTCTCCTCTGGATAGAGAACCAAAGCATTGACAGTTCGCATAGGGATGTTATTCCATTCATCGATCAACGCATTCCTTAGTTGTGCGAGAGTTGCGGGGGGATTTCGGCGCTTCCTAACCCTTCTGTCCAGCTCATCCCACATGTGCTCTATTGGGGTCAAATCTGGACTGTACGGTGGCCATGCTAGTGGTGCGATGTTATTGTTTGCCAGGAAATCCTGACAAACTCGGGCAACATGTGGTCGGGCATTGTCCTGCTGCAGAATCAGATTACGTTGTTGCACAAGCGGGACTGCAACAGGACGCAAGATCTCATCCCTATACCTTACTGCGGTCATATTGCCCGCAACAATAATCAACTGTGATTTTATCCCGTGAGCAATGCCTCCCCAGACCATAACGGAGTCACCCCCAAACCGATCCCGTTCGACAACACAGGCGTCGGCAAAGCGTTCTCCGCGACGTCGGTACACGACGTCGACCATCTGCGCGATAGAGAGTGAACCTAGACTCGTCCGTAAAAAGAACTCGTCTCCACTGCCTCATCGGAAATAGCCTGGGCACATGCGCCGTCAGCCACGCCATACGACGCAACCTATGTGCCTGGGTCAGAGGCAGACCAACGTATAGACGACGAGCTTGAAGACCAATCTCACACAATCGACTTCCAACAGTCTTCGGAGAAATTTGTCGATTATGCGCACCTACTGTATTAAGGACAGTTTCGGTAGCAGTGAGATGACGATTCCGCAAATGTGCCAGATGGATTGTCCTGTCGCGACGTCACGCGTGGACGCCCAGACCGCGGTCGGTCTGCTAAATGCCCTGCCCCCCCCCCCCCCCCCCCCCCCTTAAACGTCTAACAAGTTCAATTGTTGAGACGTTAACCCCAAAATGATTGGCAACTTGCTGTTGCCTCTGACCCTGCATCAGCAACGCAATTGCCCTACCCCTCTGAACATCAGTCAATCGTACCAGGATTGAAAAAAAAGTTCAAAGTAGCGTAAAAATGAAAAGAAAAATCGGTAAAAGAATCGAAGAGCGTTGTGTATCGTTGAAGTGTACGAAATGGTGTGAGGAAATCTTGTGCTGAAGGTTTAAACATGCTTGTTTTGCACGAAATTTTGGCTTTCCGTATTGTCCGTGCAATGCACTGTGTAGTGCACGGTTGAATGATTTCACACACTGGGTAGATAGCACATCGACCAAAGACTCGTATACCCGCGGTTCACATTCACAGGACAATCTGTAAAAGTGTATGGCTATAGTAAACACTGTAAAAAATGGTTAAAATAAGAAGGAAAAAAAACTACCCTGCGTTTCTTTTTCCTTTCAGTATATATGGTGGCACGATCCCCTATGGTACTGCCATTTCTAAGTTTTAAATTTGCAAGTTCCATCCTGCGCTGATTGATATTCACACCAAACTACAGTTGGTTTAAGTACAATTTATTAAGCGACACCAAAATTTTGCAAAATTATACTTGTGGATAGAAAATGGCCGAAGGGCATAAAAATGGAACATCTCTTACACTAAATAAAACCATAGAAGGTGGTCAGCCTGCTCTGTATGAGTTCCTGAGTTCACTTATTTACTTTACTAGACCCTGAAAATGAGAGCCAATTCATGTGACATTGTGGTTGCTGTGATTAAGACAGTAAAACTGAGAATGGAGCAACATAACTGCTTTATTTTCTACTCATCAAAATGCAATTATTCATGCATGTGTTAACAATTCTAACAATTTTATACTAATAAGCTTGGCATATTTCAGACACCATTAGAACAAGTGGGAAGCGAGGATGATGACAGTGACAAGGAAAAATCTCCAATCACACAGGATCACATAAATTATGCACGGCTCTGTAACGCTCTGCTGAGTGTGTGCACGGATGCCTTGCGAGGAGTCTTGCTGAGCCAAGTACCGACTGGCTACCGCAATATATATGAGGCAATAAGGGCTAAGGAGAAGTTGCTGGCCGGGACCAAGAAGAAGAAGGGATTGTTGAGGGGAGAACAGAAAGATTTGGTATTTCCGGACTCTGGCAATATCGGAAATGTAGATCAGTTCGATATATCTCTGCTGTTTATATTGATCAGGAATACCAGCTCTGTACGGCCTCCTGTCACCGGCTGGAATGATCCCCCAGATGACAATCCTCGAGACAGAAGTCTCGGAGCAAGTCTCCAGAGAATTAGATTATGTAGGAATGAAACAGTTGGACACTCCAAGGATGGAAAACTTGATGATCAGTGTTTTGAGGAGTACTGGAAAAAGATAGGAGAGATGTTAGACGACATTGAAAGCGCTATTGGAGACAAGGGTTTCAGAAAAGATTTAGAACAACGGAAGAAACAGGTTATTACCCAGAAAGAGGCAAATAAATTGAAAAAACAATTCCAAAACTACCAGTTACAACTTCAAGGTTTGTACCTTACGAACATTTAATGCAACTTTGGATCAGTATTGTTAACTTGTAATAGTTTAAACAGCAACTATTTAACCTTTCTGTTACTTATACATAAAAATCATATGAATGGTGTCATGAGAATTAAAGTGTGCATTTTGCATATGCAAAAAATAAAAGACTTTGCATCTCTAGATTCTATATCCTAAATTTCAAGAATCTAGCTAATCTCTGAAGCTTAGTAGGCTGGTTTCAGTCTTGCCTGGATGCAAACCCCTAAAACCTCTTCTCATGACGAGTGGCTGGTTTACAAAATAAATAAATAAAGACAATTTGTGACTAAATTCAAGTCCAAATTAATGCACATTAAATATATAATTTCAGGTTGTGTACTTGCAAAAAGTATTATCATTTCCATTTTCATCAGCAAATATTTTGTTTGAGTTTCGTGTAACAAAAGTTAATAGAAATGACCATAGTGACACAATTACATGTCATAGCCTATTACCTTCTGCACCAAGAGGAAGATGAAAGAGACATAAATTGACATGTACAAAAAGTAAAGACTGAGATTGCTGCTTTCTCTTGTGTTGGTTTTTTGGTTAAAATGTATCATGCACTATATTTCAGAGGACATGCAGACTATTGTTGATATCGTGCAGACTCTAGGAGAAGCCACCAAGAAACTGCAGACTCACGTGGATATGAAGTTATAATGCTTTGTGTTAGCTCATTGACAGTTTAAAGACACTATAGACACTGTAAAATACATGTTGAATAAAAAATGGCATCAAACTGCTGAAGTATAATCATCTAAGATATACACTGGTGTGAAGAAAAAAAAAACTGCATATACAGCCGTGTTACAAAATAACCATGTGTGTCTTGCGAAAGTCTTTCCCCTGATAGGTACATGTAACTGACTTTATAAAGCTATTTATTGTTGAAGAGTCGTCATCAATAAGTTTAAACGCATTCAGACATAAGCTTACTACAGAGTATGATTAGCTCTAAAGAAGACAAAGAAGATTAATTTCACGGTAATATATAAAAGGTTAGAAGGAAGAAAGTGACCAAAATTTGATAACAGTGCAGTAACATTTCTCACTGTCAATCGCAATTATTCATAAGACTTAACTCCTAGTTAAAGGATGGATTGGATTTTGCTAGAATCTATCTCCGGATATATTAAGAAAGTTAATCCTGTCTTATCTCTCTAGTCTCTACATATCTATTCATATAGTTGTAGTATAGAGTAGTTACCATGCCTGTATATTCTTTAGTCATATTAGTTTATCTATTCAGATAGTTGTAGTATAGAGTAGTTACCATGCCTGTATATTCTTTAGTCATATTAGTTTATCTATTCAGATAGTTGTAGTATAGAGTAGTTACCATGCCTGTATATTCTTTAGTCATATTAGTTTATCTTTTGATACTCAGTATAGCTGCTGAGACAGTTCTAGTGAATCTCCATAGCTATAAAACAGACAGCTAAAATGGGAGTAGTTATCATTCACATATATTCTGCAGTCATATGGATAATTATTTGAATACTCAGTGGAGCTGTCCCATTGAGGCAGTTCTAGTGAGTACTCAGGGCTATAAAGCAGACAAACCTTTTTTGTGTAAATAGTTACCATGCCTATATATTCTGCAATCATATGTGTATAATTTTGGATACTCACTGGAACTGTCCCATTGAGACAGTTGTAGTGAGTACCCAGGGCTATAAGACAGACAGCCTTTGTGTAAGTAGTTACCATGCCTATATATTCTGCAGTCCTAGATGTGTATTTTTGGATACTCAGCAGAATTGTCCAATTGAGGCAGTTGTAGTGAGTACCCAGGGCTATAAAACAGACAGCCTTTGTGTGAGTAGTTATGCCTATATATTCTGCAGTCATATGTGTGTATTTTTGGATAGTGGAACTGTCCCATTGAGGCAGTTCTAGTGAGTACCCAGGGCTATAAAACAGACAGCATTCGTGTGATTAGTTACGACGCCTGTACTGCAATGGTAGGTGTGTATTTTTGGATACTCAATGGAACTGTCCCATTGAGGCAGTTCTAGTGAATACCCATGGCTATGAAATAGCCTTTGTTTGAGTAATTACCATGCATATATATTCTTTATTGGTGTATCTTTTGCTACTTAGTGGAGCTGTCCCATTGAGATAGTTCTAGTGAGTACCTGTGGCTATAAAACAGACGGCACTTTTGTGAGTAGATACAATGTTTATATATTCTGCAGTCATTTTTGTGAGTAGTTACAATGTTTATATATTCTGCAGTCATATGGTTATATCTATAGAGACTCAGTGGAGCTGTCCCACTGAGACAGTTCTAGTATCCATGGCTATGAAATACACATATTTTATGTGAATAGTTACCTGTATATTATGCAGTCATAAGGGTGTATCTTTGGATACCCAAAGGAGCTGACCATTGAGACAGTTCTAGTGAGTAACCATGGGTATAAAACAGTCCTTTCTGTGAGTAGATACCGTATCATTATATTCTGCAGTCTTTGGATACTCAGTTGAAATGTTCCATTGAGACAAGTCTAGTGAGTACCCATGGCTATAAAATAGACCGCCTTTAAGTGAGATGTTACCATGCCTACATATTCTTCAGTCATATGGTTATACCTTTGGATACTCAGTATAGCTGTCCAATTTCACAGTTCCAGTAAGTACTCATGGCTATGAAACAGACTGCTTTTGTCTGTGTAGTTAACAAGTCTATATATTCTGCAGTCATATGGTTATAGCTTTGAATACTTAGTGGAGCTGTCCCATTAAGACAATTCAAGTGAGTACCCTCGCCTGTGAAACACTTTTGTGTGAGAAGTTACCATATATTCTACAGTCATACTGGTGGTTTTTCGGATACTCAGTTGAGCTGTCCCACTGAAACATTTTTTGTGACAATCCAGGGCTATGAAACTGACTACTGTTGTGTGAGTATTTATTGTGTCTGTAAATTCTGCAGTTATATGGGTATATCTTTGGATACTTAGTGGAGCTGTTCCATTGAGACTGTTCTAGTGAGTACCAATTGCTAAAAACACAGTTGTAGTGTATGAAATTACCATATATTCTACAGTCATATTAGTATATCTTTGGATACTAAGTGGAGCTGTGCCATTGACAGTTTTTGTGAGTATCCATGGCTCTGAAATACACAGCCTTTATGTGAGTAGTTACTGTATGTGCGCTCGTATGGGTGTATTTTTAGCTCACCCGAGCAAAAGCTCAGGGTGAGCTATTGTCTTCAACCTATGTCCGTCGTCCGTCGTCAACAGTTAGTTTGTTAACACTCTAGAGGTCACAGTTTTGACCCAATCTTGATGAAACTTGGTCAGAATGTTTGCCTCTATGAAATCTAGGTCAAATTTGAAACTGGGTTACTTGGGGTCAAAAACTAAGTCACCAGGTCAAATCAAAGGAAAAATTTGTTCACTCTAGAGGTCATAGTTTTGACCCAATCTTGATGAAACTTGCTCAAAATGTTTGCCTCTATTAAATCTAGGTCAAGTTCGAAACTGGGTCACTTGGGGTCAAAAACTAGGTCACCGGGCCAAATCAGCAGAAAACCTTGTTAACACTCTAGGGGTCACATTTTTGAAGCAATCATCATGAATCTTGCTCAATATGTTTGTCTTGATGATTTCTAGGTCAAGTTCGAAACTGGGTCACTTGGGTTCAAAAACTAGGTCGCTGGGCTAAATCAGCAGAAAACCTTTTTAACACTCTAGCGGTCACATTTTTGAAGCAATCATCATTTTGAAGCAATCATCATGAAGCCGGCCTCGGTGGCTCAGTTGGATGCGCGTCCGACTGGAGACCAGGAGGTCGCGGGTTGGACCCATTGTCGAGGTCGGCAACATTCTTTCGTGGAGATTGATCATGAAATATTTTCTACGGTCATTCTCTCCCTTCCGCTGTTTCAAGAAGGGCAGTTGTCAGTTTCTGGCGAAAGAATGTGCACAATACTGGTTAACCGCTTAGAGGACAAAGCCTGCCCAGTAAACGTGTGGTTAGGTAAACTGACTGCGCTAGACATGACCCCATTGGGTTGACTTGGCCATAAAACCTCAACACAAACAAAATCATCATGAACCTTGCTCAAAATGTTTGTCTTGATGATTTCTAGGTCAAGTTCGAAACTGGGTCACTTGGAGTCAAAAACTAGGTCACCGGGCCAAATCAGCAGAAAACCTTGTTAACACTCTAGCGGTCACATTTTTGAAGCAATCATCATGAATCTTGCTCAAAATGTTTGTCTTGATGATTTCTAGGTCAAGTTTTAAACTGCGTCACGTGATGTCAAAAACTAGGTCACCAGGCCAAACCAGCAGAAAACCTTGTTAACACTCTAGCAGTCACATTTTTGAAGCAATAATCATGAATCTAGCTCAAAATGTTTGTCTTGATGAGTTCTAGGATATATTTGAAACTGGGTCATGTGGGGTCAAAAACTAGGTCACCGGGCAAAATCAGCAGAAAACCTTGTTAACACTCTAGCGGTCACATTTTTGAAGCAATCATCATGAATTTTGCTCAAAATGTTTGTCTTGATGATTTCTAGGTCAAGTTTGAAACTGGGTCACATGGGGTCAAAAACTAGGTGACCTGGCCAAATCAGCAGAAAACTGTTAACACTCCAGAGGTCACATTTTTGAAATAATCGTCATAAATATTGCTCAAAATGTTTGCCTTGATGATTTCATGGGTCTAGTTTAAAATTGGGTCACTTGATATCAAAAATTAGTCCGCCTGGCCAAATCAAAGGAAAACCTTGTTGATGCTTTAGAGGTCACATTTTTGAAGTGATCATCATGAATCTTTCTCAAAATGTTTGTCTTGATGATTTCAAGGTGATGTATAGTTTTCTGTCCAGTGACTCTCTTAAGTTTTTCCATTTAGGTCAGTTTCTCAGTAACTATTGGTCCTACAGAGTGATATTTGGTACTTGTGAAGTGTTTGTGTTTAGGTCAGTTTCTCAGTAACTATTGCTCATACAGCCAGTGATACTTAGTACATGCATACATCGTAGCATGGCCTCTTGAGTGCAGTCATCCATATTTGACCTTGACCTTTATTTCACAGCCCATGAGACATGCTACATTGTCTTACTTGTTAATATAATCATTTTGAACTTTGATCAGAATGTTTGCCTTGATCAGTTCTAGATCAGGCTCTCAAAGTGCTGTGTTGCTCAGGTGAGCGTTACAGTGCCATCATGGCCCTCTTGTTTGAAACTTAGTTGAGCTGTCCCATTTAGACAGTTCTAGTGAGAACCCTTGGCTTTGAAACAGGCAGCCTTTATGTGTAGTCACTGTGCCCATATTTTCTGTAGTCATTTAAGTATATCTTTGGATACTCAGCGGAGCTGTCCAATTGAGACAGTTCTGGTGAGTACCCATGGCATGAATCAGGCAGTCTTTGTGTGAGTAGTTAACAAGCCTATAGACTTCTGCATTCATATGGGTATATCTTTTGATACACGGTGCTGTCCCATTGGGACAGTTCTAGTGAGTACCCATGGCTATGAAACAGACTGCTATAGTGTGAGTAATTACCATGCCTACATATTCTGCAGTCATAAGGTTAAGTCTTTGGAGCTGTCCCATTGACAGTTCATGTGAGTACCCATGGGTATGGGTATCAAGCAGGCAGCCTTTGTGTGAGTAGTTACCGTGCCTATATATTCTGCAGTTATTTGGATACACAGTGGAGCAGTCCCATTGACATTTCTAGTGAATACCCATGGCTATGAAATAGCCTTTGTGTGAGTAGTTACCATGTCTATATATTCTGCAGAAATATGGGTGTATTTTTGGGTACTCAGTCGAGCTGTCCCATTGAGACGATTCTAGTGAGTACCTATGGCAAGTTAGCTAGCTGTAAAAGTGCTTTAAACCCCCCGTTGGTTTGCTCTACCGACCGTTCTAAGGCAGTGGTCCCGGTGTTAGTCTTATTCCTTGTTGCTTTGTGGTTTATTCTACGAGGCGATTTGTTGTATGTCTTTCAGTGTGTCATTTTTGTCTTGTGTTTTTCAGTCCTTTTAGTATTGCGATTACCTCGCTTGTGGAAGAGAGAGCTAATCTTACTGCTTTTCATACGTTTGTTCGGTTTGTGCTTGTTTAGATTTGTCAGTTTCCTCTTCCTCTTGGGGTCTGGGAAGGGCTGCGGTTTGTGATTGTGGCACTCCCTGGACTTTTCTCTTACCTTTTTTTTTTTTTTTTTTTTGAAATAGCCTTTATGCAGGTAGTTACCATGCCTATATATCCTGCTGTCATATGAGTGTATCTTTGGATACTGAGTGGAGCTGTCCCACTGAGACAGGTTTAGTGAGTACCATTGGCTATAAAAGAGACAGCCTTTGTATTAGTAATTATTATGCCTATATATTCTGCAGTCATATGGGTACACAATTGGATACTCATTGGAGCTGTCCAATGTAAACAGGTCAAATGAGTACCAATGGCTGTTAAACAGACAGTGCCTATTTATACTGCAGTCGTATGGGTATATCTTTGAATACTCAGTGGAGCAGTGCTGCTGACAGTTCTTTTGAGTACCCATGGCTATGACACAGGCAGCCTTTGTGTTTGTAGTTACTATTCCTATATATTCTGCGGTCATATGGGTATATCTTTGGATACTAAGTTGAGCTGTTCCATTGAGACAGTTCAGGCAAGTGGCTATGACTACCATAGTGTGAATAGTTACTGTTCCTATATATTCTGCAATCATATAGGTATATCTTTGGATACTTAGTGGAGCTGTTCCATTGAAACATTTCCAGTAAGTACACAGGGCTGTGAAACAGATACCATAGTGTGAGTTGCTATTCTGCAGTCATATAGGTATATCTTTGGATACTCAGTGGAGCTGTTCCATTGAGATAGTTCCAGTAAGTACACAGGGCTGTGAAATAGACTACCATAGTTTGAGTAGTTACTGTTCCTATATAATCTGCAGTGATGTAAGTATATCTTTGGATAATCATTGGAGCTCTTCCATTGAGAGAGTTCCAGTGAGTACCCAGAGCTATGAAACAGACTACCATAGTGTGAGTCGTTACTGTTCCTATATATATTCTGCAGTGATGTAGGCATATCTTTGGATACTCATTGGAGCTGTTCCATTGAGACATTTCCAGTGAATTCACAGGGCTATGAAATATTGTGAGTAGTTACTATTCAGTAGTTACTATTCCTTAATATCCCAGCGGGCTCCCCTAGCCTAGTGGATAAGAGAGTTGACTCTTAATCCATTAGGTTTCTCACTGCTGTGGTTCGAGCCTAGCTCGGGCCACATGTGGGAAGTTCTGCTTACGGATGCTCAGGTGGTTTTTCTCTGGGTTCTCCGGTTTTTGCCCACATTCAATGATCGATTGGCTGGATATAAGTGAAATATTCTTGAAAGGGCCATAAAACCCAAATCCCCAAAAAAATCCTTTATATTCTGCAGTCATATTGGTATATCTTTGGATAGTGGAGCTGTTCCATTGCGACAGTTCCAGTGAGTACCCAGGGCTTTGAAATAGACTACCATAGTGTAATTACTATTCCTATATATTTTGCAGTCATATGGGTATATGGATACTCAGTGGAGCTGTCCTATTGAGACAGTTCTAGTGAGTACACATGGCTATGAAACAGACTGCTTTAATGCCAGTAATTTCCTACATGTTTTTGTTGTACATGTATATGTTTTAGTTGAATGGGTATATATGTTTAAGTTGTATGGGTATATCCTTGGATGCTGTGAAAAGCTGCTTGATTGAGCAGGTTAAGTGAGTATTCACAGGTACGAAACAGAGCAGTTGCAGTGCCTGTATATTCTTCAGTTATGTGGGTATATCTTTGGATACTAGGTAGAGCTGCCTCATGGCGACAGTTCTTGCAAGTTCCCATGGCTGTGAAACATTCAGCTATAGTATGAGCAGTTACAGTGCCTAAATATATTAATAGTTGTTTGGGAATATATGTAGATACTCCGTCGAGCTGGCCTTTTAAGACAGTTCTAGTGAGCCATCATAGTTATGAAACGCACAAATAAAGTGTGAGTATTTAAAGTGCCTGTAAATTCTTCAGTCATATTGGTATATCTTTGGATACTCAGTAGAGCTGCCTTACTTAGACAGTTCTGGTGAGTATCCATAGCTAGGTAAAAAGCAGCTGTAGTGCGAGTAGTACTGTGCATACATAATATATTTTTCAGTCATATGTGTATATCTTTGCATACTCAGTAGAGCTGCCCCATTGAACCAATTCATGTGAGTACCCATAGCTACGAAACAAGCAACTATAGTGAGAGAAATTTCTGTGTTTATATATTCTTGTCATAATGAGTACATCTTTCGATACACAGTAGAGCTGCCACTTTGATGCAATTCTAATGAGTATCCATTGATATGAAGCAGATGGCTATATTGAGTGTTGTTACCGTGCCTGTATATTCTTAGTCATATTGATATATATTTAGATATTCAGTAAAGTAGTCCTATTGAGACAGTTCTAGTGAGTATCTGTTTATATGAAGCAGATGGCTATATTGGGAGTAGTTACCTTGCCTGTATATTCTTCAGTCATAATATATATTTGGATGCTCAGTAGAGTAGTCCTAGTGAGACAGTTCTAGTGAGTATATCGTTTGATTGAAGCAGACAGCTATATTGGGACTAGTTACCTTGCCTGTATATTCTTCAGTCATATTGATATATATTTGGATACTCAGTAGAGTAGCCCTACTGAGACCTTACTAATGGGTATTCATTGATATGAAGCAGACATCTATATTGGGAGTAGTTACCTTGATTGTATATTCTTCAGTCATATTGATATATACATGTATTTGGGGTACTCAGGAGAGTAGCCCTATTGAGACAGTTCCAGCGAGATTCATCAATATGAAGCAGACAGCTATATTGGGAGTAGTTACTGTTCCAGTATATTCTTCAGTGATATTGATTTGTATTTGGATACTCAGTAGAGTAGCCCTCTTGAGATAGTTCTTGTGAGTAATTTTTGATTGAAGCAGACAGCTATATTGGGATTAGTTACCGTGCTTGTATATTCTTCAGTCATATCGATATATATTTGGATACTTGGTAATGTAATCCTATTGAGTTCTAGTGAGTATCTATTGATATGAAGCAGACAGCTATTTTGGTACTAGTTACCGTGCCTGTATATTCTTCAGTTATATCAATATATATTTGGATACTTGGCATAGAAGTCCTATTAAAACAGTTCTAGTGAGTATCTATTGATATGAAGCAGACAGCTATATTGGAAGTAGTTACCATGCCTGTATATTCTTCAGTCATACTGATATATATTTGGATACTCAGTAGAGTAGTCCTATTGAGACAGTTCTAGTGAGTAATTTTTGATTGAAGCAGACAGCTATATTGGGAGTAATAACCGTCCTGTATATTCTTCAGTCATATTGATAAATATTTAGGTACTCAGGAGAGTAGCCCTATTGAGACAGTTCTAGTGAGTATCCATTGATATGAAGCAGACAGCTAGATTAGGAGGAGCTACCATGCCTGTATATTCTTCAGTCGTATCAATATATATTTGGATACTCCATATAGTAGCCCTATTGAGACAGATGGGTGTTCATTGAAATGAAACGGACATAATAAGAGTGGTTACCATGCCTGTACATTCATATGGACATATATTTATATACTCTGTACAGCTTTCCCATTGAGACAAGTCTAGTGAGTGTGCTTAGATATGAAAAGAATATTGTTTGGGTTACTAGTTGGCACACCTGAGCTATGCTCAGGATGAGCAATAATGATCAGTTTTTGTCCGCCCGTCCATTAATATGTTCAAACGACTTCTCTGAAGCCCAGGAGCCAATTTTGCTCTAACTTCATATGGAACCTACTTAGGTTAGGGTAACGTAAGATTGTTAAAATGGTCGCGGTCCGTTGACCAAGATGGCCACCATGCCCATATATGTTTAAAGCCTTTAAAAATTTTCTCCAGAACCAAGGATGCCTTGGGGCTGAATCTGCATAATTCATCGGGGACGTAAGGTCTACCAAAATTGCTAAAATAATGGTCGTACATTGACATTTGACCTTTTTATGGCAAGGTCAAGTTTGCTTCCCTATGCATTTGTATGGGAAAATGGTCAGAATTTCAAATGACCTTCTCTGGATCCTCTGGGCCAATGTTCAAATTTCATTTGGAGCCTGGGGCAAGGAAATGAAAGACTACTAAAATGGTTGCGGTCCATTGACCAAGATGGCCGCCATGCCCATATGGTAAAAACCTTTAAAATTCTTCTCCAAAACCGAGGATGTCTTGTGGCTGAATCTTCGTATATATATCATCAGGAACGGGAGGTCTGCCAAAGTTGCTAAAATAATGGTCGTTCATTGACATTTGACCTTTTTACGGGGAGGTCAGGTTAGCTTCCCCATGCATTTGTATGGGAAAAATGTTAAAAAGTTCAAACGACATATCCTCTGGAGCCTATGGGCCAATGTTTCTCAAATTTTATTTGGAGCCTCCTTTAGGCAGGGGAATGCAAGATTGCTAAAAAATGGTTCCCGTCCATTAACCAATATGGCCATCATGCCCATATATGGTAAAAAAAATTAAAAGTCTTCTCCAGAACCGGTGATGCCTTATTGCTGACTCTTTGCATAAATTATCAGAGACAGAAGGTCTACAGAAAAAGCTAAGATAATGGTCGTACATTGGCATTTGACCTTTTTACAGCGAGGTCAATTTTTCTTCCCTATGCATTTGTATGAGAAAAAAATGTTGAGAATTTCAAATGACTTCTCTGGAGCCTCTGGGTGAATGTTTGTCAAATTTCATTTGGAGCCTCCCTGGGACATGGAAATGAATGGTTGCTTAAATGGTTGCGGTCCATTGACCAAGATGACCGCTATGCCAGTATATGGTAGAAACCTTTAAAAATCTTCTTCTTCAAAACCGAGGATACCTTGTGGCTGAATCTTTGCATAAATCATCGGGGACGGGAGATCTACCAAAATTGCTAAAATAATGATAGTACATTGACATTTGACCTTTTTACGGCGAGGTCAAGTTGCTCCCCTGTGCATTTGTATGGGAAAAATGTTGAGCATTTTAAACAACTCCTCTGGAGCTATTCAAATACATTAAAAATTTTACAACCAAAAACGGAAAAATTTTCAGATAAAAAATTGTCATTTTTCATATATCTTCTCAAAACATAAATTGTAGGTACTCGTTAGAACCGCCTCGGCGAGGCGGTTCTAACAGGTACCCACAATCTATGTTTTTTAGCAAACTAAGAGAAATAATGTATCCCCTGTAAACCCCAGTTTTACTATATAAATGTGGGGTTTAAGGGGGTAAAATTTGTATAGGCATGTTTACGTGATGTAAAATAGTTGCCATCCATTTACCAAGATAACTGCCATGTCCATATATGATAAAAACCTTTAAAAATCTACTCCAGAACCAAGGATGCCCTATGGCTGAATCTTTGCATCAATCATTAGGGACGTTAGGTTTACCAAAATTGCTAAAATGACAGTCGTACATTGACATTTGACGTTTTTACAGCTTCTGTATGCATTTGTATAGGTTCCATACATTTGTATGGAAAATTTTTTTATAATTTCAAATGACTTCTCCTCTAAAGCCTGTAGACCAATGTTGCTCACATTTCATGTGGAGACTTCTTTGGGCAGGAGAATGAAAGATTGCTAAAATGGGCATGGTGCATCGATCAAAATGGCTGCCATGCCCATATATGGTAAAAACCTGTAAAAATCTTCTCCAGAACCCAATAAGCCCTGGGCCCTAATCTTTGCACAATTTATGGAGACAGAAGATCTACCAAAATTGCTAAAATGATGGTCCTATGTTGACATTTGACCTTTGTAGATCAACAGTAACTAAAATCGTTCTGATTGGAAATCTGAGATGACTGTCATCTTGTTTTTGTTTATTATATTTCCCTGCCAGTGTGCTGTTTACATGTATAAAATCATGATTCTTCAGAAACCACTTAGCCAATTTCCACCCAATGTCACATTGAACCTATTGTTGAAATGTGATTTAAGGTTCTTCAAATGATCACGCTCCATTCACTGTCAAGCCCAGATATTCTTCAAAATTTAAAACTGCTCAAATGATGATCTTTTTATTATTTGCGATGACAGGATTGGAAAAATGTTGCATAACAGCATATCTGCAGTGGCTATGTCACTCAGGTGAGGGAGCCCGTGGCTCGTGGGCCTCTTGTAAGTGTCCATAGATATGAAACAGACAGCTATAGTGTGAATAATTACCGTGCCTATATATTCTTTAGTGATATGGGTATATATTTTGTTTGGATACTCAGTGGAGCTGCCCCAATGAGACGGTTCTAGTGAGTATTCATAGATGTGTATCAGACATTGTGTGAGTTGTTACCACGCCTGTATAGTCTTCATTCATATGGGTGCATCTATGGATAGATGGGCTACCCTATTAAGACAGTTCGGGGTGAATCTCCATAGGTATGAAACAGACAGCTATTGTATGTGAAGTTAAGGTGCCTATTTATATTTTAGTCATATGGGTAGATGTAAGTTCCTAATATCAACTTAATAGCATAAATAAAGTGAAAAAAAAAACATTCATGGGGCACAAATTATTTAAGAAGAACTATTTCATTATTTGAGTTTACATAAAAATGCAGTGGTAATCACACTAATAATAACATCACATATATATCAACACTACACTGCAATTTCAAGTCATCTCTAAGATGCAGCCAAATACACAGCATGCACACTCTGGCACTTCTCTGTTACCACAACCAATTTCAAGAATTTTAGTTAAGTATGAATTAAGTACTCAGGTGAGCGATCGTTGCCCTTGGGTTCTTGTTTAAAAATGCCACGTAATAGCACAAACAAGAGTGAAGAGTGAAGACAAGTTCCGAATTAAACAAAAATTTAACATTAAGTAGACTGTCAGAAAGGACAAATGTATGGAAATGTATACCTATATTATACTCCTTTACACATTTTGTTGGTAAAAAGTATGATTTTGAAGGGCAATAAGAAAGTAGCTGTAAAGCCCAAACATTCCTGTATGTAAGATTATGCCAGTCTTATTTGATTTCATACATAATGCTGTACTATTCAGAAAGCTATTTTTAAAATGACATGGAAAATATGTTTTTTGTAGGTTTTAGCTTATCTGAGCCAAAGGCTCAGGATGAACTGTTGTGATCACTTGTCGTCTGTCCGTCAGTCCACACATTTGAACAACTTCTACTCTAAAACCTCTGGACCAATTTTCTTCATGTGGAGCCCTCTGTAAAAGGGGGATTGAAAATTTTTAAAAACGGTCACGGTCTATTAATCGATGGCCGCCATGCTTATATGTGGTAAAAAAAACACACTAAAAATCTTCTCCAGAACCAAGAAAGCTTCAAGGCTGAATCTTGGTATATAGCATCATGCACTCAAGGTCTACCAAGTATGTACAAATGATGACCATAAATTGAACTTTGATCTTTTCAAGACAAAGTCAAATTTGCGTCCCCTTGCATTTGTATGGGGAAACTGTTAAGTCATTTTCTCAAAATGTATTAAAGACTGATGGCTAAAACTTACAAGAAGTGATTAAATTAGTAAAACATTTTATTTATAATCAAAATCTTTTCCCTTGGCGTTATCTGCCCTTGCCCCTGAGCTATATACATGTATATATTGAGTATGTAGCAATGTGTAGTGGTCCCCTACATAAATCCTGCCAATCAAGCCCCTGGGCTCCAAATTGGCCACACCCCAGGGGGTGTGTGGGTCATATGTGTTTATAGAGCTAAATAGCTAAAGAACCTTCAAAATCTTCTTCTCTGAAACCATGAGGCAGGTAGCTAACAAATAAAGTATGTAGCAGTGTTTAGTGGTCTCCTACATAAATCCTGCCACTCGAGCCCATTGGGTCCAAACCGGCCACGCCCCTGGGGTCAGTAGCTCCCATAGACTTATGGAGAGTCGCATTGAAACCGAGACTTCCATTTTCTGATCTCTAGTGTGTTCTTTGTTTCCAAAGGCAGTCATTTTTACTTTTATTTAACTTCACTGCAGCTGGTATTAGTGCCGTGTGGCGGCGGTAGAACGTCTCCTAGTACTTTACCATAGTGCAGATTATATTTCATTTCCTTTGGGATCATTGGGCCCATTATAGTACATTTGAAAATGGAGTTCTGCTCATGTATACGCTAGAGGGCGTAAGCAGTGTTGCAAACTTTATTACTGCTTATGAAGAGTCTCAATAAAAACGAGACTCTAATTGTCTGATCTGTAGTGTGTTTGTTGTTTCCAAAGGCTATCTTTTTGAGATTTATTATAATGGGGAAAAAAAACTTAAAAAAAAAATCTTCTTCTCTGAAACCATGAGGTCCACTGCTTATATATTTAGTGTGTAGCAATGTTTAGTAGTCCCCTAGATAAATCCTGCCAATCAAGCCCCTGGGGTCTAAACTGGCCACGCCCCATGGGTCATTAGCTCCCATAAACTTATAATGGGAAAAACTTAAAAAAAAATCTTCTTCCTTGAGGCCCACAGCTTACATATTTAGTGCATAGCAATTTTTAGTGGTCCCTTACATGACTCCTGCTAATCAAGCCCCTGGGCTCCAAACTGGCCATACCCCAGGGCTAAAGAACATTAAAAAAATCTTCTTCTTTGAAACCATGAGACCAAGAGCTAACAGATTAAGTATGTAGCGATGTTTGGTGGTATCCTACATAAATCTTGCCAACCATGCCCCTGGGGTCCAAACTGGCCGTGCCCCGAGGGTCATTAGCTCCCAAAGACTTAAATTGGGAAAAACCTAAAACGTCGTCTTCTCTGAAGCCATGAGGCCAACAGCTTATATATTTAGTATGTAGCAATGTGTAGTGGCCCCCTGCTTAAATCCTGCCAATCAAGCCCCTTGGGTCCAAACTGGCCACATCCCAGGGGTCATATGTTTATATAGAACCGTGTAGCTAAAGAACCTTCAAAAATCTTCTCGGAAACCATGAGGCCCAGAGCTAACAGATTTAGTATGTAGCAATGTTTGGTGGTCGTCTACATAAATTGTTCAAACCATGCACCTGGGGTCCAAATTGGCCACTTCTCAAGGTGTCATTAGCTTCCATGGACATAGTGGGAAAAAAGGGTCTCTTTGAAATTACGAGGTCCACAGCTTAAATAGTATGCAGCAATGTTTAGTGGTCCCCTACATAAATCTCCCACAGATTTATAATGGGAAAAACTTAGAGAGCTTCTTCTCTGAAATCATTAGGCCCACCGCTTATGTATTTAGTATGTAACAATGTTTAGTGGTCCGCTACACAAATCCTGCCAGTCAAGCCCCTGGGGGTTTAAACTGGGAAGGGCAGCGGTTTGTGATTGCGGCACACCCTGGACTTTTCTCATATATATATATATTTATACATGGCCTTTTGAAAATTCCAGCATTTTAACTTTGTAAGCAAGATATTACAAAAACTTTTTAAGCCATTGCCTTGAAACTTGACAGGCTAATAGGGAATGATGAGTAAATGACCTGATTAACTTACAGCAGTTGACTCAGGTGAGTGTTGTAGCCATTTGGCCTCTTGTTCAACTTCCAAGTATGGTTTCTGTTTTATATTCTTTGAAAAGATTAGTGTGTTGGATTCATATTTAATACACAGGTATATAATCATAAAATAGAGGTCAAGTTCGCTTTTGTGTATTGTTTAAGTCTCGAGTTCATTTAACACTTCGCATACTGGGTAAAAATTCAGTAGATGGATTAATACACGGGTGTATAATTATAAAATAGAGGTCGATCGATTTAGGATAAAATCCACAAATTATTATGGGAGTTATGACCCTTTTTCAGCTTCAAAAATTATTTCCTTTGGATGTTATTTTGAAAGGATTTGTGTATTAGATTCATATTCTATATACAGATATCTGTCGGGTTCAATTTAGGATATCATTGTTATCATCATCTGCTTTTTGATTAACCTGCAGGTACAGGGGCAACATCCACGTCAGTGGGTCCCCTTCCAGATAGCAGGCTTGCTGCACACATGGCATTTCTCACACCATATCTCCGCCGGCCTCGGTGGCTCAGTTGGATGCGCCGTCCGACTGGAGACCAGGAGGTCGCGGGTTCAACCCCCGCCGAGGTCGGCAACATTCTTTCGTGGAGATTGATCATGAAATATTTTCTACGGTCATTCTCTCCCTTCCGCTGATTCAAGAAGGGCAGTTGTCAGTTTCTGGCGAAAGAATGTGCACAATACTGGTTAACCGCTTAGAGGACTAAGCCTGCCCAGTAAACGTGTGGTTAGGTAAACTGACCGCGCTCGACATGACCCCATTGCGTTGACTGGGCCGTAAAACCTCAACACAAGCAAACACACCATATCTCCAGGTATGTCTATCATACAGATCGATAACCCATAGCCTCCACTCTCTGCAAACCCTCTCTGTCAGCTGCTAAGTCATCTTGGGCTTCCCAGGCCCACGCTTTCAATCTGTACGTCAAAGGCTGTCTTGACTGCACCGTTGGAGCGTTCCTCATGTCCATACCAGCGGAGCCTTCACTCCTTCAGAATGCGGTCCAGATCCTCAATACCAAGCCGCGCAAGAAGCTCATTGGATCTAGTAATAAAAATGTCTTGCAGCTTGACATTGCAGATCTGTCTGATCATTGCCCTGTCGTTTTGCTGCAGACGTTGGCGGTTTGGCTTTGTCAGTGGCCAAGTCTCACTGGCATGGAGCTTTGCGCTCCGCAAACAAGAGCTATTGTGGTTGAAACTTCACAGCTACCGGCTGCTGAAAGCATATCTCCTAGATAGCAAAAGGAAACTACCACCTCGAGCGTGTCAGGTCCGACTTGGACTTCCCTCTGTGGTCTGCCGCCTAAGGAGCGTGCAGCTCCCTGGCACCAGATTCATCTGTAATCGGGATCCTTTGTCAAGTGCTTGAGTCCACTGCATTTCTTGTGCACCCAGTCCTCCTTGCAGCTGTTGCCGAGGATGCTGTTACTGCCAACTTAATTGCGACAGATGGCACATTGAAACTTGCATAACTCTGAGCAGGGATCATTTTCTGGCGCGATTTCGCGATATTCTCGCATTTTTTTGCAAGAAATCGCATCAGAATTCCAGGAGTGAGAAAAAAAATCGCACGCTGAATTTTTCTCATTTCGCGCCGTTAAGTTTCTATTTTGCACATGCGGTTCATTTCGAGACTATCGGACTGTTCTGTTTGACCGGTTTCTGAATTATTGTGGCGCCAAAATTCATTACACATACGAACGCAGGTAACCATTCATTAATCTGTATCATTGAAAAGCTTTATCGTAAAAACTCATTGTCGGTCTCTGGTTTAAGTAAGCGTTTATTTGATCGCTACCTCGAGTTAGCAAAAACATGTCCGCCGACTCGGAAAAAAAATGAAGGACAATTATCCGACCCGAAGCCGTCCAGTCGGGATGGCAACATGTTAAAGTATCTTGTTCGAGCACAACCCAGCACGACAGAAGCGGCCACGCTCTCCTCCCCTGATTCGGATGACGATCTCGGATCAAACAGAAGACCGAGCTGAGCTTGATGAATAACAAGCCCATGAAGCCCTTATTCAGCCGTTTGCATTTTATTACGAGCCAGGTGTAACGAGTAAGAAATGAAAGTGAAACCAGCAACAAGCTTTAAAATTATTTACAGTATTAGTTGATAACAAAAAATAAGAAAATGTGCAAGACAGAAAAATAAATGTAAACGGTACCGTACCTTTCAAGATAATCAGTGATTTATTTACAGTTTGATTCTATTCAGTCTCAATTGAAATTCCATAAGTCCTGTGAGAAAATCATGAGTCTGTAATATATTTTAGAGCAGCTATATACTGTTTTTTTGTGAGTTCAGGGACTCACTTTTATAAAATTTGTGAGTCCTAGAGAAAAATTATGAGTATATGAATTGGAACTCCCAGGCAAAAAAAAAATCATTGGATAATGTCACAAAATCCCAGAGAAATAATTCCTGAAGAATTTCTGAAACAAATCCTTTGAATTGCAGTTTCTGATCCCACAATTTAAAGTCCCTGAATTCAGAGTTTAATTCCAGAATTAATGAAGCATTGAAGTAATCCAATAAAAAATGAAAGTGTACAAAGATGCTCATATGAAAATCTTCTCTCCTTATATAATATCAAAGAACATTCTAAAGAAAAAATAGAGTACTAGAGGCATCACTTATTTTCCAGTATTTGTCAAGAAAAATTTAAATGTTCTGTGACATGCCAAAAATAGCTTAATCTAGACTATTCCATTTGGAAATTCTAAAAAGAATATAAACAACTTGTTATTTAAACATGATTTTCCAGAAAGTTAAAATTTATATATAAACACTTGCAGTAAACATGAAAATAATGATACTTAAAATAATCAAACACCCTATATATAACAATTTTATTAACCTGATTTAGAGTACATTACAAAATAAGCAATAATAATACTTATACATACAATTCTGATACAAAATCTGGCCTTTACAAAAAAAAAAAAAAAAAAAAAATCTCAGTTTGTCCGAGCGAGCGAAAAAAAAATCTCACTGAATCTGAAAATCTCCCACTGTTTTTGTCCAAATGGGATTTTTTCTCTCACAAAAATCTTGGGCCAGAATAATCCCTGAACTCTGCAGGAAGTCCAGGCCCATACCACAGATGATGATCTTCATCTTTCCTGCATTTACTTTCAGTCTTTTCTCATCCATTGCTTCTTTCCAAGTCAAGAGCCTTCTGACACATTCCTCTAGCGATTCAGCGATGATAAGGTCACTGGCATAGAGATCCTCCCAGGGGATCCCAAAGCAGAACTCGCATGACAAGGCTACATGCACAAAGGTGAAGAGTAGCGGGCTAAGTTCGGAGCCTTGGTGAACATCGAACTTCACTGTATCCCTCACCAACATGGACAAGGCCCCGTGCATTGGCATACATCCCCTGCATCAGTGGCACAATCCACTCCTCACCAAGTTTTCTCAGCGTCTACCAGATGACCTTCCGAGGCACTCGATCAAACGCCTTCTCCAGGTCTACAAAAGCCATGTAGAGGCTCTTGTTGGCAGCTAGATGCTTCTCTTGCAGCTGCCTGACAACAAAGATTGCGTCTGTTGTGCCTCTGCCTTGGACGAAGCCAAACTGGTTACCGTTGATTGACATCAAATGTCTGATGAGGCAGTCCACAATCCTCTCCAGGACTTTCATAACCTACTCTGTCAGCTTGAGACCGCGACCGTTTCTCCTTTCCAATGCATCCCTCGTACTCTTGTAGAGGCAGACAATGACACTCTGCTCGCAGTCAGAGGGTACCTTGCCATAGGGAATGATAGCAGCTGCCAGGTCAGTCAGATCGTGGAGGCGCCCGTGTCACCAGCTGCTAGTATCATCTCCACCACTATGCCTGATGGGCCCGGTGCTATGTCCGCCTTCATCTGAGAGATAACCTTCTTAACCATATCAAAGGTGATTGGGATGGATGGGCTTTCTACTGGTGGTTCGTTAGACAAATGGTCTGGTTCCCAGTCAAATTCAACATTGAGAAGTCTTTGGGGTGCTCAAACCAGGCCTTTTGCCTTAAATCTTTGCACATTGACATCTCCCCTTCATCATTCTTCACCGCTTTGTCACCAACAACATCAGCATTCGAGAATCTCTTCTAAACTAATTAGCAAGGCGGTTGACTTCTGAAAACTTGGGGTCAAAATCTCGTAGACCTTCTTGTCGTCGTCTTCACGAGCATTGCACTGCATGTCTTACAGAGCATTTTGCTGCATCCTATGATGCCCTAGTACCTTTACCAGTCTTTCAGGCTTTGAAAGCTTTCAGCTTGGCAGCAATGGTCTTTTCTGGGTACTCACTCCACCATCAGGTTTCGCGAGACCGAGTTGTGCCATACACCTCCTCAGTTGTCTTGAGCAGGCCAGTCGATGTTGTTCCAGATATCCTCAGTGGCAGCATCGGCTACAGCTGCAGATGCAATCAATTGCCAGTTGAAGACCTCTTGGAAATTTGATTTGTTTTTGTATTTCACTTTCTAACTTACCTAAACTCGTGTTTCTTATAGTAAACTACATTTGTTTTTGTGTAGAAAGAAACAAGTTTTCTAGTGTACTTGCTACATTCGTTACAAAAAAAGAGACAAAATAAAATACAAAAAGCGTATTTTTAGATATAGCTTTATGAAAAGTACAGTAAGGTTATTTAACATGGATTTGTGACTAAAACTTTGAACCGTCAGACTATCTGTTAATATAAATTATAAGTACAAATGCACTATAAAGATTTATGATAAAGATTTTGAAGTTCTCTTATCATGTTTGTGAGCTAAATTAAAAATTGGATGTATCACTTTCCAGGAATAAAAGTGAAGTATGTTTGTATGTTTAAATGTGCTGCGCTTTCAAAAGTATTTCCTTGAATTCAAATAGGATATGATCATGATGTCCATTAGCAAGATGTGTTAAGGAGTCTACAATATTTGTCTCAAACATCCAAAATGATTTGCTTTGTATATGGTGTTCTCAGCAAATATCTGCAGGAGAGGATTAGTACAAGCAAGTTGGCCTGTTTTCAATACTGTTGATCGTTTCTTGTCTATAACATTCTTGTTATATTGTAATTGCAAAAATTTAATAGAATATTGTTTACACTAAATATTTAGTCCAAGTTTAGGATATCCATAATTCATGCTTATTTTGTAATAATACTAGATGTCCATAATTCAGTTTTGGACGTCTAGAACTCATTTGCACATACAAATTTCATTTTATACACAGAATGGGATTAGAAATGATTTCAATGACATGTGGCTATGACGGGCATCGATTTTGCAACCTCTTCATAGCCGGTATAGGAATCCAGTAAAAGTTCTCTTATCATGTTTGTGCGCTAAATTAAAGATTGGATGTATCACTTTCCAGGAATAAAAGTGAAGTATGTTTGTATGTTTAAATGTGCTGCGCTTTCAAAAGTATTTCCTTGAATTCAAATAGGATATGATCATGATATCCATTAGCAAGATGTGTTAAGGAGTCTACAATATTTGTCTCAAACATCCAAAATGATTTGCTTTATATATGGTGTTCTCAGCAAATATCTGCAGGAGAGGATTAGTACAAGCAAGTTGGCTTGTTTTCAATACTGTTGATCGTTATTTGTCTATAACATTCTTGTTATTTTGTAATTGCAAAAATTTAATAGAATATTGTTTACACTAAATATTTAGTCCAAGTTTAGGATATCCATAATTCATGCTTATTTTGTAATAATACTAGATGTCCATAGTTCAGTTTTGGACGTCTAGAACTCATTTGCACATACAAATTTCATTTTATACACAGAATGGGATTAGAAATGATTTCAATGACATGTGGCTATGACGGGCATCGATTTTGCAACCTCTCCATAGCCAGTATAGGAATCCAGTCATCATTTAACTATGCCATCAGGCCTCGCTGTAACAAATAGTGAAATTTGGAATATAAATTTAGCGAAAAAGGGACCAAAAGGTGACAAATACTTGTTCCTTTCATCTGCATTAGTTTGGTTGGGGCCCATAATGTACCTGCAAACATCAGGTAGGTGAAATGTGACTGGTCAATAGTTATGTTATCTATCTACCTCCGGTACATTTAGGCATATTATACCCCGCCACAAGATAGTGGCGGGGTATTACAGTTGAACGTTTTTATTTTATAGTGTGCTTAAAATGTATCTGAATGTATCTGAAACGGTGAACATAAAATGTACTTCTGGGCACATATTAGGCACTTTGGGCACATTTTGGGTACCTCTGACACATGGAGTACATTTAAGCATGTATGATGATCATGTTTGTTGTAAGGACATGTACAGTGAAATATGGGTACATTTGAGGTACCCAGACACATTTTATTTGGTATTTCAGGTACTTTTGGGTATTGTATGTATATTAAGTGTACACCATGTACAATTTAGGTACTGCAGGTACATACAGGGTACACTAGGGACATTCTGGGTACCCAAGCACATTTTAGGTATTTCAGGTGCATTTTGGGTACTGTAGGTATATTCAGGGTACACCCGCTACATTTTAGAATACTGTGGGTACATACAGGGGTATATTCTATAGATGTACGTATTCTTATGTATCAATTTGGCCATGTTTCAGATAGTGGCCAACTTTTGTACAAAATAGGTACACTTACTTTGTGCCTTTCTTTGTACCCCAAAATGTGTTTATTTTGTATGTTTTTTGTGTTGTTTTTTTTTTTTTTCAGTATGAGATGCAGACTATATAATTAAACCAACAAGTCCATTTTGGACTGATTTTACTAAAGCTTACTCAAATAATCTTGAATCCAATCAGCAAAGCGCAGAAGAATTTGACATTTCAGTTCCTATTTATTTGCTCACCTGAGCCTTTAGTTTCTGGTCAGAGTGATCTTGCTTGGAGATACATATATATCAATTCACCTTAAATTCAAATCAAACTACTCAGCTAGTAGTAAGTGTGCATTGTTTTGCAGGAAATAAGCTGATTTTAGAAATACTCGATACAGTATTTACCGTAAATATTGGGAACTCTTTCCATACTGTCCCTAAAATTTGGGTAAGTCCATTTTACAACCTGTTGATGTGTTTAAAACTACTGGATGAGACGCAAACTGTTGATCCTGTGATTAGAAACTGTGTCTGATTTGTCTCTACAATCTTTCCTCAGGCCTGTGCGTCCCAGTACTTAGAGTAAATATGGTATTCTTTGGGTGTTATTATTATATTTATAATTTTAATTGAATGATTAGATTTTTATGGTATTAATAAAATTTCTAAGCTTACTATGGCAAATATGGCATATGTACGAGGGTGAGTCAATAAGTAACCAGCCTAACTTATTTCCGGTTTAGATCCACCTTTTTCGATGCAATTTCCTTCTAGTGTGATGCACTTAGACCAACGGTGTTCAGCCCAGAACTGAAAAAGTCGGGGTCCTTTCCATTGACCCACTCCTTAAATGCCGTCACGACTTCTTCATCAGACCGGAAATGAAGTCCGCGGATATCCTTTTTCAAGTTTGGGAATAGGAAGAAGTCGCTAGGAGCTAGGTCAGGCGAATAGGCAGGATGTGGTAGTAATTCATACCCGTTTCGCTCTACAACATCCATTGCAAGTGTGGACTCTCGCGTTGTCCTGTTGCAGCAAAAACACCTTTAGAGAGTTCACCTCGGAGTTGTTCACTGATGGCGGTTCTCAGCTGGTCTAACAAGTTTGCATAGTACACTCCAGTTATTGTACTTCTCTTGGGTAAAAAATCCAAAATAATGACGCCTTTTGCGTCCCAAAATACTGTGGGCCATCACCATGCCAGATGGTTGCCTCTTGAACTTCTTTGGCCTCGGGGACCCAGGCCCTGCCCACTGACGACTTATTCTCTGGCTCATAATAATGAACCCAAGTCTCATCTACAGTCACCAGACGCAAAAGAAAATCATCGTTTGACTTAAAACGCTTCAACAAGGCCCTGCATACTGATGCTCTGGTTGCCATTTGCTCATCGCCAAGGGATTTGGGGACCCAACGGGATGTTAGCTTGCGCATACCTAAACGATCATGTAAGATTGTTGAAACACTACCATGTGAAATGCCTAATGCCTGCGCTATGTCTTCCACTTGAATTCGCCTATCAGATTATACCAGATCCCGAACTTTCTTACACATTTCTTCGTCGGCGGCATCCAGTGGGCGTCCAGACCTGGCTTCATCTTCTAAAGACGTTCTACCGCGTTTGAATTCCCTTACCCAGAATTCATCCTGAGCATAAGGTGGTGCAGAAGACCCATAAACATCGGCTAACTCGCCGTGTATTTCCTTGCCTGGTTTACCTTTTAAATACAAGTACGGAATTACAGCATGGTACTCAACTTAGATGAAAAGCATGCCTTTGCATCATTAGCCATGTTTGACATTCAATATCTTATTAAAGAATGACTCTATATGTGTGCAATTTTGTACCCATGTTTAAAACATATATTGAAACTAAGCATGAAAATCGTGACCGTCTCTGTCCATCGGAAATGGGATAGGCTGGTTATTTATTGACACGCTCTGGTATGTAGCTTACTGTTTACATGTTTTTATAGGGGGGCGTGTCACCCAACGAATGCCCAGATTATCCTGTACATCCCAGCAACGGCCCAGATCAGTCTGCCCATCGGTGTAGTCTGATCAGAGCCTTTGCGGTTCGTTTACACAATCTTTGTTTATTGAAGAATCAGCTAGTGAAGAGTAAAGGCCTTGATTAGTCCAGGTAGGTAGGCAGGCTGATCTGAGGCTTCAGTGTTCTCCTATACATTAAGCCCTTTTTTGCATGACCCGGCTTATACATGTATATATATGCTCTCTTGTAGAACAGCCGATTACCACTGAAGTAATTCTATGATACTGATTTAACCCATTTATGCCTAGTGGATTCTTCTACTATAACTTCTTGGACCTGTTCATTTCCAATTAAGTGGTGTCTGAGTAGTTTTTATTATGCCCCCAACTTCAAAGAAGTTGGGGGGGGGGGGGGGGGGGGGCATATTGCTTCTTGGTTGTTCGTCCGTCTGTCCTTCCGTCCGTCCGTTCGTCACGCTTTTTGATGCATAGCATAACTTTAGAACCGTGAATGCTACTGTTTTGAAATTTCTTATATGGATTCCTCATGAAAAAATAGCTGACACGTGTTTTTTTTTCTTGACAGGATTATGCCCCTTTTTCTGAGTTATGGCCCTTTGAAAAAATATGGATGCTATCTTGTCAGCAAAATATCTCAAAAACTATTGAAGCTAGAGCCTTGAAACTTGATGAATAGACTGGTAGTGATGAGTAGACAACCTGATTAACTTTTGAAGAAATTTTGAAAAATACTTCTTGAGTTATGGCCCTTTGTAATTTTGGGCATTTTTACCTTGTCAGCAAAATATCTCAAAAATTGTTAGAGCTAGAGCCTTGAAACTTAGTAAATGGATATGTAGTGATGAGTAGATGACCTGATTAACTTTTGAAGAAATTCTGAAAAATACTTCACGAGTTATGGCCCTTTGTAATTTTGGGCATTTTTACCTTGTCAGCAAAATATCTAAAAAAACCGTTGGAGCTAGAACCTTGAAACTTGATGAATAGACTGATAGTGACGAGTAGATGACCTGATTAACTTTTGAAGAAATTTTGAAAAAAACTTCTTGAGTTATGGCCCTTTGTAATTTTGGGCATTTTTACCATGTCAGCAAAATATCGCAAAAACTATTAGAGCTAGAGCCTTGAAACTTAGTAATTGGATTTGTAGTGATGAGTAGATGACCTGATTAACTTTTGAAGAAATTCTGAAAAATACTTCATGAGTTATGGCCCTTTGTAATTTGGGGCATTTTTACCTTGTCAGCAAAATATCTCAAAAAGCATTGGAGCTAGAGCCTTGAAACTTGTTGTATGGACTGGTAGTGATGAGTAGACAACCTGATTAACTTTGAAGAAATTTTGAAAAATACTTGAGTTATGGCCCTTTGTGATTTTGGGCATTTTTACCTTGTCAGCAAAGTATCGCAAAAACTATTAGAGCTAGAGCCTTGAAACTTAGTAAATGGATTTGTAGTGATGAGTAGATGACCTGATTAACTTTTGACGAAATTCCGAAAAATACTTCATGAGTTATGGCCCTTTGTAATTTGGGGCATTTTTACCTTGTCAGCAAAATATCTCAAAAACTGTTGGAGCTAGAGCCTTGAAACTTGATGAATAGACTGGTAGTGATGAGTAGACAACCTGATTAACTTTTGAATAAATTTTGAAAAATACTTTTTGAGTTATGGCCCTTTGTTATTTTGAGCATTTTTATCTTGTCAGCAAAATATCTCAAAAACTGTTAAAGCTAGAGACTTGAAACTTGGTGAATTGATTGGTAATGATGAGTAGATGACCAGATTAACTTTTTTGTAAATTCTGAAAAATATTTCGTAAGTAATGGCCCTTTGTAAATTTGGGCATGTTTCCCTTGTCAGCAAAATATCTAAAAAACTATTGAAGCTGGAGCCTTGAAACTTGATGAATAGATTGGTAGCGATGAGTAGATGACCTGATCATGCCCCCCGTTTCAAATGAAATTGATGGGGCATATTATTTTGCCTTCATTTGTCCATCCGTCTGTTTGTCCATTCGTCAAGCTTTTTTGTGCATGCCATATCCATTCGTCAAGCTTTTTTGTGCATGCCATATCTTAAGAACCCTGCATGCTAGGGTTTTGAAATTTTATATTTGGGTTCCCAATGAAAAAATAGCTGACCAGTATTTTTTTTTCTTGTCTAGCAAGTTTATTTAGAGTTATGCCCCTTTGAAAAAAATCAGAATTAAATCTTGTGAGCAAGATACCTTGAAAAGTATTTAAGCTGGGTTCTTGAAATTCGATATAGTAAGTGGGAATGATGTGTAAATTACCTGATTATATTTTGAGAGAATTCTGTGAAAATATTGATAAAGTTACGGCCTTTTGCAGTTCTGCACATTTTAACCTTGTCAGCAAGATGTCTCAAAAAGTACTTAAACTAGGGTCTTGAAATATTATATGCTGATTGGGGATGATGTGAAGATTACCTGATTTGTTTTTTAGGGAATTCCATGAAAAATTGATGTAATTATGGCCCTTTGTAGTTCTAGGCCTGTTGACCCTGTCAGCAAGATATCTCAAAAAGTATTTAAGCCAGAGCCATGATATTTAGTATACTGATTGGGATTGAAGAGGAGATCACCTGATTAAATTTTGAACCAATTAAATGAAATGTTGGAGTTACGGCCCTTCGCAATTTCTGGCCATTTAATGTCGTAGCTTTTTTGTGTATAGCATAAGTTTAGAACCATGTATGCTAATGTTTTGAAATTTCATATTTTGATTCCTCATGAAAAAATAGGTGACCCGTATTTTTTTCTTATCCCAATTGTCTCCTGTTTTAGAATTATTTCCCTTTGAAAAAATAACATTGAAATCTCATATATTTGTACTGTTGTTACCGTCATGGGCAAGCAATGTTGGAGTCAAGCAGTGTTAGAGTCAGGCAGTTGGGGGCATAGTGTTTTACAAACACCAGCTCTAGTTGATACCAAAATTCATGTATTTAATGCAAACATTGTAGACCCTGATCAGACGCTGCGTTCCGCAGCGTCTGATCTGGGTCTACGCTGTTTTCTTATGCCCCTTTCATGGGATGCTAGGCTTAAATGGTAAATATAATTTATTTATTTATTTATTACTGTGTACATGCTTTATATGTAACCTGGTAGGAGAGTTGAATTACATGACTATTTCAGGTATTGCTTATTTGTCATACTGTTTTATATTATATTATGTATCTTACTGTGTACATACTGTTTGAATACTTATTTACTGATAAATAATCATGTTTTAGGGTCTGGTCCCAACTGACCTCCATTAAGTTTTCGATACCATTTAGTGTGGTATTTTACTGATTAAAATGGAATCCCTTGGCTAGAGTCGAGTTGTTATTAGTTGGTTACACGTGTGCTTGTTCGACTGCAGCTTGTTGATGTCAGGTACTATTTATCTTGAGCAGAAATTAACTGTGACGTACACCCAGTGTCTGTACTTGAACTTTTTTTTATCCCACGACCGAATAGTTTCAGATATGGCGATCAGCCCGGCGTCCGTTCCTGAGTGCACACATCAAAATCATCATCAACAAAAACATAAACAAAAAAAACATTGAGGCAAAGCATCAATACGCCGGGAAACTAGTCTGTTATGCATTACTTAGCTCCCTATAGATCGTAGTATAGTGAAAAAAAAATGTTATGACTTATGAAAGTTTGTAATTATATAAATTGTCGCAATACTCAACGATAAAAACATTATAGATTACATCAGAGCTATATAAAAAAAAATCAACTGTGATCGTCTGTTTCCTAGCCCGCATACATAATTACATGTCGCCATCCATAGCCTAGGCCGAACATACTATATCCGAAATCATCTATGTAGCAGTGTTTCGTTCTTTTCTCCACTCATAACGTTTTCTTTTGGCCCAAATCTTTTCCATGCTTGAATATCAAATTAAACTGTATTATTAAACCAGCTTATAATCCGTTCGATTTGAGAATGCATATTTCCAATCGTAAAAAAAAGAGAAAAATATATTTTGTTTCTTCTTCGTAGTACGACAAAAAAAAAAAAAAAAAAAAAATACGAAATGAAAAAATTCAAACGTGTACGAATATTGACAGCAACAAGCTCATTTCAAGTCGAATGGTCAAATTGGGGCTCCTACGGAAAAAAAACTGCTCATTTCTCTTTTAAATGAGCAAAACCCACATTGCTATATTCATTCTACACAGTACTTCCCATTTTTTTTTATTTCACTATGTTTTCAATAGCACAGTTCCCTGCTGCAAAAGTGTGACTTTTAATAATCATAAAAAACTAGGAGGTGAATAGTTATATATAACCCCACTAAGAACCCCATAAAACTGGAAGAAAACCGATGTTCTTCAATTGCATACACATTTTACAAGAACAACCTCAAAGAGATACGCCGGGCTCGGGCTCCAGCCCGGCGTAAATAATGCACATGTCTTTTCCTTTCTGCAGCAAGACAATCGGCAGACTATTTAAGATAAATTATTTATTTAAAAGTAAACTATTTATTTAAAAGTAAACATGACGTCATCTGTATACATACGTGCATTACTCAATGAGGTTGAGTTCATGGTCATATGTTCGAACTCTGATAGCAGCAGTTCTTCTGTCTCGTGATTGTGTCCTCTTCGTCATGAATTGCTCTATCACCCCTCAGATTTGGTCAATGACACTTATCAAATTTCAGACATCTGTCTATGCGATAGAATCAGACTATAATGATATATATTGCGAAGAGTAAAACTTGAATGGCTTGAACACCGTACTCTTGTTAACCCTGGCTGATTCGAACTCGTTCTTGAGTCCCTAGAAAATTCTCCCAAAGATATATTCGAGCCTTTAAGGTTCGAATATAGGATTATTACCATAATATTTAATATGCCATGTCAGAAAACGTACATTCAGGTAAGAACGGTATCAATCAACCAGCGGACACATGAGGTTTATTGATGATCTCATTACCGTCGTTACAACATCATGTTACATTGACGTTGATGAAACTGTCTGACCGTTAAGTGTCCACTGGGTGGAATCTGGTATTCTCATTCAACATTAAGCTACGTACAGTTCTAAATGAGGAATGATGGAATTTTCTGAGAAGAAAAGAAGTATACGTACATTTTAATATGATATTTATAATCACGAAAGTGACTGTTTACCAGGCGTAAACGCGTGTGATGTTGACAGCCCTGTTCTGTACATGCACCAGTTAGCATTTAAAAAGTTTCACATTAGCGCGGTGCATATTCAGGCGAATTAATAGAATGGACGGCCTTTGACGAACGCATATGACAGCAGACTTGGCTGTTTATTCTTGGGTATCAAACTAATGAGAACACAAACTGAGCTCCATTACCCCATTACGTTTAAATGAACAGCAAGGGTCCCGCCAAAACTGCGCCGACGTACTGGCTGATCTGGGCCTTCTTTGGTTTGTGGTTGCGATACGGTATACTTTCCTTGTCTCCGTATACACAAGGTAAATGCAACTAAGCTTAATGATTACACCTTGTACTTAGCCGCCATTTGTACATAAAGGAGACAAGTTTAATGACTTGTTTGTTTTCTGCATATCAAGCTCCTGAAAAAGGAAGCAAATTCTTTTCGTTTAGAGTAAACCTTTTTTAGACGGGGCTTGGTGTGTCTTGTTAAACAACCAGTACACTGTACCATATGTTTTGGCAGTATGATGACAGGATTGCGTAGACGAGACTTTATTCTTCCTATTGTAGCCAATATATTCCGACATTATTTATTCGGGTAGCTGAGCGGCTAAAAGCCAAGATTGTGCTATTCCGGATACAAGCATGAAACTTTCCACAATTGTTAAGGGTGCTAAGCCGATGATTTTCTGATATAGAACCACCTTGACAAATTTCCTCTGCGCATGCGCGAAGTAAAATTCCGGTGTATACAATTTGCACCAAATTTGAGTAAACTGGTAAATACTTGCAACTGGTGTCAATAAATTTGACTCAAAGGGTGCATTATGCCTTCATATAATTATTTCCCTGAATAATGGATAGTTCTACGCATGCGCAAAAACCTACTTCCGGTTTAGTGTATAATTTCTACGTTTTACTGATCAATGGGACAAATGCGTGCCTTCTTTTAAACAGATATATATATGTTTTACGTGATGCCCATCCTTACAGCTTTACGAGTTACACAGTAGATGGAAACAGGACACTGACTAACAATGTATGTATGCGCATGCGCAAAACATTACATTTCAATCACCAATGGTTTCGTCAACTTTTGCACCTAAACTCGCGACTTTGAACTTCCTAATGTCTAAGAATATCTGATTTGATCATTTCATAAAATTGTGCATGTTATATTTTTGGAGATCATTTACAACAACATGAATAAACACACACTTAGTTTGGTCCCCCGACGTTTTTGGGTTGCGCATACGCAGAAAAAAAGTACATGAAACTTCTGAAATTTAATTTGTTTTGCGCTTCAGAAACTGTTTTTGATTTTGTGCTTAGATAGACATAGCCACAGAAAGGCAAAGACCTAATGGCAGTTACCTTAACTATCACAGCCACCGTCACAGGCACAAAGAGTCGTGCATTGCAGGGCTGCTTTTTTGCACTTACAACGCTTAGTTTTGCAACCCTGGAGACAGCCACACCTTACTAATTCAAGTGAAGTTAATGATGCCTGTGGAATTGTGGTCCACAAAATAATCCAGTTTCCTGTTTCATCCAACCCCACTCGTCTGGACTTGGTAATGCTGGCGAGAGATTCAGCACTTGTCCCCAGATATGGCCTCCCTGATACGCTGCTCTCAGAATATGTTGGTGCAATGCTGCTTGCGTAGGAGGAAGCCTTTCCATTGATCGACCCTTCTTTGTAAATAATTGCTTTCTAGCAAAGTCAATACTTGAGCAAGTACTTGTTCCGTCATACAGTAGTATGACGAAACGTTCAATGCTTGATAAACAAGCTGTAGATGGCCTTTCTGGAGCTTTGCATAGTTGCTCAAAGCTTTCTGATACTTCAGGGAAGCTTACCCAAGTTTTCCAAGCACTCCGTTTACCATGGCCAAGGAAGGAAGAGGTCGTGTCACAGCCTGTTAGCGCGTGGAAGAATGGAAGACATTTAGATTTCCTTCTTCCTATCGCTTGTGCCACTAAATGAGATGCAATGTATTTTCGATGTTTTCCAACACCAAAGTCAAGCCATAGTTCATCTATTCCAAGTTGTTCAAAGACAGACACAGCTAGCACTACAACATCTGTATCAACAGTAGGGGTGGTCGGGTGGTGCGAAGGTGCTGTGTATCTTACATCACTGGGGCGTCCAACTGATATTGGCCTACAGTTGGGCAAGGCCTGCTATCCTTGTAGTGGGTAAGGGTAGAGGGGGGATGTTTTTATTTCTTCTGTTTCTTCACTTTCATTCCTGTTCCTCTTTCTTCCCTGTCCCTCTCTTTCATCTCCTCTACTCCCTCTTCTATCTCTTTTCTCCCTTTCTCTGGGAGACGACACAAAATGACCCTCAAGGGTTGACGTGTCGTTAAACCCCAACACAATCAATCAATCTGTATCAACAGTGCGAACAATCATTTTCTTATGCCCTCTGCTCGCTGCATCTGCAGCATGAACAAACATCCTTGTGTCTGCCTCTTCATGCAAACATGGAGCAAGCGATGTTGTATCTCGAACTGGAGAAACTAACACTTCAATACCGTCTGTGACCACGATCTCCTTGTTTGAATCGGACGCCCAAGCAGAAGAAACCTGTGAGAGATAGTGGAATAATTCTTCTTTATTGTCATCAACGCGCAAGAAATCTTGCCAGTTCTTTGGAACGGCTCTTGACGGGGTAACCCTCCGACGGATCCTTTTTCCACGCTTCTCTCGTGTTGAGGACTTCAAACTGTCAACTTTATATGTGTCCCAGACGATATCTACTCGGTCAACTGCATTTAGTTGCGACATGATATATGGTTTGAAAATATCTTGGGCGTACTGTTCAAATGTGGTAACTCCAATAGGTTTGAGCATCTGAACAATTGCGGCCCCATCTAAAATGATTGCACTTATTTCCTGAGGAGATTCTGTCACAAAAGGGACAAGTGTCTCAAAACAGACAAGTAAATCTGATTTTGCAGAGAATCGTAATTTTCCAGAGTCAGACAAAGACGGTGGAAAGGCTTGGTTCTCGTGTTTGAAGAATTCATCAACATCACCACCTCTATGCTGACATCCGATGTATGGAAAATAGAGCAGTGTCATTCTTGGCAAGGGCAAGCTCAGTTTTGCCTTTCGGTTGCGCCTTCTTATCCTGACTGTTAAATAGTACCAACTTATTTCTCGGTATACTGTCATACAGTGGCGTCGTTCTGTGAAAAGAGCCTCTCCTCAACAAATGTATCAAACTGCTCCTGACCGATTCGTTTGATTTCATCTACAGTTTACCGCATGGCTGAGTCAGCAATATCTTTCGTGTCAAGAGATATTAAATCACTACTTTCTTCCAGAAATGGATTACCAGATTCTTCGAAGTAGGATACCAAAACAGTCACTTGTTCAAAGAATGTTTTCTGAACGGCTCCCTGTTGTTCATGGTCACGTGTTTCATCGACATCTTCGGTCGTTAGCTGGTCTTCAAATTCAGCATTTATTCCTGTGATCTCTGGACCCGCCAGCATCCATCGACGGAGTGCACCGGGATTTTCTGTTAAACCCACAGCTCCTCCATCCCCCTTGACATACGCGTTGTTTTGTTCATGTGCGTGATCTATCGCGATTGCGGAAAAGAATCTCTGACTTTTCTGAATCGTAAACTTGCCAGCCTTAAACTCGTTTGCGATTTCTGGATGTTTTGAATCAAGACTAATCATATCCCATATGTACCTTACATAATTGGTGTGATCCAATGCTGACAGCCAAAGTGCAAGCTGTGTCAGTGAGTCGATGTATAGACCGAAATCGGACGTCCGGAGAGATCTGAAGAAAATCAAGATGGTGAGTATCAATTCGAGAGTGAGACTCCAGTATTTAAATTGTGGGATAGCCTGTTGCTGCTTCAAACACCAGCCATCAAAGTCTAACATGTCATCGGGGCTGGCTGCAGTCTTGTACTCTTCATATGCATGTTTTTGTAAAATAATGCAGCGGCTGTTACCTGATGAGCATGCCTAGTCCTAGTTATGTGGCTGGCTTTAAGGAAATAATCTGCCATACCAACTTTAGCAACCCCTGCTTGTACAAGACAGTCTGTCCAACCACTGCCATCCAGCCATCCACCGAGGGCTTTGAAAGCTGCCATCTCGATATGAAGACCTCCTAACATCACCACAAATTGGTCTTCACCAAATTGCTCTGGCCAGTTCCATTGTACTTGTTTGGCAATGGCATAGAGGGGTAGATCAAAGGTAACAACTGGAATTTGGCCGGGGTTGAGAAATTGGACTGCCTTTCTAACAACACTCATTGAGTGCCTTATCATTGCAGGAGAGTGAGCTTGTTCCTTGAACAAGGGGAGCATAGCTCCAAGAGAAATACTTTGAGACAGCTCATTATGTAAACTGGCATGGTAAGCTTCCCAAGATATGTATTCATCCTTTTGTACGTCGCCCTGCGTCAGTTTTTCGAAAACATTTTCTAGCCAGCTTCTTTCGCATTGAAAGGCATTTGGTAAAGACATACCGTTTCCTATAAGATCGCCATTTTGGGGCGGTACCACGGGAGTCAAAGGAGAATCAAAGGCGGTACAGTTGTGTACGATTCTTGTTATGTCTTAATGGCCTTGCTGGTTGAGGATGTTTCAATGACTACGACTTAACGAGACTGGCCCTCATTTTCAGCTGTTGGGTGCTGAAACATTGATATGCCAGTTGCATGAAACGAGTCTGTGGCTGTTGTTGAACTCGGATTATGGTCTATATTGTCAACAGCCGCTGTTGTGAAGAGGTTTGTTCTGAGTTTCGGTGGGCATACAACTTGCTCCTGCTCAAAACGTCTACAAACACTATTTGCAAGGTCTGCAGACAACCGAAGTACTCTATCATATGAAATACACAGACCTAGGTGAGAGAGTTTGTCGACAAGGTCTTTTTTTCGTGTATGTGCATGCAAAAGCAGGCCAAGGTAAATAAAAAGGGGCGTTTCGGAGGATCGCGTATGGCGTTCATGTGTCTGTTTTCGTTTCGTTTTATTGTGTTGAAAGCAATAAGCTGTGATATGGCAAGCGCATTGTTTGATTGAGCGTTCTGATCTTTGATATTCGGACCTTCATGTATCATGCGCACTAAGCCTAACAAAGACACGGGACAGAAGATGTTTGACGGTCATCATCAAAACTACCACTGAATTCATCTGTGGAAGACCTTAAATCAAACAAATCCCTTGGATAATCCTTGCTGCTTTTGCCAGAACCACAGCATCATTATCGTAATCCATATCGCATGCAGCACTCAACACATGTCCTATGTCGGATTCAAATGCTAACACAACCTGTTTTCCTTGTGGGTGAGCTTTTAGATCAGGAATGCTGGCTAAGATTCTCTCTTTAAGTTTGGTAGAATGCACTCGTTTTTCTACATTCAAACCAAGTTCTTTGATGCGAGATGTATAAAGAATTAACAGATCAGACAGCTGAAAAACAGGAGCTATTGAAGACTCTGTACGAGCATCTTCTATATATGAAACAAGTTCTGCCAGTGCCAAGCTGTTAATCATATCTTCATTGCTTACTGCTGCGCGTTTGCTGCGCTCAAGACTTCTAACACGGTTATAAAGACCAGTAAGGCATTTCGGGTGGTTAACTTCCTGTGCCATCACATCACCTGCACTCAACTTTGCAAGCAAAGCCTCGTCTTCGAGAAGCCTAGCTCTTTCCAAAGCTCGAGAATTAACTTTGAATGTCATTGCCTCACGGCTTTCCTCGTCACGGATTACCTGGTCACAGAACAGACATGCAACTTTTTGTCTACTTTTGCTTTTTTCTGAGACCGTGTATATTTCCCGCCAACGGAGTCGAGCTCCTTGAAATTGTCAGACCTGCGCTTTTCTGCCCTTTCCAATTTAGTTGCATTAAACTTGCAGCGACAGGATTTGTGCCATGAGGCTTTTCGACAACGCAGGGTTGCTTCTATACCATCGCCATCATCAAGTCTTTCTAACGAGATCTAGACTGGAAGTTCGTCAATATTCAAAAATCTCATTAGATTTTCTGTAAAAGACTTGTAACCCGCACCTGCGTCTTTTCTCTTTGAGTCTGCTGGACACTCGAAGCGCTCATCTGTCACATCTTGACAGATAATGCATTTTGTCCAGTCAGAACTAAAATGCGAATCACTGAAAGAAGCAGGCGGCGAAAGTGAGGCCACCTCAGCTAATTTAATGCGTTTAGCTCTACTAATTCAGTTTGTGGAAAAAACCTCAAACGAAAGATTGAACACGTGGCTGTATCGTCTACGATGTAACCGTATTGATGACGTCACGGTAAAATTTCAATCTACTTTCGTTTTCCAATGCGAAATGGCATGACGTCATCAGTAGTAAATACAACGTCCCACATTTCTGGAGCAACGTCTCCAAAGAGACCTAAAATAAGAATTTGACGGGGACGTAAAGCCTAGATGAAAACAAACAAATAAACCTTTGCCTGGACAGGCTTTTCTTAGTCACTCAAATTGGATAAGTTCCGCAATTATAGATCTACGCAAAACATATTTATTGCATTTATGACCATTTATAGCGATGTTATTTATAGTAAACAGCCCAAAAGGCATTGCGCATGCGCAATTAATAATTTCTAATGCAGTTGTTTATTTATAAAAATGTTTCAAGAACGGTACAACGTTTCCGCTTAAATAATAGTTTGACTGCACCTATTACAATTCAAGCATGTTCGGTAACAGACCAAAACAAGCAAAAATGGACCGCACATTCAACAAAAAATGGACTGCGCATGCGCAATATACATTTTCCAAGTGAGCTGTATATCTGGAAACGCTTTGTCAGTCAAGCTATGCAACTGTACCAAGTTTCATTATTCTTATAAAAAGGTAGGCCATGGTGTTGTATCTTACACAATTTTCATGTTTATACAAAAACGGGTTGCGCGAAAATGCACTGCGCATGCGCAGTGAACATTTGTCAAGGTGGTTCTATATCTAAAAATGCTTAGTCGGTCATGGTCTACAACTATGCCAAAAACCATGCTTGTATCCGGAATAGCACAATCCATTGAAAATATGGCTCTTAGCCGTTCTGCTAGGGCCGCAAGAGTGGTCTAAACTTTAGGAACGTGTTTTTTTTTTTTTAGCTCACTTGAGCCGAGGGCTCAAGGTGAGCTTTTGTGATCACTCACCGTCCGTCGTATTCCGTCTGTCCGTCCGTCCGTCCGTTCACAATCTTTAAACAACATCTCCTCCTAAACCACTGATTGGATTTTCACCAAACTTCACAGAAATGATCCTTAGTTGGTCCTCTTTCAGAGCTGTTCAAATGGTTCCGGTCCATTGCATATCTAGGTCCCAGGAGCTAAAAATAGATTTTTTAACGAAAAACTTAAAAAATATTGTCAGAAACCACTAGACCGATTTCAATATAATTTTGCAGAAATGTTCCTTTGATGATCCTCTACCAAGATTGTTCAAGCCATTTGGATTCGAGAAAAAACATGGCCGCCAGGGGGCGGGGCTTATTTTCCCTATATAATCTATATAGAAAACTTTAAAAGTCTTCTTGTCAGAAACCACTGGACCGATTTCAATATAATTTTGCAGAAATGTTCGTTTGGTGATCCTCTACCAAGATTATTCAAGCCATTTGGATTCGTCAAGAAACATGGCCGCCAGGGGGCGAAGCTTATTTTCCCTATATATCTATATGGAAAATTTTAAAAATCTTCTTGTCAGAAACCACTGGACCGATTTCAATATAATTTTGCAGAAATGTTTCTTTGGTGATCCTCTACCAAGATTATTCAAGCCATTTGGATTCGTCAAAAAAACATGGTCGCCAGGGGGCTGGGCTTATTTTCCCTATATATCTATATAGAAAAGTTTAAAAATCTTCTTGTCAGAAACCACTGGATGGATTTCAATATAACACGGCAGGAATGTTTCTTTTGTAACCTTCTACCAAGATTATTCAAGCTGTCATGATTCGTCAAAAACCATGGCCGCCAAGGAGTGGGGCTTTTTTCCTCTATATATCCATATAGAAAACTTTAAAAATCTTCATGTCAGAAAGCACTGGACAGATTTCCATATAACTAGGCAAAAATGTTTCCTTGGTGATCCTCTACCAAGATTGTTCAAGCTTGTTGTCATGATTTGTCAAACGACATGGCCGCTAGGGGGCGGGGCTTATTAGCTCACCTGAGCTCTGCTCAGGATGAGCTATTGTGATCACTTTTCGTCCGTCGTCCATGCGTCCGTCCGTTAACATTTTCAAACGACTTCTCCTCTGAAGCCGCTGAGCCAATTTTGCTCAAATATCATATGTAGCCTCCTTAGGGTGGGGGAACGAAAAATTGCTAAAATGGTCGCGGTCCGTTGACCAAGATTGCCGCCACGCCCATATATGGTAAAAACCTTTAAAAATCTTCTCCTCCAGAACCGAGAATGCCTTGGGGCTGAACTTTTGCAGGAATCATTGGGGACGGGAGGCCTACCAAAATTGCTAAAAGAATTGTCGTACGTTGACGTTTTACCTTTTTACGGCAAGGTCAAGATTGCTTCCCTATGCATTTTTATGGGAAAAACCTTTAAAAATCTTCTCCAAAACTGAGCATGCCTTATGGCTGAATCTTTGCATATATCTTCGGGAACAGGAGGGCTACCAAAAATGCTAAAATAATGGTCGTACATTGACATTTGACCTTTTTACAGTGAGGTCAATTTTGCTTCCTTATGCATTTGTATGGAAAAAATGTTCAGAATTTCAAACAACTTCTCCTCTGGAGCCTCTGGGCCAATTTTGCTCAAATTTCATATGGAGCCTCCTTAGATAGGGGGAACAAAAGATTGTTAAAATGGTCACGGTTCGTTGACCAAGATGGCCGCCATGCCCATATATGGTAAAAACCTTTAAAAATCCTCTTCACAGGAACCGAGGATGCTTTGGGGCTGAATATTTGCATAAATCATCGGGGACAGGGGGTCTACCAAAGTTGCTAAAATAATGGTCATACATTGACATTTGACCTTTTTACGGCAAGGTCAAGTTTGCTTCCTTACGCATTTGTATGGGAAAAAACATTTAAAAATCTTATTCTCGAAAACCGAGGATGGCTTGTGACTGAATCTTTGCATATATCATCTGGAACGGGCGGTCTACCAAAGTTGCTAAAATAATTGTCATACATTGACATTTAAGCTTTTTACGGCGAGGTCAACTTTGCTTCTGTATGCATTTGTATGGGCCCCATACATTTGCGTGGAAAAAATGTTGATAATTTCAAATGGCTTTGCCTCTGAAGCCTCTGGGCCAGTGTTGCTCAAATTTCATGCGGAGCCTCCGTGGGCAGGAAAGAGATTAAAAGTCACAAAAGGTGACCGTCACCGATCGAGCTGAAACTAGCACCAAACATTGTCCTAGTGCCATAGAACATAAAACAATATTTGTCAGAAAATTCGGACTTTGCATTAGTAAGTTATTAGGGGTCAAACATTAGCAAATATCAACTTTCAGGGGCCATAACTCGAAAAAGGGGCGATAAGAAATTTTGGGCACTTGGCCCCAGGGAGTCATTGGTCCAGACCTTTCGTCTGGCACCAGTTTCATCCCGATCGGTGAAGGTCGCATTAGGCAGGAAATCGTAAAAACCCTAATAACTCCATCAGTTCGCAACAGACAGTTGCGCTTTTTATAAGGTTTATATAGGTCTTAGGGAGGTACATTTCCGTGCCAAATTGTATGGCGCTGCATGCAGCAGAAGCAAAGCTATAAGGACTGGAAATGCGTCCCTAGGTCTCGCCTGCTGAACAAAGAGATTAAAAGTCACTAAAGGTGACCTTCACCGATCGAGCTGAAACTAGCACCAAACATAAAACAATATTTGTCAGAAAATTCGGACTTTGCGTTAGTACGTTATTAGGGGTCAAACATTAGCAAATATCAAATTTCAGGGGCCATAACTCGAAAAAGGGACGGTAAGAAATTTTGGGCACTTGGCCCCAGGGAGTCATTTGTCCAGACCTTTCGTCTGGCACCAGTTTCATCCCGATCGGTGAAAGTCGCATTAGGCTCAAACTTGCAGTCCAAAGTTGGTAGGGAATGTCTGAAAATTTGACCCCTAATAAACTGTCTGCTGTTCATCCGATTAAGCTGAAATTTGGAACGTTTGTAGAACCTATCCGTACAAACATGCCTGCACCATCCGGGATGCGGTCAGTGGAATAGCGCGTGCACTATGAGGCGCCAAATATTCAATAAGTAAACCTTTTTACGCCTACAGCAGCCAAAGGAAAGCATCCTCGGTGCTGCAAATTTATGCGCATGCGCAAATCATTATTGTCTACAAACGTAAAGGGTAGTCAAGGGATTCGAGGCAAGGCGTCTTGCTGAAAATGGGTCCTCAAGTTTGCATTGCACCCTATGGGATTTTGGGCGAGAAAACATAAATACCTTAATAACTCCATCAGTTCGCAACAGACAGGTGCGCTTTTTATAAGGTTTATAGGTCTTAGGAAGGTACATTTCCGTGCAAAATTGTATGGCGCTGCATGCAGTAGAAGCAAAGATATAAGGACTGGAAATGCATCCCTAGGTCTCGCCTGCTGAACAAAGAGATTAAAAGTCACTAAAAGTGACCTTCACCGATCGACCTGAAACTAGCACCAAACATTGTCCTAATACCATAGAACATAAAACAATATTTGTCAGAAAATTCGGACTTTGCGTTAGTAAGTTATTAGGGGTCAAACATTAGCAAATATCAACTTTCAGGGGCCATAACTCGAAAAAGGGGCGATAAGAAATTTTGGGCACTTGGCCCCAGGGAGTCATTGGGCCAGACCTTTCGTCTGGCACCAGTTTCATCCCGATTTGTGAAGGTCGCATTAGGCTCAAACTTGCAGTCCAAAGTTGGTAGGGAATATCTGAAACTTTGACGCCTAATAACTCGTCTGCTGTTCATCCAGTTGAGCTGAAATTTGGAACGTTTGTAGAGCCCATCCATACAAACATGCCTGCACCATCCGAGATGCGGTCAGTGGAACAGCACGTGCACTATGGGGCGCCAAATATGCAATAAATAAACCTTTTTACGCCTACAGCAGCCAAAGGAAAATATCCTCGGTGCTGCAAATTTATGCGGATGCGCAGATCATTAATGTCTACAAATGTAAAGGGTAGTCAAGGGATTCGAGGCAAGGCGTCTTGCTGAAAATGGGTCCTCAAGTTTGCATTGCACCCTATGGGATTTTGGGCGGGAAAACGTAAATACCCTAATAACTCCATCAGTTCGCAACAGACAGGTGCGCTTTTTATAAGGTTTATAGGTCTTAGGAAGGTACATTTCCGTGCAAAACATGTATGGCGCTGCATGCAGTAGAAGCAAAGATATAAGGACTGGAAATGCCTCCCTCGGTCTCGCCTGCTGAACAAAGAGATTAAAAGTCACTAAAGGTGACCTTCACCGATCGAGCTGAAACTAGCACCAAACATTGTCGTAGTACTTTACAACATAAAACAATATTTGTCAGAAAATTCGGTCTTTGCGTTAGTAAGTTATTAGGGGTCAAACATTAGCAAATATCAACTTTCAGGGGCCATAACTCGAAAAAAGGGCGATTAGAAATTTTGGGCACTTGGCCCCAGGGAGTCATTGGGCCAGACCTTTCGTCTGGCACCAGTTTCATCCCGATCGGTGAAGGTCGCATTAGGCTCAAACTTGCAGTCCAAAGTTGGTAGTGAATGTCTGAAACTTTGACCCCTAATAACTCGTCTGCTAGTCATTCGGTTGAGCTGAAATTTGGAACGTTTGTAGAGCCCATCCATACAAACATGCCTGCACCATCCGGGACGCTATCGGAGGAATAGCACGTGCACTGTGGGGCGCCAAAAATTCAATAAATAAACCTTTTTACGCCTACAGCAGCCAAAGGAAAGCATCCTCGGTGCTGCAAATTTATGCGCATGCGCAGATCATTAATGTCTACAAATGTAAAGGGTACTCAAGGGATTCGAGGCAAGGCGTCTTGCTGAAAATGGGTCCTCAAGTTTGCATTGCACCCTATGGGATTTTGGGCGTGAAAACGTAAATACCCTAATAACTCCATCAGTTCGTAACAGACAGGTGCGCTTTTTATAAGGTTTATAGGTCTTAGGGAGGTACATTTCCGTGCAAAATTGTATGGCGCTGCATGCAGTAGAAGCAAAGATATAAGGACTGGAAATGCGTCCCTAGGTCTCGCCTGCTGAACAAAGAGATTAAAAGTTACTAAAGGTGACCTTCACCGATCGAGCTGAAACTAGCACCAAACATTGTCCTAGTACCATAGAACATAAAACAATATTTGTCAGAAAATTCGGACTTTGCGTTAGTAAGTTATTAGGGGTCAAACATTAGCAAATATCAACTTTCAGGGAGCATAACTCGAAAAAGGGGCGATAAGAAATTTTGGGCACTTGGCCCCAGGGAGTCATTGGTCCAGACCTTTCGTCTGGCACCAGTTGCATCCCGATCGGTGAAGGTCGCATTAGGCTCAAACTTGCAGTCCAAAGTTGATAGGGAATGTCTGAAACTTTGACCCCTAATAACTCGTCTGCTGTTCATCCGGTTGAGCTGAAATTTGGAACGTTTGTAGAGCCCATCCATACAAACATGCCTGCACCATCCGGGATGCGGTCAGTGGAATAGCACGTGCACTATGGGGCGCCAAATATTCAATAAATAAACATTTTTACGCCTACAGCAGCCAAAGGAAAACATCCTCGGTGCTGCAAATTTATGCGCATGCGCAGATCATTAATGTCTACAAATGTAAAGGGTAGTCAAGGGATTCGAGGCAAGGCGTCTTGTTGAAAATAGGTCCTCAAGATTGCATTGCACCCTATGGGATTTTGGGCGGGAAAACGTAAATACCCTAATAACTCCATCAGTTCGCAACAGACAGGTGCGCTTTTTAAAAGGTTTATAGGTCTTAGAGAGGTACATCTCCGTGCAAAATTGTATGGCACTGCATGCAGTAGAAGCAAAGATATAAGGACTGGAAATGCGTCCCTAGGTCTCGCCTGCTGAACAAAGAGATTAAAAGTCACGAAAGTTGACCTTCACCGATCGAGCTGAAACTAGCACCAAACATTGTCCTAGTACCATAGAACATAAAACAATATTTGTCAGAAAATTCGGACTTTGCGTTAGTAAGTTATTAGGGGTCAAACATTAGCAAATATCAACTTTCAGGGGCCATAACTCGAAAAAGGGGCGATAAGAAATTTTGGGCACTTGGCCCCAGGGAGTCATTGGTCCAGACCTTTCGTCTGGCACCAGTTTCATCCCGATCGGTGAAGGTCGCATTAGGCTCAAACTTGCAGTCCAAAGTTGGTAGGGAATGTCTGAAACTTTGACCCCTAATAACTCGTCTGCTGTTCATCCGGTTGAGCTGAAATTTGGAACGTTTGTAGAGCCCATCCATACAAACATGCCTGCACCATCCGGGATGCGGTCAGTGGAAAAGCACGTGCACTATGGGGCGCCAAAAATTCAATAAATAAACCTTTTTACGCCTACAGCAGCCAAAGGAAAGCATCCTCGGTGCTGCAAATTTATGCGCATGCGCAGATCATTAATGTCTACAAACGTAAAGGGTAGTCCAGGGATTCGAGGCAAGGCGTCTTGCTGAAAATGGGTCCTCAAGTTTGCATTGCACCCTATGGGATTTTGGGCGGGAAAACGTAAATACCCTAATAACTCCATCAGTTCGCAACAGACAGGTGCGTTTTTTATAAGGTTTATAGGTCTTAGGAAGGTACATTTCCGTGCAAAATTGTATGGCGCTGCATGCAGAAGAAGCAAAGATATAAGGACTGGAAATGCGTCCCTAGGTCTCGCCTGCTGAACAAAGAGATTAAAAGTCACTAAAGGTGACCTTCACCGATCGAGCTGAAACTAGCACCAAACATTGTCCTAGTACCATAGAACATAAAACAATATTTGTCAGAAAATTCGGACTTTGCGTTAGTAAGTTATTAGGGGTCAAACATTAGCAAATATCAACTTTCAGGGGCCATAACTCGAAAAAGGGGCGATAAGAAATTTTGGGCACTTGGCCCCAGGGAGTCATTGGTCCAGACCTGTCGTCTGGCACCAGTTTCATCCCGATCGGTGAAGGTCGCATTAGGCTCAAACTTGCAGTCCAAAGTTGGTAGGGAATGTCTGAAACTTTGACCCCTAATAACTCGTCTGCTGTTCATCCGGTTGAGCTGAAATTTGGAACGTTTGTAGAGCCCATCCATACAAACATGCCTGCACCATCCGGGATGCGGTCAGTGGAAAAGCACGTGCACTATGGGGCGCCAAAAATTCAATAAATAAACCTTTTTACGCCTACAGCAGCCAAAGGAAAGCATCCTCGGTGCTGCAAATTTATGCGCATGCGCAGATCATTAATGTCTACAAACGTAAAGGGTAGTCCAGGGATTCGAGGCAAGGCGTCTTGCTGAAAATGGGTCCTCAAGTTTGCATTGCACCCTATGGGATTTTGGGCGGGAAAACGTAAATACCCTAATAACTCCATCAGTTCGCAACAGACAGGTGCGTTTTTTATAAGGTTTATAGGTCTTAGGAAAGTACATTTCCGTGCAAAATTGTATGGCGCTGCATGCAGAAGAAGCAAAGATATAAGGACTGGAAATGCGTCCCTAGGTCTCGCCTGCTGAACAAAGAGATTAAAAGTCACTAAAGGTGACCTTCACCGATCGAGCTGAAACTAGCACCAAACATTGTCCTAGTACCATAGAACATAAAACAATATTTGTCAGAAAATTCGGACTTTGCGTTAGTAAGTTATTAGGGGTCAAACATTAGCAAATATCAACTTTCAGGGGCCATAACTCGAAAAAGGGGCGATAAGAAATTTTGGGCACTTGGCCCCAGGGAGTCATTGGTCCAGACCTTTCGTCTGGCACCAGTTTCATCCCGATCGGTGAAGGTCGCATTAGGCTCAAACTTGCAGTCCAAAGTTGGTAGGGAATGTCTGAAACTTTGACCCCTAATAACTCGTCAGCTGTTCATCCGGTTGAGCTGAAATTTGGAACGTTTGTAGAGCCCATCCATACAAACATGCCTGCACCATCCGGGATGCGGTCAGTGGAAAAGTACGTGCACTATGGGGCGCCAAAAATTCAATGAATAAACCTTTTTACGCCTACAGCAGCCAAAGGAAAGCATCCTCGGTGCTGCAAATTTATGCGCATGCGCAGATCATTAATGTCTACAAACGTAAAGGGTAGTCCAGGGATTCGAGGCAAGGCGTCTTGCTGAAAATGGGTCCTCAAGTTTGCATTGCACCCTATGGGATTTTGGGCGGGAAAACGTAAATACCCTAATAACTCCATCAGTTCGCAACAGACAGGTGCGTTTTTATAAGGTTTATAGGTCTTAGGAAGGTACATTTCCGTGCAAAATTGTATGGCGCTGCATGCAGAAGAAGCAAAGATATAAGGACTGGAAATGCGTCCCTAGGTCTCGCCTGCTGAACAAAGAGATTAAAAGTCACGAAAGGTGACCTTCACCGATCGAGCTGAAACTAGCACCAAACATTGTCCTAGTACCATAGAACATAAAACAATATTTGTCAGAAAATTCGGACTTTGCGTTAGTAAGTTATTAGGGGTCAAACATTAGCAAATATCAACTTTCAGGGAGCATAACTCGAAAAAGGGGCGATAAGAAATTTTGGGCACTTGGCCCCAGGGAGTCATTGGTCCAGACCTTTCGTCTGGCACCAGTTGCATCCCGATCGGTGAAGGTCGCATTAGGCTCAAACTTGCAGTCCAAAGTTGATAGGGAATGTCTGAAACTTTGACCCCTAATAACTCGTCTGCTGTTCATCCGGTTGAGCTGAAATTTGGAACGTTTGTAGAGCCCATCCATACAAACATGCCTGCACCATCCTGGATGCGGTCAGTGGAATAGCACGTGCACTATGGGGCGCCAAATATTCAATAAATAAACATTTTTACGCCTACAGCAGCCAAAGGAAAACATCCTCGGTGCTGCAAATTTATGCGCATGCGCAGATCATTAATGTCTACAAATGTAAAGGGTAGTCAAGGGATTCGAGGCAAGGCGTCTTGTTGAAAATAGGTCCTCAAGATTGCATTGCACCCTATGGGATTTTGGGCGGGAAAACGTAAATACCCTAATAACTCCATCAGTTCGCAACAGACAGGTGCGCTTTTTAAAAAGGTTTATAGGTCTTAGAGAGGTACATCTCCGTGCAAAATTGTATGGCACTGCATGCAGTAGAAGCAAAGATATAAGGACTGGAAATGCGTCCCTAGGTCTCGCCTGCTGAACAAAGAGATTAAAAGTCACGAAAGGTGACCTTCACCGATCGAGCTGAAACTAGCACCAAACATTGTCCTAGTACCATAGAACATAAAACAATATTTGTCAGAAAATTCGGACTTTGCGTTAGTAAGTTATTAGGGGTCAAACATTAGCAAATATCAACTTTCAGGGGCCATAACTCGAAAAAGGGGCGATAAGAAATTTTGGGCACTTGGCCGCAGGGAGTCGTTGGTCCAGACCTTTCGTCTGGCACCAGTTTCATCCCGATCGGTGAAGGTCGCATTAGGCTCAAACTTGCAGTCCAAAGTTGGTAGGGAATGTCTGAAACTTTGACCCCTAATAACTCGTCTGCTGTTCATCCGGTTGAGCTGAAATTTGGAACGTTTGTAGAGCCCATCCATACAAACATGCCTGCACCATCCGGGATGCGGTCAGTGGAATAGCACGTGCACTATGGGGCGCCAAAAATTCAATAAATAAACCTTTTTACGCCTACAGCAGCCAAAGGAAAGCATCCTCGGTGCTGCAAATGTATGCGCATGCGCAGATCATTAATGTCTACAAACGTAAATGGTAGTCTAGGGATTCGAGGCAAGGCGTCTTGCTGAAAATGGGTCCTCAAGTTTGCATTGCACCCTATGGGATTTTGGGCGGGAAAACGTAAATACCCTAATAACTCCATCAGTTCGCAACAGACAGGTGCGCTTTTTATAAGGTTTATAGGTCTTAGGGAGGTACATTTCCGTGCAAAATTGTACGGCGCTGCATGCAGTAGAAGCAAATATATAAGGACTGGAAATGCGTCCCTAGGTCTCGCCTGCTGAACAAAGAGATTAAAAGTCACTGAAGGTCACCTTCACCTATCGAGCTGAAACTAGCACCAAACATTGTCCTAGTACCATAGAACATAAAACAATATTTGTCAGAAAATTCGGACTTTTCGTTAGTAAGTTATTAGGGGTCAAACATTAGCAAATATCAATTTTCAGGGGCCATAACTCGAAAAAGGGGCGATAAGAAATTTTGGGCACTTGGCCCCAGGGAGTCATTGGGCCAGACCTTTCGTCTGGCACCAGTTTCATCCCGATCGGTGAAGGTCGCATTAGGCTCAAACTTGCAGTCCAAAGTTGGTAGGGAATGACTGAAAAGTTGACCACTAATAACTCATCTGCTGTTGATCCGGTTGAGCTGAAATTTGGAATGTTTGTAGAGCCCATCCATACAAACATGCCTGCACCATCCGGGATGCAGTCAGTGAAATAGCACTTGTACTATGGGGCGCCAAATATTCAATAAATAAACCTTTTTACGCCTACAGCAGCCAAAGGAAAGCATCCTTGGTGCTGCAAATGTATGCGCATGCGCAGATCATTAATGTCTACAAACGTAAAGGGTAGTCAAGGGATTCGAGGCAAGGCGTCTTGCTGAAAATGGGTCCTCAAGTTTGCATTGCACCCTATGGGATTTTGGGCGGGAAAACGTAAATACCCTAAAAACTCCATCAGTTCGCAACAGACAGGTGCGCTTTTTATAAGGTTTATAGGTCTTAGGAAGGTACATTTCCGTGCAAAACATGTATGGCGCTGCATGCAGTAGAAGCAAAGATACAAGGACTGGAAATGCGTCCCTAGGTCTCGCCTGCTGAACAAAGAGATTAAAAGACACTAAAGGTGACCTTCACCGATCGAGCTGAAACTAGCACCAAACATTGTCCTAGTACCATAGAACATAAAACAATATTTGTCAGAAAATTCGGACTTTGCGTTAGTAAGTTATTAGGGGTCAAACATTAGCAAATATCAACTTTCAGGGGCCATAACTCGAAAAAGGGGCGGTAAGAAATTTTTGGCACTTGGCCCCAGGGAGTCATTGGGCCAGACCTTTCGTCTGGTACCAGTTTCATCCCGATCGGTGAAGGTCGCATTAGGCTCAAACTTGAAGTCCAAAGTTGGTAGGGAATATCTGAAACTTTGACGCCTAATAACTCGTCTGCTGTTCATCCGGTTGAGCTGAAATTTGGAACGTTTGTAGAGCCCATCCATACAAACATGCCTGCTCCATCCGGGATGCTGTCAGTGGAATAGCTCGTGCACTATGGGGCGCCAAATATGCAATAAATAACCTTTTTACGCCTACAGCAGCCAAAGGAAAATATCCTCGGTGCTGCAAATTTATGCGGATGCGCAGATCATTAAATGTCTACAAATGCAAAGGGTAGTCAAGGGATTCGAGGGAAGGCGTCTTGCTGAAAATGGGTCCTCAAGTTTGCATTGCACCCTATGGGATTTTGGGCGGGAAAACGTAAATACCCTAATAACTCCATCAGTTCGCAAAAGACAGGTGCGCTTTTTATAAGGTTTATAGGTCTTAGGAAGGTACATTTCCGTGCAAAACATGTATGGCACTGCATGCAGTAGAAGCAAAGATATAAGGACTGGAAATGCCTCCCTCGGTCTCGCCTGCTGAACAAAGAGATTAAAAGTCACTAAAGGCGACCTTCACCGATCGAGCTGAAACTAGCACCAAACATTGTCGTAGTACTTTACAACATAAAACAATATTTGTCAGAAAATTCGATCTTTGCGTTAGTAAGTTATTAGGGGTCAAACATTAGCAAATATCAACTTTCAGGGGCCATAACTCGAAAAAGGGACGGTTAGAAATTTTGGGCACTTGGCCCCAGGGAGTCATTGGTCCAGACCTTTCGTCTGGCACCAGTTTCATCCCGATCGGTGAAGGTCGCATTAGGCTCAAACTTGCAGTCCAAAGTTGGTAGTGAATGTCTGAAACTTTGACCCCTAATAACTCGTCTGCTAGTCATTCGGTTGAGCTGAAATTTGGAACGTTTGTAGAGCCAATCCATACAAACATGCCTGCACCATTCGGGACGCTATCGGAGGAATAGCACGTGCACTATGGGGCGCCAAAAATTCAATAAATAAACCTTTTTACGCCTACAGCAGCCAAAGGAAAGCATCCTCGGTGCTGCAAATTTATGCGCATGCGCAGATCATTAATGTCTACAAATGTAAAGGGTACTCAAGGGATTCGAGGCAAGGCGTCTTGCTGAAAATGGGTCCTCAAGTTTGCATTGCACCCTATGGGATTTTGGGCGGGAAAACGTAAATACCCTAATAACTCCATCAGTTCGCAACAGACAGGTGCGCTTTTTATAAGGTATATAGGTCTTAGGGAGGTACATTTCCGTGCAAAATTGTATGGCGCTGCATGCAGTAGAAGCAAAGATATAAGGACTGGAAATGCGTCCCTAGGTCTCGCCTGCTGAACAAAGAGATTAAAAGTTACTAAAGGTGACCTTCACCGATCGAGCTGAAACTAGCACCAAACATTGTCCTAGTACCATAGAACATAAAACAATATTTGTCAGAAAATTCGGACTTTGCGTTAGTAAGTTATTAGGGGTCAAACATTAGCAAATATCAACTTTCAGGGGCCATAACTCGAAAAAGGGGCGATAAGAAATTTTGGGCACTTGGCCCCAGGGAGTCATTGGTCCAGACCTTTCGTCTGGCACCAGTTTCATCCCGATCGGTGAAGGTCGCATTAGGCTCAAACTTGCAGTCCAAAGTTGGTAGGGAATGTCTGAAACTTTGACCCCTAATAACTCGTCTGCTGTTCATCCGGTTGAGCTGAAATTTGGAACGTTTGTAGAGCCCATCCATACAAACATGCCTGCACCATCCGGGACGCTGTCGGAGGAATAGCACTTGCACTATGGGGCGCCAAATATTCAATAAATAAACCTTTTTACGCCTACAGCAGCCAAAGCAAAGAATCCTCGGTGCTGCAAATTTATGCGCATGCGCAGATCATTAATGTCTACAAACGTAAAATGTAGTCAAGGGATTCGAGGCAAGGCGTCTAAACGAAAATAGGTCTTCAAGTTTGCATTGCACCCTATGGGATTTTGGGCGGGAAAACGTAAATACCCTAATAACTCCATCAGTTCGCAACAGACAGGTGCGCTTTTTATAAGGTATATAGGTCTTAGGGAGGTACATTTCCGTGCAAAATTGTATGGCGCTGCATGCAGTAGAAGCAAAGATATAAGGACTGGAAATGCGTCCCTAGGTCTCGCCTGCTGAACAAAGAGATTAAAAGTCACTAAAGGTGACCTTCACCGATCGAGCTGAAACTAGCACCAAACATTGTCCTAGTACCATAGAACATAAAACAATATTTGTCAGAAAATTCGGACTTTGTGTTAGTAAGTTATTAGGGGTCAAACATTAGCAAATATCAACTTTCAGGGGCCATAACTCGAAAAAGGGGCGATAAGAAATTTTGGGCACTTGGCCCCAGGGAGTCATTGGTCCAGACCTTTCGTCTGGCACCAGTTTCATCCCGATCGGTGAAGGTCGCATTAGGCTCAAACCTGCAGTCCAAAGTTGGTAGGGAATGTCTGAAACTTTGACCCCAAATAACTCGTCTGCTGTTCATCCGGTTGAGCTGAAATTTGGAACGTTTGTAGAGCCCATCCATACAAACATGCATACACCATCCGGGATGCGGTCAGTGGAATAGCACGTGCACTATGGGGCGCCAAAAATGCAACAAATAAACCTTTGTACGCCTACAGCAGCCAAAGGAAAGCATCCTCGGTGCTGCAAATTTATGCGCATGCGCAGATCATTAATGTCTACAAACGTAAAGGGTAGTCAAGGGATTTGAGGCAAGGCGTCTTGCTGAAAATGGGTCCTCAAGTTTGCATTGCACCCTATGGGATTTTGGGCGGGAAAACGTAAATACCCTAATAACTCCATCAGTTCGCAACAGACAGGTGCGCTTTTAATAAAGTTTATAGGTCTTAGAGAGGTGCATTTCCGTGCAAAATTGTATGGCGCTGCATGCAGTAGAAGCAAAGATATAAGGACTGGAAATGCGTCCCTAGGTCTCGCCTGCTGAACAAAGAGATTAAAAGTCACTAAAGGTGACCTTCACCGATCGAGCTGAAACTAGCACCAAACATTGTCCTGGTACCATAGAACATGAAAGAATATTTGTCAGAAAATTCGGACTTTGCGTTAGTAAGTTATAAGGGGTCAAACATTAGCAAATATTAACTTTCAGGGGCCATAACTCGAAAAAGGGGCGATAAGAAATTTTGGGCACTTGGCCCCAGGGAGTCATTGGGCCAGACCTTTCGTCTGGCACCAGTTTCATCCCGATTGGTGAAGGTCGCATTAGGCTCAAACTTGAAGTCCAAAGTTGGTAGGGAATGTCTGAAACTTTGACCCCTAATAACTCGTCTGCTGTTCATCCGGTTGAGCTGAAATTTGGAACGTTTGTAGAGCCCATCCATACAAACATGCCTGCACCATCCGGGACGCTATCGGAGCAACAGCACCTGCACTATGGGGCGCCAAAAATTCAATAAATAAACATTTTTACGCCTACAGCAGCCAAAGGAAAGCATCCTCGGTGCTGCAAATTTATGCGCATGCGCAGATCATTAATGTCTACAAACGTAAAGGGTAGTCAAGGGATTCGAGGCAGGGCGTCTTGCTGAAAATGGGTCCTCAAGTTTGCATTGCACCCTATGGGATTTTGGGCGGGAAAACGTAAATACCCTAATAACTCCATCAGTTCGCAACAGACAGGTGCGCTTTTTATAAGGTTTATAGGTCTTAGGGAGGTACATTTCCGTGCAAAATTGTATGGCGCTGCATGCAGTAGAAGCAAATATATAAGGACTGGAAATGCGTCCCTAGGTCTCGCCTGCTGAACAGAGATTAAAAGTCACTAAAGGTGACCTTCACCGATCGAGCTGAAACTAGCACCAAACATTGTCCTAGTACCATAGAACATAAAACAATATTTGACAGAAAATTCGGACTTTGCGTTAGTAAGTTATTAGAGGTCAAACATTAGCAAATATCAACTTTCAGGGGCCATAAGTCGAAAAAGGGGCGATAAGAAATTTTGGGCACTTGGCCCCAGGGAGTCAATGGTCCAGACCTTTCGTCTGGCACCAGTTTCATCCCGATCGGTGAAGGTCGCATTAGGCTCAAACTTGCAGTCCAAAGTTGGTAGGGAATGTCTGAAACTTTGACCCCTAATAACTCGTCTGCTGTTCATCCGGTTGAGCTGAAATTTGGAACGTTTGTAGAGCCCATCCATACAAACATGCCTGCACCATCCGGGATGCGGTCAGTGGAAAAGCACGTGCACTATGGGGCGCCAAAAATTCAATAAATAAACCTTTTTACGCCTACAGCAGCCAAAGGAAAGCATCCTCGGTGCTGCAAATTTATGCGCATGCGCAGATCATTAATGTCTACAAACGTAAAGGGTAGTCCAGGGATTCGAGGCAAGGCGTCTTGCTGAAAATGGGTCCTCAAGTTTGCATTGCACCCTATGGGATTTTGGGCGGGAAAACGTAAATACCCTAATAACTCCATCAGTTCGCAACAGACAGGTGCGTTTTTTATAAGGTTTATAGGTCTTAGGAAGGTACATTTCCGTGCAAAATTGTATGGCGCTGCATGCAGAAGAAGCAAAGATATAAGGACTGGAAATGCGTCCCTAGGTCTCGCCTGCTGAACAAAGAGATTAAAAGTCACTAAAGGTGACCTTCACCGATCGAGCTGAAACTAGCACCAAACATTGTCCTAGTACCATAGAACATAAAACAATATTTGTCAGAAAATTCGGACTTTGCGTTAGTAAGTTATTAGGGGTCAAACATTAGCAAATATCAACTTTCAGGGGCCATAACTCGAAAAAGGGGCGATAAGAAATTTTGGGCACTTGGCCCCAGGGAGTCATTGGTCCAGACCTTTCGTCTGGCACCAGTTTCATCCCGATCGGTGAAGGTCGCATTAGGCTCAAACTTGCAGTCCAAAGTTGGTAGGGAATGTCTGAAACTTTGACCCCTAATAACTCGTCTGCTGTTCATCCGGTTGAGCTGAAATTTGGAACGTTTGTAGAGCCCATCCATACAAACATGCCTGCACCATCCGGGATGCGGTCAGTGGAAAAGCACGTGCACTATGGGGCGCCAAAAATTCAATAAATAAACCTTTTTACGCCTACAGCAGCCAAAGGAAAGCATCCTCGGTGCTGCAAATTTATGCGCATGCGCAGATCATTAATGTCTACAAACGTAAAGGGTAGTCCAGGGATTCGAGGCAAGGCGTCTTGCTGAAAATGGGTCCTCAAGTTTGCATTGCACCCTATGGGATTTTGGGCGGGAAAACGTAAATACCCTAATAACTCCATCAGTTCGCAACAGACAGGTGCGTTTTTTATAAGGTTTATAGGTCTTAGGAAGGTACATTTCCGTGCAAAATTGTATGGCGCTGCATGCAGAAGAAGCAAAGATATAAGGACTGGAAATGCGTCCCTAGGTCTCGCCTGCTGAACAAAGAGATTAAAAGTCACTAAAGGTGACCTTCACCGATCGAGCTGAAACTAGCACCAAACATTGTCCTAGTACCATAGAACATAAATCAATATTTGTCAGAAAATTCGGACTTTGCGTTAGTAAGTTATTAGGGGTCAAACATTAGCAAATATCAACTTTCAGGGGCCATAACTCGAAAAAGGGGCGATAAGAAATTTTGGGCACTTGGCCCCAGGGAGTCATTGGTCCAGACCTTTCGTCTGGCACCAGTTTCATCCCGATCGGTGAAGGTCGCATTAGGCTCAAACTTGCAGTCCAAAGTTGGTAGGGAATATCTGAAACTTTGACCCCTAATAACTCGTCTGCTGTTCATCCGGTTGAGCTGAAATTTGGAACGTTTGTAGAGCCCATCCATACAAACATGCCTGCACCATCCGGGATGCGGTCAGTGGAAAAGCACGTGCACTATGGGGCGCCAAAAATTCAATAAATAAACCTTTTTACGCCTACAGCAGCCAAAGGAAAGCATCCTCGGTGCTGCAAATTTATGCGCATGCGCAGATCATTAATGTCTACAAACGTAAAGGGTAGTCCAGGGATTCGAGGCAAGGCGTCTTGCTGAAAATGGGTCCTCAAGTTTGCATTGCACCCTATGGGATTTTGGGCGGGAAAACGTAAATACCCTAATAACTCCATCAGTTCGCAACAGACAGGTGCGTTTTTTATAAGGTTTATAGGTCTTAGGAAGGTACATTTCCGTGCAAAATTGTATGGCGCTGCATGCAGAAGAAGCAAAGATATAAGGACTGGAAATGCGTCCCTAGGTCTCGCCTGCTGAACAAAGAGATTAAAAGTCACTAAAGGTGACCTTCACCGATCGAGCTGAAACTAGCACCAAACATTGTCCTAGTACCATAGAACATAAAACAATATTTGTCAGAAAATTCGGACTTTGCGTTAGTAAGTTATTAGGGGTCAAACATTAGCAAATATCAACTTTCAGGGGCCATAACTCGAAAAAGGGGCGATAAGAAATTTTGGGCACTTGGCCCCAGGGAGTCATTGGTCCAGACCTTTCGTCTGGCACCAGTTTCATCCCGATCGGTGAAGGTCGCATTAGGCTCAAACTTGCAGTCCAAAGTTGGTAGGGAATGTCTGAAACTTTGACCCCTAATAACTCGTCTGCTGTTCATCCGGTTGAGCTGAAATTTGGAACGTTTGTAGAGCCCTTCCATACAAACATGCCTGCACCATCCGGGATGCGGTCAGTGGAAAAGCACGTGCACTATGGGGCGCCAAAAATTCAATAAATAAACCTTTTTACGCCTACAGCAGCCAAAGGAAAGCATCCTCGGTGCTGCAAATTTATGCGCATGCGCAGATCATTAATGTCTACAAACGTAAAGGGTAGTCCAGGGATTCGAGGCAAGGCGTCTTGCTGAAAATGGGTCCTCAAGTTTGCATTGCACCCTATGGGATTTTGGGCGGGAAAACGTAAATACCCTAATAACTCCATCAGTTCGCAACAGACAGGTGCGTTTTTTATAAGGTTTATAGGTCTTAGGAAGGTACATTTCCGTGCAAAATTGTATGGCGCTGCATGCAGAAGAAGCAAAGATATAAGGACTGGAAATGCGTCCCTAGGTCTCGCCTGCTGAACAAAGAGATTAAAAGTCACTAAAGGTGACCTTCACCGATCGAGCTGAAACTAGCACCAAACATTGTCCTAGTACCATAGAACATAAAACAATATTTGTCAGAAAATTCGGACTTTGCGTTAGTAAGTTATTAGGGGTCAAACATTAGCAAATATCAACTTTCAGGGGCCATAACTCGAAAAAGGGGCGATAAGAAATTTTGGGCACTTGGCCCCAGGGAGTCATTGGTCCAGACCTTTCGTCTGGCACCAGTTTCATCCCGATCGGTGAAGGTCGCATTAGGCTCAAACTTGCAGTCCAAAGTTGGTAGGGAATGTCTGAAACTTTGACCCCTAATAACTCGTCTGCTGTTCATCCGGTTGAGCTGAAATTTGGAACGTTTGTAGAGCCCATCCATACAAACATGCCTGCACCATCCGGGATGCGGTCAGTGGAAAAGCACGTGCACTATGGGGCGCCAAAAATTCAATAAATAAACCTTTTTACGCCTACAGCAGCCAAAGGAAAGCATCCTCGGTGCTGCAAATTTATGCGCATGCGCAGATCATTAATGTCTACAAACGTAAAGGGTAGTCCAGGGATTCGAGGCAAGGCGTCTTGCTGAAAATGGGTCCTCAAGTTTGCATTGCACCCTATGGGATTTTGGGCGGGAAAACGTAAATACCCTAATAACTCCATCAGTTCGCAACAGACAGGTGCGTTTTTTATAAGGTTTATAGGTCTTAGGAAGGTACATTTCCGTGCAAAATTGTATGGCGCTGCATGCAGAAGAAGCAAAGATATAAGGACTGGAAATGCGTCCCTAGGTCTCGCCTGCTGAACAAAGAGATTAAAAGTCACTAAAGGTGACCTTCACCGATCGAGCTGAAACTAGCACCAAACATTGTCCTAGTACCATAGAACATAAAACAATATTTGTCAGAAAATTCGGACTTTGCGTTAGTAAGTTATTAGGGGTCAAACATTAGCAAATATCAACTTTCAGGGGCCATAACTCGAAAAAGGGGCGATAAGAAATTTTGGGCACTTGGCCCCAGGGAGTCATTGGTCCAGACCTTTCGTCTGGCACCAGTTTCATCCCGATCGGTGAAGGTCGCATTAGGCTCAAACTTGCAGTCCAAAGTTGGTAGGGAATGTCTGAAACTTTGACCCCTAATAACTCGTCTGCTGTTCATCCGGTTGAGCTGAAATTTGGAACGTTTGTAGAGCCCATCCATACAAACATGCCTGCACCATCCGGGATGCGGTCAGTGGAAAAGCACGTGCACTATGGGGCGCCAAAAATTCAATAAATAAACCTTTTTACGCCTACAGCAGCCAAAGGAAAGCATCCTCGGTGCTGCAAATTTATGCGCCTGCGCAGATCATTAATGTCTACAAACGTAAAGGGTAGTCCAGGGATTCGAGGCAAGGCGTCTTGCTGAAAATGGGTCCTCAAGTTTGCATTGCACCCTATGGGATTTTGGGCGGGAAAACGTAAATACCCTAATAACTCCATCAGTTCGCAACAGACAGGTGCGTTTTTTATAAGGTTTATAGGTCTTAGGAAGGTACATTTCCGTGCAAAATTGTATGGCGCTGCATGCAGAAGAAGCAAAGATATAAGGACTGGAAATGCGTCCCTAGGTCTCGCCTGCTGAACAAAGAGATTAAAAGTCACTAAAGGTGACCTTCACCGATCGAGCTGAAACTAGCACCAAACATTGTCCTAGTACCATAGAACATAAAACAATATTTGTCAGAAAATTCGGACTTTGCGTTAGTAAGTTATTAGGGGTCAAACATTAGCAAATATCAACTTTCAGGGGCCATAACTCGAAAAAGGGGCGATAAGAAATTTTGGGCACTTGGCCCCAGGGAGTCATTGGTCCAGACCTTTCGTCTGGCACCAGTTTCATCCCGATCGGTGAAGGTCGCATTAGGCTCAAACTTGCAGTCCAAAGTTGGTAGGGAATGTCTGAAACTTTGACCCCTAATAACTCGTCTGCTGTTCATCCGGTTGAGCTGAAATTTGGAACGTTTGTAGAGCCCATCCATACAAACATGCCTGCACCATCCGGGATGCGGTCAGTGGAAAAGCACGTGCACTATGGGGCGCCAAAAATTCAATAAATAAACCTTTTTACGCCTACAGCAGCCAAAGGAAAGCATCCTCGGTGCTGCAAATTTATGCGCATGCGCAGATCATTAATGTCTACAAACGTAAAGGGTAGTCCAGGGATTCGAGGCAAGGCGTCTTGCTGAAAATGGGTCCTCAAGTTTGCATTGCACCCTATGGGATTTTGGGCGGGAAAACGTAAATACCCTAATAACTCCATCAGTTCGCAACAGACAGGTGCGTTTTTTATAAGGTTTATAGGTCTTAGGAAGGTACATTTCCGTGCAAAATTGTATGGCGCTGCATGCAGAAGAAGCAAAGATATAAGGACTGGAAATGCGTCCCTAGGTCTCGCCTGCTGAACAAAGAGATTAAAAGTCACTAAAGGTGACCTTCACCGATCGAGCTGAAACTAGCACCAAACATTGTCCTAGTACCATAGAACATAAAACAATATTTGTCAGAAAATTCGGACTTTGCGTTAGTAAGTTATTAGGGGTCAAACATTAGCAAATATCAACTTTCAGGGGCCATAACTCGAAAAAGGGGCGATAAGAAATTTTGGGCACTTGGCCCCAGGGAGTCATTGGTCCAGACCTTTCGTCTGGCACCAGTTTCATCCCGATCGGTGAAGGTCGCATTAGGCTCAAACTTGCAGTCCAAAGTTGGTAGGGAATGTCTGAAACTTTGACCCCTAATAACTCGTCTGCTGTTCATCCGGTTGAGCTGAAATTTGGAACGTTTGTAGAGCCCATCCATACAAACATGCCTGCACCATCCGGGATGCGGTCAGTGGAAAAGCACGTGCACTATGGGGCGCCAAAAATTCAATAAATAAACCTTTTTACGCCTACAGCAGCCAAAGGAAAGCATCCTCGGTGCTGCAAATTTATGCGCATGCGCAGATCATTAATGTCTACAAACGTAAAGGGTAGTCCAGGGATTCGAGGCAAGGCGTCTTGCTGAAAATGGGTCCTCAAGTTTGCATTGCACCCTATGGGATTTTGGGCGGGAAAACGTAAATACCCTAATAACTCCATCAGTTCGCAACAGACAGGTGCGTTTTTTATAAGGTTTATAGGTCTTAGGAAGGTACATTTCCGTGCAAAATTGTATGGCGCTGCATGCAGAAGAAGCAAAGATATAAGGACTGGAAATGCGTCCCTAGGTCTCGCCTGCTGAACAAAGAGATTAAAAGTCACTAAAGGTGACCTTCACCGATCGAGCTGAAACTAGCACCAAACATTGTCCTAGTACCATAGAACATAAAACAATATTTGTCAGAAAATTCGGACTTTGCGTTAGTAAGTTATTAGGGGTCAAACATTAGCAAATATCAACTTTCAGGGGCCATAACTCGAAAAAGGGGCGATAAGAAATTTTGGGCACTTGGCCCCAGGGAGTCATTGGTCCAGACCTTTCGTCTGGCACCAGTTTCATCCCGATCGGTGAAGGTCGCATTAGGCTCAAACTTGCAGTCCAAAGTTGGTAGGGAATGTCTGAAACTTTGACCCCTAATAACTCGTCTGCTGTTCATCCGGTTGAGCTGAAATTTGGAACGTTTGTAGAGCCCATCCATACAAACATGCCTGCACCATCCGGGATGCGGTCAGTGGAAAAGCACGTGCACTATGGGGCGCCAAAAATTCAATAAATAAACCTTTTTACGCCTACAGCAGCCAAAGGAAAGCATCCTCGGTGCTGCAAATTTATGCGCATGCGCAGATCATTAATGTCTACAAACGTAAAGGGTAGTCCAGGGATTCGAGGCAAGGCGTCTTGCTGAAAATGGGTCCTCAAGTTTGCATTGCACCCTATGGGATTTTGGGCGGGAAAACGTAAATACCCTAATAACTCCATCAGTTCGCAACAGACAGGTGCGTTTTTTATAAGGTTTATAGGTCTTAGGAAGGTACATTTCCGTGCAAAATTGTATGGCGCTGCATGCAGAAGAAGCAAAGATATAAGGACTGGAAATGCGTCCCTAGGTCTCGCCTGCTGAACAAAGAGATTAAAAGTCACTAAAGGTGACCTTCACCGATCGAGCTGAAACTAGCACCAAACATTGTCCTAGTACCATAGAACATAAAACAATATTTGTCAGAAAATTCGGACTTTGCGTTAGTAAGTTATTAGGGGTCAAACATTAGCAAATATCAACTTTCAGGGGCCATAACTCGAAAAAGGGGCGATAAGAAATTTTGGGCACTTGGCCCCAGGGAGTCATTGGTCCAGACCTTTCGTCTGGCACCAGTTTCATCCCGATCGGTGAAGGTCGCATTAGGCTCAAACTTGCAGTCCAAAGTTGGTAGGGAATGTCTGAAACTTTGACCCCTAATAACTCGTCTGCTGTTCATCCGGTTGAGCTGAAATTTGGAACGTTTGTAGAGCCCATCCATACAAACATGCCTGCACCATCCGGGATGCGGTCAGTGGAAAAGCACGTGCACTATGGGGCGCCAAAAATTCAATAAATAAACCTTTTTACGCCTACAGCAGCCAAAGGAAAGCATCCTCGGTGCTGCAAATTTATGCGCATGCGCAGATCATTAATGTCTACAAACGTAAAGGGTAGTCCAGGGATTCGAGGCAAGGCGTCTTGCTGAAAATGGGTCCTCAAGTTTGCATTGCACCCTATGGGATTTTGGGCGGGAAAACGTAAATACCCTAATAACTCCATCAGTTCGCAACAGACAGGTGCGTTTTTTATAAGGTTTATAGGTCTTAGGAAGGTACATTTCCGTGCAAAATTGTATGGCGCTGCATGCAGAAGAAGCAAAGATATAAGGACTGGAAATGCGTCCCTAGGTCTCGCCTGCTGAACAAAGAGATTAAAAGTCACTAAAGGTGACCTTCACCGATCGAGCTGAAACTAGCACCAAACATTGTCCTAGTACCATAGAACATAAAACAATATTTGTCAGAAAATTCGGACTTTGCGTTAGTAAGTTATTAGGGGTCAAACATTAGCAAATATCAACTTTCAGGGGCCATAACTCGAAAAAGGGGCGATAAGAAATTTTGGGCACTTGGCCCCAGGGAGTCATTGGTCCAGACCTTTCGTCTGGCACCAGTTTCATCCCGATCGGTGAAGGTCGCATTAGGCTCAAACTTGCAGTCCAAAGTTGGTAGGGAATGTCTGAAACTTTGACCCCTAATAACTCGTCTGCTGTTCATCCGGTTGAGCTGAAATTTGGAACGTTTGTAGAGCCCATCCATACAAACATGCCTGCACCATCCGGGATGCGGTCAGTGGAAAAGCACGTGCACTATGGGGCGCCAAAAATTCAATAAATAAACCTTTTTACGCCTACAGCAGCCAAAGGAAAGCATCCTCGGTGCTGCAAATTTATGCGCATGCGCAGATCATTAATGTCTACAAACGTAAAGGGTAGTCCAGGGATTCGAGGCAAGGCGTCTTGCTGAAAATGGGTCCTCAAGTTTGCATTGCACCCTATGGGATTTTGGGCGGGAAAACGTAAATACCCTAATAACTCCATCAGTTCGCAACAGACAGGTGCGTTTTTTATAAGGTTTATAGGTCTTAGGAAGGTACATTTCCGTGCAAAATTGTATGGCGCTGCATGCAGAAGAAGCAAAGATATAAGGACTGGAAATGCGTCCCTAGGTCTCGCCTGCTGAACAAAGAGATTAAAAGTCACTAAAGGTGACCTTCACCGATCGAGCTGAAACTAGCACCAAACATTGTCCTAGTACCATAGAACATAAAACAATATTTGTCAGAAAATTCGGACTTTGCGTTAGTAAGTTATTAGGGGTCAAACATTAGCAAATATCAACTTTCAGGGGCCATAACTCGAAAAAGGGGCGATAAGAAATTTTGGGCACTTGGCCCCAGGGAGTCATTGGTCCAGACCTTTCGTCTGGCACCAGTTTCATCCCGATCGGTGAAGGTCGCATTAGGCTCAAACTTGCAGTCCAAAGTTGGTAGGGAATGTCTGAAACTTTGACCCCTAATAACTCGTCTGCTGTTCATCCGGTTGAGCTGAAATTTGGAACGTTTGTAGAGCCCATCCATACAAACATGCCTGCACCATCCGGGATGCGGTCAGTGGAAAAGCACGTGCACTATGGGGCGCCAAAAATTCAATAAATAAACCTTTTTACGCCTACAGCAGCCAAAGGAAAGCATCCTCGGTGCTGCAAATTTATGCGCATGCGCAGATCATTAATGTCTACAAACGTAAAGGGTAGTCCAGGGATTCGAGGCAAGGCGTCTTGCTGAAAATGGGTCCTCAAGTTTGCATTGCACCCTATGGGATTTTGGGCGGGAAAACGTAAATACCCTAATAACTCCATCAGTTCGCAACAGACAGGTGCGTTTTTTATAAGGTTTATAGGTCTTAGGAAGGTACATTTCCGTGCAAAATTGTATGGCGCTGCATGCAGAAGAAGCAAAGATATAAGGACTGGAAATGCGTCCCTAGGTCTCGCCTGCTGAACAAAGAGATTAAAAGTCACTAAAGGTGACCTTCACCGATCGAGCTGAAACTAGCACCAAACATTGTCCTAGTACCATAGAACATAAAACAATATTTGTCAGAAAATTCGGACTTTGCGTTAGTAAGTTATTAGGGGTCAAACATTAGCAAATATCAACTTTCAGGGGCCATAACTCGAAAAAGGGGCGATAAGAAATTTTGGGCACTTGGCCCCAGGGAGTCATTGGTCCAGACCTTTCGTCTGGCACCAGTTTCATCCCGATCGGTGAAGGTCGCATTAGGCTCAAACTTGCAGTCCAAAGTTGGTAGGGAATGTCTGAAACTTTGACCCCTAATAACTCGTCTGCTGTTCATCCGGTTGAGCTGAAATTTGGAACGTTTGTAGAGCCCATCCATACAAACATGCCTGCACCATCCGGGATGCGGTCAGTGGAAAAGCACGTGCACTATGGGGCGCCAAAAATTCAATAAATAAACCTTTTTACGCCTACAGCAGCCAAAGGAAAGCATCCTCGGTGCTGCAAATTTATGCGCATGCGCAGATCATTAATGTCTACAAACGTAAAGGGTAGTCCAGGGATTCGAGGCAAGGCGTCTTGCTGAAAATGGGTCCTCAAGTTTGCATTGCACCCTATGGGATTTTGGGCGGGAAAACGTAAATACCCTAATAACTCCATCAGTTCGCAACAGACAGGTGCGTTTTTTATAAGGTTTATAGGTCTTAGGAAGGTACATTTCCGTGCAAAATTGTATGGCGCTGCATGCAGAAGAAGCAAAGATATAAGGACTGGAAATGCGTCCCTAGGTCTCGCCTGCTGAACAAAGAGATTAAAAGTCACTAAAGGTGACCTTCACCGATCGAGCTGAAACTAGCACCAAACATTGTCCTAGTACCATAGAACATAAAACAATATTTGTCAGAAAATTCGGACTTTGCGTTAGTAAGTTATTAGGGGTCAAACATTAGCAAATATCAACTTTCAGGGGCCATAACTCGAAAAAGGGGCGATAAGAAATTTTGGGCACTTGGCCCCAGGGAGTCATTGGTCCAGACCTTTCGTCTGGCACCAGTTTCATCCCGATCGGTGAAGGTCGCATTAGGCTCAAACTTGCAGTCCAAAGTTGGTAGGGAATGTCTGAAACTTTGACCCCTAATAACTCGTCTGCTGTTCATCCGGTTGAGCTGAAATTTGGAACGTTTGTAGAGCCCATCCATACAAACATGCCTGCACCATCCGGGATGCGGTCAGTGGAAAAGCACGTGCACTATGGGGCGCCAAAAATTCAATAAATAAACCTTTTTACGCCTACAGCAGCCAAAGGAAAGCATCCTCGGTGCTGCAAATTTATGCGCATGCGCAGATCATTAATGTCTACAAACGTAAAGGGTAGTCCAGGGATTCGAGGCAAGGCGTCTTGCTGAAAATGGGTCCTCAAGTTTGCATTGCACCCTATGGGATTTTGGGCGGGAAAACGTAAATACCCTAATAACTCCATCAGTTCGCAACAGACAGGTGCGTTTTTTATAAGGTTTATAGGTCTTAGGAAGGTACATTTCCGTGCAAAATTGTATGGCGCTGCATGCAGAAGAAGCAAAGATATAAGGACTGGAAATGCGTCCCTAGGTCTCGCCTGCTGAACAAAGAGATTAAAAGTCACTAAAGGTGACCTTCACCGATCGAGCTGAAACTAGCACCAAACATTGTCCTAGTACCATAGAACATAAAACAATATTTGTCAGAAAATTCGGACTTTGCATTAGTAAGTTATTAGGGGTCAAACATTAGCAAATATCAACTTTCAGGGGCCATAACTCGAAAAAGGGGCGATAAGAAATTTTGGGCACTTGGCCCCAGGGAGTCATTGGTCCAGACCTTTCGTCTGGCACCAGTTTCATCCCGATCGGTGAAGGTCGCATTAGGCTCAAACTTGCAGTCCAAAGTTGGTAGGGAATGTCTGAAACTTTGACCCCTAATAACTCGTCTGCTGTTCATCCGGTTGAGCTGAAATTTGGAACGTTTGTAGAGCCCATCCATACAAACATGCCTGCACCATCCGGGATGCGGTCAGTGGAAAAGCACGTGCACTATGGGGCGCCAAAAATTCAATAAATAAACCTTTTTACGCCTACAGCAGCCAAAGGAAAGCATCCTCGGTGCTGCAAATTTATGCGCATGCGCAGATCATTAATGTCTACAAACGTAAAGGGTAGTCCAGGGATTCGAGGCAAGGCGTCTTGCTGAAAATGGGTCCTCAAGTTTGCATTGCACCCTATGGGATTTTGGGCGGGAAAACGTAAATACCCTAATAACTCCATCAGTTCGCAACAGACAGGTGCGTTTTTTATAAGGTTTATAGGTCTTAGGAAGGTACATTTCCGTGCAAAATTGTATGGCGCTGCATGCAGAAGAAGCAAAGATATAAGGACTGGAAATGCGTCCCTAGGTCTCGCCTGCTGAACAAAGAGATTAAAAGTCACTAAAGGTGACCTTCACCGATCGAGCTGAAACTAGCACCAAACATTGTCCTAGTACCATAGAACATAAAACAATATTTGTCAGAAAATTCGGACTTTGCGTTAGTAAGTTATTAGGGGTCAAACATTAGCAAATATCAACTTTCAGGGGCCATAACTCGAAAAAGGGGCGATAAGAAATTTTGGGCACTTGGCCCCAGGGAGTCATTGGTCCAGACCTTTCGTCTGGCACCAGTTTCATCCCGATCGGTGAAGGTCGCATTAGGCTCAAACTTGCAGTCCAAAGTTGGTAGGGAATGTCTGAAACTTTGACCCCTAATAACTCGTCTGCTGTTCATCCGGTTGAGCTGAAATTTGGAACGTTTGTAGAGCCCATCCATACAAACATGCCTGCACCATCCGGGATGCGGTCAGTGGAAAAGCACGTGCACTATGGGGCGCCAAAAATTCAATAAATAAACCTTTTTACGCCTACAGCAGCCAAAGGAAAGCATCCTCGGTGCTGCAAATTTATGCGCATGCGCAGATCATTAATGTCTACAAACGTAAAGGGTAGTCCAGGGATTCGAGGCAAGGCGTCTTGCTGAAAATGGGTCCTCAAGTTTGCATTGCACCCTATGGGATTTTGGGCGGGAAAACGTAAATACCCTAATAACTCCATCAGTTCGCAACAGACAGGTGCGTTTTTTATAAGGTTTATAGGTCTTAGGAAGGTACATTTCCGTGCAAAATTGTATGGCGCTGCATGCAGAAGAAGCAAAGATATAAGGACTGGAAATGCGTCCCTAGGTCTCGCCTGCTGAACAAAGAGATTAAAAGTCACTAAAGGTGACCTTCACCGATCGAGCTGAAACTAGCACCAAACATTGTCCTAGTACCATAGAACATAAAACAATATTTGTCAGAAAATTCGGACTTTGCGTTAGTAAGTTATTAGGGGTCAAACATTAGCAAATATCAACTTTCAGGGGCCATAACTCGAAAAAGGGGCGATAAGAAATTTTGGGCACTTGGCCCCAGGGAGTCATTGGTCCAGACCTTTCGTCTGGCACCAGTTTCATCCCGATCGGTGAAGGTCGCATTAGGCTCAAACTTGCAGTCCAAAGTTGGTAGGGAATGTCTGAAACTTTGACCCCTAATAACTCGTCTGCTGTTCATCCGGTTGAGCTGAAATTTGGAACGTTTGTAGAGCCCATCCATACAAACATGCCTGCACCATCCGGGATGCGGTCAGTGGAAAAGCACGTGCACTATGGGGCGCCAAAAATTCAATAAATAAACCTTTTTACGCCTACAGCAGCCAAAGGAAAGCATCCTCGGTGCTGCAAATTTATGCGCATGCGCAGATCATTAATGTCTACAAACGTAAAGGGTAGTCCAGGGATTCGAGGCAAGGCGTCTTGCTGAAAATGGGTCCTCAAGTTTGCATTGCACCCTATGGGATTTTGGGCGGGAAAACGTAAATACCCTAATAACTCCATCAGTTCGCAACAGACAGGTGCGTTTTTTATAAGGTTTATAGGTCTTAGGAAGGTACATTTCCGTGCAAAATTGTATGGCGCTGCATGCAGAAGAAGCAAAGATATAAGGACTGGAAATGCGTCCCTAGGTCTCGCCTGCTGAACAAAGAGATTAAAAGTCACTAAAGGTGACCTTCACCGATCGAGCTGAAACTAGCACCAAACATTGTCCTAGTACCATAGAACATAAAACAATATTTGTCAGAAAATTCGGACTTTGCGTTAGTAAGTTATTAGGGGTCAAACATTAGCAAATATCAACTTTCAGGGGCCATAACTCGAAAAAGGGGCGTTAAGAAATTTTGGGCACTTGGCCCCAGGGAGTCATTGGTCCAGACCTTTCGTCTGGCACCAGTTTCATCCCGATCGGTGAAGGTCGCATTAGGCTCAAACTTGCAGTCCAAAGTTGGTAGGGAATGTCTGAAACTTTGACCCCTAATAACTCGTCTGCTGTTCATCCGGTTGAGCTGAAATTTGGAACGTTTGTAGAGCCCATCCATACAAACATGCCTGCACCATCCGGGATGCGGTCAGTGGAAAAGCACGTGCACTATGGGGCGCCAAAAATTCAATAAATAAACCTTTTTACGCCTACAGCAGCCAAAGGAAAGCATCCTCGGTGCTGCAAATTTATGCGCATGCGCAGATCATTAATGTCTACAAACGTAAAGGGTAGTCCAGGGATTCGAGGCAAGGCGTCTTGCTGAAAATGGGTCCTCAAGTTTGCATTGCACCCTATGGGATTTTGGGCGGGAAAACGTAAATACCCTAATAACTCCATCAGTTCGCAACAGACAGGTGCGTTTTTTATAAGGTTTATAGGTCTTAGGAAGGTACATTTCCGTGCAAAATTGTATGGCGCTGCATGCAGAAGAAGCAAAGATATAAGGACTGGAAATGCGTCCCTAGGTCTCGCCTGCTGAACAAAGAGATTAAAAGTCACTAAAGGTGACCTTCACCGATCGAGCTGAAACTAGCACCAAACATTGTCCTAGTACCATAGAACATAAAACAATATTTGTCAGAAAATTCGGACTTTGCGTTAGTAAGTTATTAGGGGTCAAACATTAGCAAATATCAACTTTCAGGGGCCATAACTCGAAAAAGGGGCGATAAGAAATTTTGGGCACTTGGCCCCAGGGAGTCATTGGTCCAGACCTTTCGTCTGGCACCAGTTTCATCCCGATCGGTGAAGGTCGCATTAGGCTCAAACTTGCAGTCCAAAGTTGGTAGGGAATGTCTGAAACTTTGACCCCTAATAACTCGTCTGCTGTTCATCCGGTTGAGCTGAAATTTGGAACGTTTGTAGAGCCCAACCATACAAACATGCCTGCACCATCCGGGATGCGGTCAGTGGAAAAGCACGTGCACTATGGGGCGCCAAAAATTCAATAAATAAACCTTTTTACGCCTACAGCAGCCAAAGGAAAGCATCCTCGGTGCTGCAAATTTATGCGCATGCGCAGATCATTAATGTCTACAAACGTAAAGGGTAGTCCAGGGATTCGAGGCAAGGCGTCTTGCTGAAAATGGGTCCTCAAGTTTGCATTGCACCCTATGGGATTTTGGGCGGGAAAACGTAAATACCCTAATAACTCCATCAGTTCGCAACAGACAGGTGCGTTTTTTATAAGGTTTATAGGTCTTAGGAAGGTACATTTCCGTGCAAAATTGTATGGCGCTGCATGCAGAAGAAGCAAAGATATAAGGACTGGAAATGCGTCCCTAGGTCTCGCCTGCTGAACAAAGAGATTAAAAGTCACTAAAGGTGACCTTCACCGATCGAGCTGAAACTAGCACCAAACATTGTCCTAGTACCATAGAACATAAAACAATATTTGTCAGAAAATTCGGACTTTGCGTTAGTAAGTTATTAGGGGTCAAACATTAGCAAATATCAACTTTCAGGGACCATAACTCGAAAAAGGGGCGATAAGAAATTTTGGGCACTTGGCCCCAGGGAGTCATTGGTCCAGACCTTTCGTCTGGCACCAGTTTCATCCCGATCGGTGAAGGTCGCATTAGGCTCAAACTTGCAGTCCAAAGTTGGTAGGGAATGTCTGAAACTTTGACCCCTAATAACTCGTCTGCTGTTCATCCGGTTGAGCTGAAATTTGGAACGTTTGTAGAGCCCATCCATACAAACATGCCTGCACCATCCGGGATGCGGTCAGTGGAAAAGCACGTGCACTATGGGGCGCCAAAAATTCAATAAATAAACCTTTTTACGCCTACAGCAGCCAAAGGAAAGCATCCTCGGTGCTGCAAATTTATGCGCATGCGCAGATCATTAATGTCTACAAACGTAAAGGGTAGTCCAGGGATTCGAGGCAAGGCGTCTTGCTGAAAATGGGTCCTCAAGTTTGCATTGCACCCTATGGGATTTTGGGCGGGAAAACGTAAATACCCTAATAACTCCATCAGTTCGCAACAGACAGGTGCGTTTTTTATAAGGTTTATAGGTCTTAGGAAGGTACATTTCCGTGCAAAATTGTATGGCGCTGCATGCAGAAGAAGCAAAGATATAAGGACTGGAAATGCGTCCCTAGGTCTCGCCTGCTGAACAAAGAGATTAAAAGTCACTAAAGGTGACCTTCACCGATCGAGCTGAAACTAGCACCAAACATTGTCCTAGTACCATAGAACATAAAACAATATTTGTCAGAAAATTCGGACTTTGCGTTAGTAAGTTATTAGGGGTCAAACATTAGCAAATATCAACTTTCAGGGGCCATAACTCGAAAAAGGGGCGATAAGAAATTTTGGGCACTTGGCCCCAGGGAGTCATTGGTCCAGACCTTTCGTCTGGCACCAGTTTCATCCCGATCGGTGAAGGTCGCATTAGGCTCAAACTTGCAGTCCAAAGTTGGTAGGGAATGTCTGAAACTTTGACCCCTAATAACTCGTCTGCTGTTCATCCGGTTGAGCTGAAATTTGGAACGTTTGTAGAGCCCATCCATACAAACATGCCTGCACCATCCGGGATGCGCTCAGTGGAAAAGCACGTGCACTATGGGGCGCCAAAAATTCAATAAATAAACCTTTTTACGCCTACAGCAGCCAAAGGAAAGCATCCTCGGTGCTGCAAATTTATGCGCATGCGCAGATCATTAATGTCTACAAACGTAAAGGGTAGTCCAGGGATTCGAGGCAAGGCGTCTTGCTGAAAATGGGTCCTCAAGTTTGCATTGCACCCTATGGGATTTTGGGCGGGAAAACGTAAATACCCTAATAACTCCATCAGTTCGCAACAGACAGGTGCGTTTTTTATAAGGTTTATAGGTCTTAGGAAGGTACATTTCCGTGCAAAATTGTATGGCGCTGCATGCAGAAGAAGCAAAGATATAAGGACTGGAAATGCGTCCCTAGGTCTCGCCTGCTGAACAAAGAGATTAAAAGTCACTAAAGGTGACCTTCACCGATCGAGCTGAAACTAGCACCAAACATTGTCCTAGTACCATAGAACATAAAACAATATTTGTCAGAAAATTCGGACTTTGCGTTAGTAAGTTATTAGGGGTCAAACATTAGCAAATATCAACTTTCAGGGGCCATAACTCGAAAAAGGGGCGATAAGAAATTTTGGGCACTTGGCCCCAGGGAGTCATTGGTCCAGACCTTTCGTCTGGCACCAGTTTCATCCCGATCGGTGAAGGTCGCATTAGGCTCAAACTTGCAGTCCAAAGTTGGTAGGGAATGTCTGAAACTTTGACCCCTAATAACTCGTCTGCTGTTCATCCGGTTGAGCTGAAATTTGGAACGTTTGTAGAGCCCATCCATACAAACATGCCTGCACCATCCGGGATGCGGTCAGTGGAAAAGCACGTGCACTATGGGGCGCCAAAAATTCAATAAATAAACCTTTTTACGCCTACAGCAGCCAAAGGAAAGCATCCTCGGTGCTGCAAATTTATGCGCATGCGCAGATCATTAATGTCTACAAACGTAAAGGGTAGTCCAGGGATTCGAGGCAAGGCGTCTTGCTGAAAATGGGTCCTCAAGTTTGCATTGCACCCTATGGGATTTTGGGCGGGAAAACGTAAATACCCTAATAACTCCATCAGTTCGCAACAGACAGGTGCGTTTTTTATAAGGTTTATAGGTCTTAGGAAGGTACATTTCCGTGCAAAATTGTATGGCGCTGCATGCAGAAGAAGCAAAGATATAAGGACTGGAAATGCGTCCCTAGGTCTCGCCTGCTGAACAAAGAGATTAAAAGTCACTAAAGGTGACCTTCACCGATCGAGCTGAAACTAGCACCAAACATTGTCCTAGTACCATAGAACATAAAACAATATTTGTCAGAAAATTCGGACTTTGCGTTAGTAAGTTATTAGGGGTCAAACATTAGCAAATATCAACTTTCAGGGGCCATAACTCGAAAAAGGGGCGATAAGAAATTTTGGGCACTTGGCCCCAGGGAGTCATTGGTCCAGACCTTTCGTCTGGCACCAGTTTCATCCCGATCGGTGAAGGTCGCATTAGGCTCAAACTTGCAGTCCAAAGTTGGTAGGGAATGTCTGAAACTTTGACCCCTAATAACTCGTCTGCTGTTCATCCGGTTGAGCTGAAATTTGGAACGTTTGTAGAGCCCATCCATACAAACATGCCTGCACCATCCGGGATGCGGTCAGTGGAAAAGCACGTGCACTATGGGGCGCCAAAAATTCAATAAATAAACCTTTTTACGCCTACAGCAGCCAAAGGAAAGCATCCTCGGTGCTGCAAATTTATGCGCATGCGCAGATCATTAATGTCTACAAACGTAAAGGGTAGTCCAGGGATTCGAGGCAAGGCGTCTTGCTGAAAATGGGTCCTCAAGTTTGCATTGCACCCTATGGGATTTTGGGCGGGAAAACGTAAATACCCTAATAACTCCATCAGTTCGCAACAGACAGGTGCGTTTTTTATAAGGTTTATAGGTCTTAGGAAGGTACATTTCCGTGCAAAATTGTATGGCGCTGCATGCAGAAGAAGCAAAGATATAAGGACTGGAAATGCGTCCCTAGGTCTCGCCTGCTGAACAAAGAGATTAAAAGTCACTAAAGGTGACCTTCACCGATCGAGCTGAAACTAGCACCAAACATTGTCCTAGTACCATAGAACATAAAACAATATTTGTCAGAAAATTCGGACTTTGCGTTAGTAAGTTATTAGGGGTCAAACATTAGCAAATATCAACTTTCAGGGGCCATAACTCGAAAAAGGGGCGATAAGAAATTTTGGGCACTTGGCCCCAGGGAGTCATTGGTCCAGACCTTTCGTCTGGCACCAGTTTCATCCCGATCGGTGAAGGTCGCATTAGGCTCAAACTTGCAGTCCAAAGTTGGTAGGGAATGTCTGAAACTTTGACCCCTAATAACTCGTCTGCTGTTCATCCGGTTGAGCTGAAATTTGGAACGTTTGTAGAGCCCATCCATACAAACATGCCTGCACCATCCGGGATGCGGTCAGTGGAAAAGCACGTGCACTATGGGGCGCCAAAAATTCAATAAATAAACCTTTTTACGCCTACAGCAGCCAAAGGAAAGCATCCTCGGTGCTGCAAATTTATGCGCATGCGCAGATCATTAATGTCTACAAACGTAAAGGGTAGTCCAGGGATTCGAGGCAAGGCGTCTTGCTGAAAATGGGTCCTCAAGTTTGCATTGCACCCTATGGGATTTTGGGCGGGAAAACGTAAATACCCTAATAACTCCATCAGTTCGCAACAGACAGGTGCGTTTTTTATAAGGTTTATAGGTCTTAGGAAGGTACATTTCCGTGCAAAATTGTATGGCGCTGCATGCAGAAGAAGCAAAGATATAAGGACTGGAAATGCGTCCCTAGGTCTCGCCTGCTGAACAAAGAGATTAAAAGTCACTAAAGGTGACCTTCACCGATCGAGCTGAAACTAGCACCAAACATTGTCCTAGTACCATAGAACATAAAACAATATTTGTCAGAAAATTCGGACTTTGCGTTAGTAAGTTATTAGGGGTCAAACATTAGCAAATATCAACTTTCAGGGGCCATAACTCGAAAAAGGGGCGATAAGAAATTTTGGGCACTTGGCCCCAGGGAGTCATTGGTCCAGACCTTTCGTCTGGCACCAGTTTCATCCCGATCGGTGAAGGTCGCATTAGGCTCAAACTTGCAGTCCAAAGTTGGTAGGGAATGTCTGAAACTTTGACCCCTAATAACTCGTCTGCTGTTCATCCGGTTGAGCTGAAATTTGGAACGTTTGTAGAGCCCATCCATACAAACATGCCTGCACCATCCGGGATGCGCTCAGTGGAAAAGCACGTGCACTATGGGGCGCCAAAAATTCAATAAATAAACCTTTTTACGCCTACAGCAGCCAAAGGAAAGCATCCTCGGTGCTGCAAATTTATGCGCATGCGCAGATCATTAATGTCTACAAACGTAAAGGGTAGTCCAGGGATTCGAGGCAAGGCGTCTTGCTGAAAATGGGTCCTCAAGTTTGCATTGCACCCTATGGGATTTTGGGCGGGAAAACGTAAATACCCTAATAACTCCATCAGTTCGCAACAGACAGGTGCGTTTTTTATAAGGTTTATAGGTCTTAGGAAGGTACATTTCCGTGCAAAATTGTATGGCGCTGCATGCAGAAGAAGCAAAGATATAAGGACTGGAAATGCGTCCCTAGGTCTCGCCTGCTGAACAAAGAGATTAAAAGTCACTAAAGGTGACCTTCACCGATCGAGCTGAAACTAGCACCAAACATTGTCCTAGTACCATAGAACATAAAACAATATTTGTCAGAAAATTCGGACTTTGCGTTAGTAAGTTATTAGGGGTGAAACATTAGCAAATATCAACTTTCAGGGGCCATAACTCGAAAAAGGGGCGATAAGAAATTTTGGGCACTTGGCCCCAGGGAGTCATTGGTCCAGACCTTTCGTCTGGCACCAGTTTCATCCCGATCGGTGAAGGTCGCATTAGGCTCAAACTTGCAGTCCAAAGTTGGTAGGGAATGTCTGAAACTTTGACCCCTAATAACTCGTCTGCTGTTCATCCGGTTGAGCTGAAATTTGGAACGTTTGTAGAGCCCATCCATACAAACATGCCTGCACCATCCGGGATGCGGTCAGTGGAAAAGCACGTGCACTATGGGGCGCCAAAAATTCAATAAATAAACCTTTTTACGCCTACAGCAGCCAAAGGAAAGCATCCTCGGTGCTGCAAATTTATGCGCATGCGCAGATCATTAATGTCTACAAACGTAAAGGGTAGTCCAGGGATTCGAGGCAAGGCGTCTTGCTGAAAATGGGTCCTCAAGTTTGCATTGCACCCTATGGGATTTTGGGCGGGAAAACGTAAATACCCTAATAACTCCATCAGTTCGCAACAGACAGGTGCGTTTTTTATAAGGTTTATAGGTCTTAGGAAGGTACATTTCCGTGCAAAATTGTATGGCGCTGCATGCAGAAGAAGCAAAGATATAAGGACTGGAAATGCGTCCCTAGGTCTCGCCTGCTGAACAAAGAGATTAAAAGTCACTAAAGGTGACCTTCACCGATCGAGCTGAAACTAGCACCAAACATTGTCCTAGTACCATAGAACATAAAACAATATTTGTCAGAAAATTCGGACGTTGCGTTAGTAAGTTATTAGGGGTCAAACATTAGCAAATATCAACTTTCAGGGGCCATAACTCGAAAAAGGGGCGATAAGAAATTTTGGGCACTTGGCCCCAGGGAGTCATTGGTCCAGACCTTTCGTCTGGCACCAGTTTCATCCCGATCGGTGAAGGTCGCATTAGGCTCAAACTTGCAGTCCAAAGTTGGTAGGGAATGTCTGAAACTTTGACCCCTAATAACTCGTCTGCTGTTCATCCGGTTGAGCTGAAATTTGGAACGTTTGTAGAGCCCATCCATACAAACATGCCTGCACCATCCGGGATGCGGTCAGTGGAAAAGCACGTGCACTATGGGGCGCCAAAAATTCAATAAATAAACCTTTTTACGCCTACAGCAGCCAAAGGAAAGCATCCTCGGTGCTGCAAATTTATGCGCATGCGCAGATCATTAATGTCTACAAACGTAAAGGGTAGTCCAGGGATTCGAGGCAAGGCGTCTTGCTGAAAATGGGTCCTCAAGTTTGCATTGCACCCTATGGGATTTTGGGCGGGAAAACGTAAATACCCTAATAACTCCATCAGTTCGCAACAGACAGGTGCGTTTTTTATAAGGTTTATAGGTCTTAGGAAGGTACATTTCCGTGCAAAATTGTATGGCGCTGCATGCAGAAGAAGCAAAGATATAAGGACTGGAAATGCGTCCCTAGGTCTCGCCTGCTGAACAAAGAGATTAAAAGTCACTAAAGGTGACCTTCACCGATCGAGCTGAAACTAGCACCAAACATTGTCCTAGTACCATAGAACATAAAACAATATTTGTCAGAAAATTCGGACTTTGCGTTAGTAAGTTATTAGGGGTCAAACATTAGCAAATATCAACTTTCAGGGGCCATAACTCGAAAAAGGGGCGATAAGAAATTTTGGGCACTTGGCCCCAGGGAGTCATTGGTCCAGACCTTTCGTCTGGCACCAGTTTCATCCCGATCGGTGAAGGTCGCATTAGGCTCAAACTTGCAGTCCAAAGTTGGTAGGGAATGTCTGAAACTTTGACCCCTAATAACTCGTCTGCTGTTCATCCGGTTGAGCTGAAATTTGGAACGTTTGTAGAGCCCATCCATACAAACATGCCTGCACCATCCGGGATGCGGTCAGTGGAAAAGCACGTGCACTATGGGGCGCCAAAAATTCAATAAATAAACCTTTTTACGCCTACAGCAGCCAAAGGAAAGCATCCTCGGTGCTGCAAATTTATGCGCATGCGCAGATCATTAATGTCTACAAACGTAAAGGGTAGTCCAGGGATTCGAGGCAAGGCGTCTTGCTGAAAATGGGTCCTCAAGTTTGCATTGCACCCTATGGGATTTTGGGCGGGAAAACGTAAATACCCTAATAACTCCATCAGTTCGCAACAGACAGGTGCGTTTTTTATAAGGTTTATAGGTCTTAGGAAGGTACATTTCCGTGCAAAATTGTATGGCGCTGCATGCAGAAGAAGCAAAGATATAAGGACTGGAAATGCGTCCCTAGGTCTCGCCTGCTGAACAAAGAGATTAAAAGTCACTAAAGGTGACCTTCACCGATCGAGCTGAAACTAGCACCAAACATTGTCCTAGTACCATAGAACATAAAACAATATTTGTCAGAAAATTCGGACTTTGCGTTAGTAAGTTATTAGGGGTCAAACATTAGCAAATATCAACTTTCAGGGGCCATAACTCGAAAAAGGGGCGATAAGAAATTTTGGGCACTTGGCCCCAGGGAGTCATTGGTCCAGACCTTTCGTCTGGCACCAGTTTCATCCCGATCGGTGAAGGTCGCATTAGGCTCAAACTTGCAGTCCAAAGTTGGTAGGGAATGTCTGAAACTTTGACCCCTAATAACTCGTCTGCTGTTCATCCGGTTGAGCTGAAATTTGGAACGTTTGTAGAGCCCATCCATACAAACATGCCTGCACCATCCGGGATGCGGTCAGTGGAAAAGCACGTGCACTATGGGGCGCCAAAAATTCAATAAATAAACCTTTTTACGCCTACAGCAGCCAAAGGAAAGCATCCTCGGTGCTGCAAATTTATGCGCATGCGCAGATCATTAATGTCTACAAACGTAAAGGGTAGTCCAGGGATTCGAGGCAAGGCGTCTTGCTGAAAATGGGTCCTCAAGTTTGCATTGCACCCTATGGGATTTTGGGCGGGAAAACGTAAATACCCTAATAACTCCATCAGTTCGCAACAGACAGGTGCGTTTTTTATAAGGTTTATAGGTCTTAGGAAGGTACATTTCCGTGCAAAATTGTATGGCGCTGCATGCAGAAGAAGCAAAGATATAAGGACTGGAAATGCGTCCCTAGGTCTCGCCTGCTGAACAAAGAGATTAAAAGTCACTAAAGGTGACCTTCACCGATCGAGCTGAAACTAGCACCAAACATTGTCCTAGTACCATAGAACAAAAAACAATATTTGTCAGAAAATTCGGACTTTGCGTTAGTAAGTTATTAGGGGTCAAACATTAGCAAATATCAACTTTCAGGGGCCATAACTCGAAAAAGGGGCGATAAGAAATTTTGGGCACTTGGCCCCAGGGAGTCATTGGTCCAGACCTTTCGTCTGGCACCAGTTTCATCCCGATCGGTGAAGGTCGCATTAGGCTCAAACTTGCAGTCCAAAGTTGGTAGGGAATGTCTGAAACTTTGACCCCTAATAACTCGTCTGCTGTTCATCCGGTTGAGCTGAAATTTGGAACGTTTGTAGAGCCCATCCATACAAACATGCCTGCACCATCCGGGATGCGGTCAGTGGAAAAGCACGTGCACTATGGGGCGCCAAAAATTCAATAAATAAACCTTTTTACGCCTACAGCAGCCAAAGGAAAGCATCCTCGGTGCTGCAAATTTATGCGCATGCGCAGATCATTAATGTCTACAAACGTAAAGGGTAGTCCAGGGATTCGAGGCAAGGCGTCTTGCTGAAAATGGGTCCTCAAGTTTGCATTGCACCCTATGGGATTTTGGGCGGGAAAACGTAAATACCCTAATAACTCCATCAGTTCGCAACAGACAGGTGCGTTTTTTATAAGGTTTATAGGTCTTAGGAAGGTACATTTCCGTGCAAAATTGTATGGCGCTGCATGCAGAAGAAGCAAAGATATAAGGACTGGAAATGCGTCCCTAGGTCTCGCCTGCTGAACAAAGAGATTAAAAGTCACTAAAGGTGACCTTCACCGATCGAGCTGAAACTAGCACCAAACATTGTCCTAGTACCATAGAACATAAAACAATATTTGTCAGAAAATTCGGACTTTGCGTTAGTAAGTTATTAGGGGTCAAACATTAGCAAATATCAACTTTCAGGGGCCATAACTCGAAAAAGGGGCGATAAGAAATTTTGGGCACTTGGCCCCAGGGAGTCATTGGTCCAGACCTTTCGTCTGGCACCAGTTTCATCCCGATCGGTGAAGGTCGCATTAGGCTCAAACTTGCAGTCCAAAGTTGGTAGGGAATGTCTGAAACTTTGACCCCTAATAACTCGTCTGCTGTTCATCCGGTTGAGCTGAAATTTGGAACGTTTGTAGAGCCCATCCATACAAACATGCCTGCACCATCCGGGATGCGGTCAGTGGAAAAGCACGTGCACTATGGGGCGCCAAAAATTCAATAAATAAACCTTTTTACGCCTACAGCAGCCAAAGGAAAGCATCCTCGGTGCTGCAAATTTATGCGCATGCGCAGATCATTAATGTCTACAAACGTAAAGGGTAGTCCAGGGATTCGAGGCAAGGCGTCTTGCTGAAAATGGGTCCTCAAGTTTGCATTGCACCCTATGGGATTTTGGGCGGGAAAACGTAAATACCCTAATAACTCCATCAGTTCGCAACAGACAGGTGCGTTTTTTATAAGGTTTATAGGTCTTAGGAAGGTACATTTCCGTGCAAAATTGTATGGCGCTGCATGCAGAAGAAGCAAAGATATAAGGACTGGAAATGCGTCCCTAGGCCTCGCCTGCTGAACAAAGAGATTAAAAGTCACTAAAGGTGACCTTCACCGATCGAGCTGAAACTAGCACCAAACATTGTCCTAGTACCATAGAACATAAAACAATATTTGTCAGAAAATTCGGACTTTGCGTTAGTAAGTTATTAGGGGTCAAACATTAGCAAATATCAACTTTCAGGGGCCATAACTCGAAAAAGGGGCGATAAGAAATTTTGGGCACTTGGCCCCAGGGAGTCATTGGTCCAGACCTTTCGTCTGGCACCAGTTTCATCCCGATCGGTGAAGGTCGCATTAGGCTCAAACTTGCAGTCCAAAGTTGGTAGGGAATGTCTGAAACTTTGACCCCTAATAACTCGTCTGCTGTTCATCCGGTTGAGCTGAAATTTGGAACGTTTGTAGAGCCCATCCATACAAACATGCCTGCACCATCCGGGATGCGGTCAGTGGAAAAGCACGTGCACTATGGGGCGCCAAAAATTCAATAAATAAACCTTTTTACGCCTACAGCAGCCAAAGGAAAGCATCCTCGGTGCTGCAAATTTATGCGCATGCGCAGATCATTAATGTCTACAAACGTAAAGGGTAGTCCAGGGATTCGAGGCAAGGCGTCTTGCTGAAAATGGGTCCTCAAGTTTGCATTGCACCCTATGGGATTTTGGGCGGGAAAACGTAAATACCCTAATAACTCCATCAGTTCGCAACAGACAGGTGCGTTTTTTATAAGGTTTATAGGTCTTAGGAAGGTACATTTCCGTGCAAAATTGTATGGCGCTGCATGCAGAAGAAGCAAAGATATAAGGACTGGAAATGCGTCCCTAGGTCTCGCCTGCTGAACAAAGAGATTAAAAGTCACTAAAGGTGACCTTCACCGATCGAGCTGAAACTAGCACCAAACATTGTCCTAGTACCATAGAACATAAAACAATATTTGTCAGAAAATTCGGACTTTGCGTTAGTAAGTTATTAGGGGTCAAACATTAGCAAATATCAACTTTCAGGGGCCATAACTCGAAAAAGGGGCGATAAGAAATTTTGGGCACTTGGCCCCAGGGAGTCATTGGTCCAGACCTTTCGTCTGGCACCAGTTTCATCCCGATCGGTGAAGGTCGCATTAGGCTCAAACTTGCAGTCCAAAGTTGGTAGGGAATGTCTGAAACTTTGACCCCTAATAACTCGTCTGCTGTTCATCCGGTTGAGCTGAAATTTGGAACGTTTGTAGAGCCCATCCATACAAACATGCCTGCACCATCCGGGATGCGGTCAGTGGAAAAGCACGTGCACTATGGGGCGCCAAAAATTCAATAAATAAACCTTTTTACGCCTACAGCAGCCAAAGGAAAGCATCCTCGGTGCTGCAAATTTATGCGCATGCGCAGATCATTAATGTCTACAAACGTAAAGGGTAGTCCAGGGATTCGAGGCAAGGCGTCTTGCTGAAAATGGGTCCTCAAGTTTGCATTGCACCCTATGGGATTTTGGGCGGGAAAACGTAAATACCCTAATAACTCCATCAGTTCGCAACAGACAGGTGCGTTTTTTATAAGGTTTATAGGTCTTAGGAAGGTACATTTCCGTGCAAAATTGTATGGCGCTGCATGCAGAAGAAGCAAAGATATAAGGACTGGAAATGCGTCCCTAGGTCTCGCCTGCTGAACAAAGAGATTAACAGTCACTAAAGGTGACCTTCACCGATCGAGCTGAAACTAGCACCAAACATTGTCCTAGTACCATAGAACATAAAACAATATTTGTCAGAAAATTAGGACTTTGCGTTAGTAAGTTATTAGGGGTCAAACATTAGCAAATATCAACTTTCAGGGGCCATAACTCGAAAAAGGGGCGATAAGAAATTTTGGGCACTTGGCCCCAGGGAGTCATTGGTCCAGACCTTTCGTCTGGCACCAGTTTCATCCCGATCGGTGAAGGTCGCATTAGGCTCAAACTTGCAGTCCAAAGTTGGTAGGGAATGTCTGAAACTTTGACCCCTAATAACTCGTCTGCTGTTCATCCGGTTGAGCTGAAATTTGGAACGTTTGTAGAGCCCATCCATACAAACATGCCTGCACCATCCGGGATGCGGTCAGTGGAAAAGCACGTGCACTATGGGGCGCCAAAAATTCAATAAATAAACCTTTTTACGCCTACAACAGCCAAAGGAAAGCATCCTCGGTGCTGCAAATTTATGCGCATGCGCAGATCATTAATGTCTACAAACGTAAAGGGTAGTCCAGGGATTCGAGGCAAGGCGTCTTGCTGAAAATGGGTCCTCAAGTTTGCATTGCACCCTATGGGATTTTGGGCGGGAAAACGTAAATACCCTAATAACTCCATCAGTTCGCAACAGACAGGTGCGTTTTTTATAAGGTTTATAGGTCTTAGGAAGGTACATTTCCGTGCAAAATTGTATGGCGCTGCATGCAGAAGAAGCAAAGATATAAGGACTGGAAATGCGTCCCTAGGTCTCGCCTGCTGAACAAAGAGATTAAAAGTCACTAAAGGTGACCTTCACCGATCGAGCTGAAACTAGCACCAAACATTGTCCTAGTACCATAGAACATAAAACAATATTTGTCAGAAAATTCGGACTTTGCGTTAGTAAGTTATTAGGGGTCAAACATTAGCAAATATCAACTTTCAGGGGCCATAACTCGAAAAAGGGGCGATAAGAAATTTTGGGCACTTGGCCCCAGGGAGTCATTGGTCCAGACCTTTCGTCTGGCACCAGTTTCATCCCGATCGGTGAAGGTCGCATTAGGCTCAAACTTGCAGTCCAAAGTTGGTAGGGAATGTCTGAAACTTTGACCCCTAATAACTCGTCTGCTGTTCATCCGGTTGAGCTGAAATTTGGAACGTTTGTAGAGCCCATCCATACAAACATGCCTGCACCATCCGGGATGCGGTCAGTGGAAAAGCACGTGCACTATGGGGCGCCAAAAATTCAATAAATAAACCTTTTTACGCCTACAGCAGCCAAAGGAAAGCATCCTCGGTGCTGCAAATTTATGCGCATGCGCAGATCATTAATGTCTACAAACGTAAAGGGTAGTCCAGGGATTCGAGGCAAGGCGTCTTGCTGAAAATGGGTCCTCAAGTTTGCATTGCACCCTATGGGATTTTGGGCGGGAAAACGTAAATACCCTAATAACTCCATCAGTTCGCAACAGACAGGTGCGTTTTTTATAAGGTTTATAGGTCTTAGGAAGGTACATTTCCGTGCAAAATTGTATGGCGCTGCATGCAGAAGAAGCAAAGATATAAGGACTGGAAATGCGTCCCTAGGTCTCGCCTGCTGAACAAAGAGATTAAAAGTCACTAAAGGTGACCTTCACCGATCGAGCTGAAACTAGCACCAAACATTGTCCTAGTACCATAGAACATAAAACAATATTTGTCAGAAAATTAGGACTTTGCGTTAGTAAGTTATTAGGGGTCAAACATTAGCAAATATCAACTTTCAGGGGCCATAACTCGAAAAAGGGGCGATAAGAAATTTTGGGCACTTGGCCCCAGGGAGTCATTGGTCCAGACCTTTCGTCTGGCACCAGTTTCATCCCGATCGGTGAAGGTCGCATTAGGCTCAAACTTGCAGTCCAAAGTTGGTAGGGAATGTCTGAAACTTTGACCCCTAATAACTCGTCTGCTGTTCATCCGGTTGAGCTGAAATTTGGAACGTTTGTAGAGCCCATCCATACAAACATGCCTGCACCATCCGGGATGCGGTCAGTGGAAAAGCACGTGCACTATGGGGCGCCAAAAATTCAATAAATAAACCTTTTTACGCCTACAGCAGCCAAAGGAAAGCATCCTCGGTGCTGCAAATTTATGCGCATGCGCAGATCATTAATGTCTACAAACGTAAAGGGTAGTCCAGGGATTCGAGGCAAGGCGTCTTGCTGAAAATGGGTCCTCAAGTTTGCATTGCACCCTATGGGATTTTGGGCGGGAAAACGTAAATACCCTAATAACTCCATCAGTTCGCAACAGACAGGTGCGTTTTTTATAAGGTTTATAGGTCTTAGGAAGGTACATTTCCGTGCAAAATTGTATGGCGCTGCATGCAGAAGAAGCAAAGATATAAGGACTGGAAATGCGTCCCTAGGTCTCGCCTGCTGAACAAAGAGATTAAAAGTCACTAAAGGTGACCTTCACCGATCGAGCTGAAACTAGCACCAAACATTGTCCTAGTACCATAGAACATAAAACAATATTTGTCAGAAAATTCGGACTTTGCGTTAGTAAGTTATTAGGGGTCAAACATTAGCAAATATCAACTTTCAGGGGCCATAACTCGAAAAAGGGGCGATAAGAAATTTTGGGCACTTGGCCCCAGGGAGTCATTGGTCCAGACCTTTCGTCTGGCACCAGTTTCATCCCGATCGGTGAAGGTCGCATTAGGCTCAAACTTGCAGTCCAAAGTTGGTAGGGAATGTCTGAAACTTTGACCCCTAATAACTCGTCTGCTGTTCATCCGGTTGAGCTGAAATTTGGAACGTTTGTAGAGCCCATCCATACAAACATGCCTGCACCATCCGGGATGCGGTCAGTGGAAAAGCACGTGCACTATGGGGCGCCAAAAATTCAATAAATAAACCTTTTTACGCCTACAGCAGCCAAAGGAAAGCATCCTCGGTGCTGCAAATTTATGCGCATGCGCAGATCATTAATGTCTACAAACGTAAAGGGTAGTCCAGGGATTCGAGGCAAGGCGTCTTGCTGAAAATGGGTCCTCAAGTTTGCATTGCACCCTATGGGATTTTGGGCGGGAAAACGTAAATACCCTAATAACTCCATCAGTTCGCAACAGACAGGTGCGTTTTTTATAAGGTTTATAGGTCTTAGGAAGGTACATTTCCGTGCAAAATTGTATGGCGCTGCATGCAGAAGAAGCAAAGATATAAGGACTGGAAATGCGTCCCTAGGTCTCGCCTGCTGAACAAAGAGATTAAAAGTCACTAAAGGTGACCTTCACCGATCGAGCTGAAACTAGCACCAAACATTGTCCTAGTACCATAGAACATAAAACAATATTTGTCAGAAAATTCGGACTTTGCGTTAGTAAGTTATTAGGGGTCAAACATTAGCAAATATCAACTTTCAGGGGCCATAACTCGAAAAAGGGGCGATAAGAAATTTTGGGCACTTGGCCCCAGGGAGTCATTGGTCCAGACCTTTCGTCTGGCACCAGTTTCATCCCGATCGGTGAAGGTCGCATTAGGCTCAAACTTGCAGTCCAAAGTTGGTAGGGAATGTCTGAAACTTTGACCCCTAATAACTCGTCTGCTGTTCATCCGGTTGAGCTGAAATTTGGAACGTTTGTAGAGCCCATCCATACAAACATGCCTGCACCATCCGGGATGCGGTCAGTGGAAAAGCACGTGCACTATGGGGCGCCAAAAATTCAATAAATAAACCTTTTTACGCCTACAGCAGCCAAAGGAAAGCATCCTCGGTGCTGCAAATTTATGCGCATGCGCAGATCATTAATGTCTACAAACGTAAAGGGTAGTCCAGGGATTCGAGGCAAGGCGTCTTGCTGAAAATGGGTCCTCAAGTTTGCATTGCACCCTATGGGATTTTGGGCGGGAAAACGTAAATACCCTAATAACTCCATCAGTTCGCAACAGACAGGTGCGTTTTTTATAAGGTTTATAGGTCTTAGGAAGGTACATTTCCGTGCAAAATTGTATGGCGCTGCATGCAGAAGAAGCAAAGATATAAGGACTGGAAATGCGTCCCTAGGTCTCGCCTGCTGAACAAAGAGATTAAAAGTCACTAAAGGTGACCTTCACCGATCGAGCTGAAACTAGCACCAAACATTGTCCTAGTACCATAGAACATAAAACAATATTTGTCAGAAAATTCGGACTTTGCGTTAGTAAGTTATTAGGGGTGAAACATTAGCAAATATCAACTTTCAGGGGCCATAACTCGAAAAAGGGGCGATAAGAAATTTTGGGCACTTGGCCCCAGGGAGTCATTGGTCCAGACCTTTCGTCTGGCACCAGTTTCATCCCGATCGGTGAAGGTCGCATTAGGCTCAAACTTGCAGTCCAAAGTTGGTAGGGAATGTCTGAAACTTTGACCCCTAATAACTCGTCTGCTGTTCATCCGGTTGAGCTGAAATTTGGAACGTTTGTAGAGCCCATCCATACAAACATGCCTGCACCATCCGGGATGCGGTCAGTGGAAAAGCACGTGCACTATGGGGCGCCAAAAATTCAATAAATAAACCTTTTTACGCCTACAGCAGCCAAAGGAAAGCATCCTCGGTGCTGCAAATTTATGCGCATGCGCAGATCATTAATGTCTACAAACGTAAAGGGTAGTCCAGGGATTCGAGGCAAGGCGTCTTGCTGAAAATGGGTCCTCAAGTTTGCATTGCACCCTATGGGATTTTGGGCGGGAAAACGTAAATACCCTAATAACTCCATCAGTTCGCAACAGACAGGTGCGTTTTTTATAAGGTTTATAGGTCTTAGGAAGGTACATTTCCGTGCAAAATTGTATGGCGCTGCATGCAGAAGAAGCAAAGATATAAGGACTGGAAATGCGTCCCTAGGTCTCGCCTGCTGAACAAAGAGATTAAAAGTCACTAAAGGTGACCTTCACCGATCGAGCTGAAACTAGCACCAAACATTGTCCTAGTACCATAGAACATAAAACAATATTTGTCAGAAAATTCGGACGTTGCGTTAGTAAGTTATTAGGGGTCAAACATTAGCAAATATCAACTTTCAGGGGCCATAACTCGAAAAAGGGGCGATAAGAAATTTTGGGCACTTGGCCCCAGGGAGTCATTGGTCCAGACCTTTCGTCTGGCACCAGTTTCATCCCGATCGGTGAAGGTCGCATTAGGCTCAAACTTGCAGTCCAAAGTTGGTAGGGAATGTCTGAAACTTTGACCCCTAATAACTCGTCTGCTGTTCATCCGGTTGAGCTGAAATTTGGAACGTTTGTAGAGCCCATCCATACAAACATGCCTGCACCATCCGGGATGCGGTCAGTGGAAAAGCACGTGCACTATGGGGCGCCAAAAATTCAATAAATAAACCTTTTTACGCCTACAGCAGCCAAAGGAAAGCATCCTCGGTGCTGCAAATTTATGCGCATGCGCAGATCATTAATGTCTACAAACGTAAAGGGTAGTCCAGGGATTCGAGGCAAGGCGTCTTGCTGAAAATGGGTCCTCAAGTTTGCATTGCACCCTATGGGATTTTGGGCGGGAAAACGTAAATACCCTAATAACTCCATCAGTTCGCAACAGACAGGTGCGTTTTTTATAAGGTTTATAGGTCTTAGGAAGGTACATTTCCGTGCAAAATTGTATGGCGCTGCATGCAGAAGAAGCAAAGATATAAGGACTGGAAATGCGTCCCTAGGTCTCGCCTGCTGAACAAAGAGATTAAAAGTCACTAAAGGTGACCTTCACCGATCGAGCTGAAACTAGCACCAAACATTGTCCTAGTACCATAGAACATAAAACAATATTTGTCAGAAAATTCGGACTTTGCGTTAGTAAGTTATTAGGGGTCAAACATTAGCAAATATCAACTTTCAGGGGCCATAACTCGAAAAAGGGGCGATAAGAAATTTTGGGCACTTGGCCCCAGGGAGTCATTGGTCCAGACCTTTCGTCTGGCACCAGTTTCATCCCGATCGGTGAAGGTCGCATTAGGCTCAAACTTGCAGTCCAAAGTTGGTAGGGAATGTCTGAAACTTTGACCCCTAATAACTCGTCTGCTGTTCATCCGGTTGAGCTGAAATTTGGAACGTTTGTAGAGCCCATCCATACAAACATGCCTGCACCATCCGGGATGCGGTCAGTGGAAAAGCACGTGCACTATGGGGCGCCAAAAATTCAATAAATAAACCTTTTTACGCCTACAGCAGCCAAAGGAAAGCATCCTCGGTGCTGCAAATTTATGCGCATGCGCAGATCATTAATGTCTACAAACGTAAAGGGTAGTCCAGGGATTCGAGGCAAGGCGTCTTGCTGAAAATGGGTCCTCAAGTTTGCATTGCACCCTATGGGATTTTGGGCGGGAAAACGTAAATACCCTAATAACTCCATCAGTTCGCAACAGACAGGTGCGTTTTTTATAAGGTTTATAGGTCTTAGGAAGGTACATTTCCGTGCAAAATTGTATGGCGCTGCATGCAGAAGAAGCAAAGATATAAGGACTGGAAATGCGTCCCTAGGTCTCGCCTGCTGAACAAAGAGATTAAAAGTCACTAAAGGTGACCTTCACCGATCGAGCTGAAACTAGCACCAAACATTGTCCTAGTACCATAGAACATAAAACAATATTTGTCAGAAAATTCGGACTTTGCGTTAGTAAGTTATTAGGGGTCAAACATTAGCAAATATCAACTTTCAGGGGCCATAACTCGAAAAAGGGGCGATAAGAAATTTTGGGCACTTGGCCCCAGGGAGTCATTGGTCCAGACCTTTCGTCTGGCACCAGTTTCATCCCGATCGGTGAAGGTCGCATTAGGCTCAAACTTGCAGTCCAAAGTTGGTAGGGAATGTCTGAAACTTTGACCCCTAATAACTCGTCTGCTGTTCATCCGGTTGAGCTGAAATTTGGAACGTTTGTAGAGCCCATCCATACAAACATGCCTGCACCATCCGGGATGCGGTCAGTGGAAAAGCACGTGCACTATGGGGCGCCAAAAATTCAATAAATAAACCTTTTTACGCCTACAGCAGCCAAAGGAAAGCATCCTCGGTGCTGCAAATTTATGCGCATGCGCAGATCATTAATGTCTACAAACGTAAAGGGTAGTCCAGGGATTCGAGGCAAGGCGTCTTGCTGAAAATGGGTCCTCAAGTTTGCATTGCACCCTATGGGATTTTGGGCGGGAAAACGTAAATACCCTAATAACTCCATCAGTTCGCAACAGACAGGTGCGTTTTTTATAAGGTTTATAGGTCTTAGGAAGGTACATTTCCGTGCAAAATTGTATGGCGCTGCATGCAGAAGAAGCAAAGATATAAGGACTGGAAATGCGTCCCTAGGTCTCGCCTGCTGAACAAAGAGATTAAAAGTCACTAAAGGTGACCTTCACCGATCGAGCTGAAACTAGCACCAAACATTGTCCTAGTACCATAGAACATAAAACAATATTTGTCAGAAAATTCGGACTTTGCGTTAGTAAGTTATTAGGGGTCAAACATTAGCAAATATCAACTTTCAGGGGCCATAACTCGAAAAAGGGGCGATAAGAAATTTTGGGCACTTGGCCCCAGGGAGTCATTGGTCCAGACCTTTCGTCTGGCACCAGTTTCATCCCGATCGGTGAAGGTCGCATTAGGCTCAAACTTGCAGTCCAAAGTTGGTAGGGAATGTCTGAAACTTTGACCCCTAATAACTCGTCTGCTGTTCATCCGGTTGAGCTGAAATTTGGAACGTTTGTAGAGCCCATCCATACAAACATGCCTGCACCATCCGGGATGCGGTCAGTGGAAAAGCACGTGCACTATGGGGCGCCAAAAATTCAATAAATAAACCTTTTTACGCCTACAGCAGCCAAAGGAAAGCATCCTCGGTGCTGCAAATTTATGCGCATGCGCAGATCATTAATGTCTACAAACGTAAAGGGTAGTCCAGGGATTCGAGGCAAGGCGTCTTGCTGAAAATGGGTCCTCAAGTTTGCATTGCACCCTATGGGATTTTGGGCGGGAAAACGTAAATACCCTAATAACTCCATCAGTTCGCAACAGACAGGTGCGTTTTTTATAAGGTTTATAGGTCTTAGGAAGGTACATTTCCGTGCAAAATTGTATGGCGCTGCATGCAGAAGAAGCAAAGATATAAGGACTGGAAATGCGTCCCTAGGTCTCGCCTGCTGAACAAAGAGATTAAAAGTCACTAAAGGTGACCTTCACCGATCGAGCTGAAACTAGCACCAAACATTGTCCTAGTACCATAGAACATAAAACAATATTTGTCAGAAAATTCGGACTTTGCGTTAGTAAGTTATTAGGGGTCAAACATTAGCAAATATCAACTTTCAGGGGCCATAACTCGAAAAAGGGGCGATAAGAAATTTTGGGCACTTGGCCCCAGGGAGTCATTGGTCCAGACCTTTCGTCTGGCACCAGTTTCATCCCGATCGGTGAAGGTCGCATTAGGCTCAAACTTGCAGTCCAAAGTTGGTAGGGAATGTCTGAAACTTTGACCCCTAATAACTCGTCTGCTGTTCATCCGGTTGAGCTGAAATTTGGAACGTTTGTAGAGCCCATCCATACAAACATGCCTGCACCATCCGGGATGCGGTCAGTGGAAAAGCACGTGCACTATGGGGCGCCAAAAATTCAATAAATAAACCTTTTTACGCCTACAGCAGCCAAAGGAAAGCATCCTCGGTGCTGCAAATTTATGCGCATGCGCAGATCATTAATGTCTACAAACGTAAAGGGTAGTCCAGGGATTCGAGGCAAGGCGTCTTGCTGAAAATGGGTCCTCAAGTTTGCATTGCACCCTATGGGATTTTGGGCGGGAAAACGTAAATACCCTAATAACTCCATCAGTTCGCAACAGACAGGTGCGTTTTTTATAAGGTTTATAGGTCTTAGGAAGGTACATTTCCGTGCAAAATTGTATGGCGCTGCATGCAGAAGAAGCAAAGATATAAGGACTGGAAATGCGTCCCTAGGTCTCGCCTGCTGAACAAAGAGATTAAAAGTCACTAAAGGTGACCTTCACCGATCGAGCTGAAACTAGCACCAAACATTGTCCTAGTACCATAGAACATAAAACAATATTTGTCAGAAAATTCGGACTTTGCGTTAGTAAGTTATTAGGGGTCAAACATTAGCAAATATCAACTTTCAGGGGCCATAACTCGAAAAAGGGGCGATAAGAAATTTTGGGCACTTGGCCCCAGGGAGTCATTGGTCCAGACCTTTCGTCTGGCACCAGTTTCATCCCGATCGGTGAAGGTCGCATTAGGCTCAAACTTGCAGTCCAAAGTTGGTAGGGAATGTCTGAAACTTTGACCCCTAATAACTCGTCTGCTGTTCATCCGGTTGAGCTGAAATTTGGAACGTTTGTAGAGCCCATCCATACAAACATGCCTGCACCATCCGGGATGCGGTCAGTGGAAAAGCACGTGCACTATGGGGCGCCAAAAATTCAATAAATAAACCTTTTTACGCCTACAGCAGCCAAAGGAAAGCATCCTCGGTGCTGCAAATTTATGCGCATGCGCAGATCATTAATGTCTACAAACGTAAAGGGTAGTCCAGGGATTCGAGGCAAGGCGTCTTGCTGAAAATGGGTCCTCAAGTTTGCATTGCACCCTATGGGATTTTGGGCGGGAAAACGTAAATACCCTAATAACTCCATCAGTTCGCAACAGACAGGTGCGTTTTTTATAAGGTTTATAGGTCTTAGGAAGGTACATTTCCGTGCAAAATTGTATGGCGCTGCATGCAGAAGAAGCAAAGATATAAGGACTGGAAATGCGTCCCTAGGTCTCGCCTGCTGAACAAAGAGATTAAAAGTCACTAAAGGTGACCTTCACCGATCGAGCTGAAACTAGCACCAAACATTGTCCTAGTACCATAGAACATAAAACAATATTTGTCAGAAAATTCGGACTTTGCGTTAGTAAGTTATTAGGGGTCAAACATTAGCAAATATCAACTTTCAGGGGCCATAACTCGAAAAAGGGGCGATAAGAAATTTTGGGCACTTGGCCCCAGGGAGTCATTGGTCCAGACCTTTCGTCTGGCACCAGTTTCATCCCGATCGGTGAAGGTCGCATTAGGCTCAAACTTGCAGTCCAAAGTTGGTAGGGAATGTCTGAAACTTTGACCCCTAATAACTCGTCTGCTGTTCATCCGGTTGAGCTGAAATTTGGAACGTTTGTAGAGCCCATCCATACAAACATGCCTGCACCATCCGGGATGCGGTCAGTGGAAAAGCACGTGCACTATGGGGCGCCAAAAATTCAATAAATAAACCTTTTTACGCCTACAGCAGCCAAAGGAAAGCATCCTCGGTGCTGCAAATTTATGCGCATGCGCAGATCATTAATGTCTACAAACGTAAAGGGTAGTCCAGGGATTCGAGGCAAGGCGTCTTGCTGAAAATGGGTCCTCAAGTTTGCATTGCACCCTATGGGATTTTGGGCGGGAAAACGTAAATACCCTAATAACTCCATCAGTTCGCAACAGACAGGTGCGTTTTTTATAAGGTTTATAGGTCTTAGGAAGGTACATTTCCGTGCAAAATTGTATGGCGCTGCATGCAGAAGAAGCAAAGATATAAGGACTGGAAATGCGTCCCTAGGTCTCGCCTGCTGAACAAAGAGATTAACAGTCACTAAAGGTGACCTTCACCGATCGAGCTGAAACTAGCACCAAACATTGTCCTAGTACCATAGAACATAAAACAATATTTGTCAGAAAATTCGGACTTTGCGTTAGTAAGTTATTAGGGGTCAAACATTAGCAAATATCAACTTTCAGGGGCCATAACTCGAAAAAGGGGCGATAAGAAATTTTGGGCACTTGGCCCCAGGGAGTCATTGGTCCAGACCTTTCGTCTGGCACCAGTTTCATCCCGATCGGTGAAGGTCGCATTAGGCTCAAACTTGCAGTCCAAAGTTGGTAGGGAATGTCTGAAACTTTGACCCCTAATAACTCGTCTGCTGTTCATCCGGTTGAGCTGAAATTTGGAACGTTTGTAGAGCCCATCCATACAAACATGCCTGCACCATCCGGGATGCGGTCAGTGGAAAAGCACGTGCACTATGGGGCGCCAAAAATTCAATAAATAAACCTTTTTACGCCTACAACAGCCAAAGGAAAGCATCCTCGGTGCTGCAAATTTATGCGCATGCGCAGATCATTAATGTCTACAAACGTAAAGGGTAGTCCAGGGATTCGAGGCAAGGCGTCTTGCTGAAAATGGGTCCTCAAGTTTGCATTGCACCCTATGGGATTTTGGGCGGGAAAACGTAAATACCCTAATAACTCCATCAGTTCGCAACAGACAGGTGCGTTTTTTATAAGGTTTATAGGTCTTAGGAAGGTACATTTCCGTGCAAAATTGTATGGCGCTGCATGCAGAAGAAGCAAAGATATAAGGACTGGAAATGCGTCCCTAGGTCTCGCCTGCTGAACAAAGAGATTAAAAGTCACTAAAGGTGACCTTCACCGATCGAGCTGAAACTAGCACCAAACATTGTCCTAGTACCATAGAACATAAAACAATATTTGTCAGAAAATTCGGACTTTGCGTTAGTAAGTTATTAGGGGTCAAACATTAGCAAATATCAACTTTCAGGGGCCATAACTCGAAAAAGGGGCGATAAGAAATTTTGGGCACTTGGCCCCAGGGAGTCATTGGTCCAGACCTTTCGTCTGGCACCAGTTTCATCCCGATCGGTGAAGGTCGCATTAGGCTCAAACTTGCAGTCCAAAGTTGGTAGGGAATGTCTGAAACTTTGACCCCTAATAACTCGTCTGCTGTTCATCCGGTTGAGCTGAAATTTGGAACGTTTGTAGAGCCCATCCATACAAACATGCCTGCACCATCCGGGATGCGGTCAGTGGAAAAGCACGTGCACTATGGGGCGCCAAAAATTCAATAAATAAACCTTTTTACGCCTACAGCAGCCAAAGGAAAGCATCCTCGGTGCTGCAAATTTATGCGCATGCGCAGATCATTAATGTCTACAAACGTAAAGGGTAGTCCAGGGATTCGAGGCAAGGCGTCTTGCTGAAAATGGGTCCTCAAGTTTGCATTGCACCCTATGGGATTTTGGGCGGGAAAACGTAAATACCCTAATAACTCCATCAGTTCGCAACAGACAGGTGCGTTTTTTATAAGGTTTATAGGTCTTAGGAAGGTACATTTCCGTGCAAAATTGTATGGCGCTGCATGCAGAAGAAGCAAAGATATAAGGACTGGAAATGCGTCCCTAGGTCTCGCCTGCTGAACAAAGAGATTAAAAGTCACTAAAGGTGACCTTCACCGATCGAGCTGAAACTAGCACCAAACATTGTCCTAGTACCATAGAACATAAAACAATATTTGTCAGAAAATTCGGACTTTGCGTTAGTAAGTTATTAGGGGTCAAACATTAGCAAATATAAACTTTCAGGGGCCATAACTCGAAAAAGGGGCGATAAGAAATTTTGGGCACTTGGCCCCAGGGAGTCATTGGTCCAGACCTTTCGTCTGGCACCAGTTTCATCCCGATCGGTGAAGGTCGCATTAGGCTCAAACTTGCAGTCCAAAGTTGGTAGGGAATGTCTGAAACTTTGACCCCTAATAACTCGTCTGCTGTTCATCCGGTTGAGCTGAAATTTGGAACGTTTGTAGAGCCCATCCATACAAACATGCCTGCACCATCCGGGATGCGGTCAGTGGAAAAGCACGTGCACTATGGGGCGCCAAAAATTCAATAAATAAACCTTTTTACGCCTACAGCAGCCAAAGGAAAGCATCCTCGGTGCTGCAAATTTATGCGCATGCGCAGATCATTAATGTCTACAAACGTAAAGGGTAGTCCAGGGATTCGAGGCAAGGCGTCTTGCTGAAAATGGGTCCTCAAGTTTGCATTGCACCCTATGGGATTTTGGGCGGGAAAACGTAAATACCCTAATAACTCCATCAGTTCGCAACAGACAGGTGCGTTTTTTATAAGGTTTATAGGTCTTAGGAAGGTACATTTCCGTGCAAAATTGTATGGCGCTGCATGCAGAAGAAGCAAAGATATAAGGACTGGAAATGCGTCCCTAGGTCTCGCCTGCTGAACAAAGAGATTAAAAGTCACTAAAGGTGACCTTCACCGATCGAGCTGAAACTAGCACCAAACATTGTCCTAGTACCATAGAACATAAAACAATATTTGTCAGAAAATTCGGACTTTGCGTTAGTAAGTTATTAGGGGTCAAACATTAGCAAATATCAACTTTCAGGGGCCATAACTCGAAAAAGGGGCGATAAGAAATTTTGGGCACTTGGCCCCAGGGAGTCATTGGTCCAGACCTTTCGTCTGGCACCAGTTTCATCCCGATCGGTGAAGGTCGCATTAGGCTCAAACTTGCAGTCCAAAGTTGGTAGGGAATGTCTGAAACTTTGACCCCTAATAACTCGTCTGCTGTTCATCCGGTTGAGCTGAAATTTGGAACGTTTGTAGAGCCCATCCATACAAACATGCCTGCACCATCCGGGATGCGGTCAGTGGAAAAGCACGTGCACTATGGGGCGCCAAAAATTCAATAAATAAACCTTTTTACGCCTACAGCAGCCAAAGGAAAGCATCCTCGGTGCTGCAAATTTATGCGCATGCGCAGATCATTAATGTCTACAAACGTAAAGGGTAGTCCAGGGATTCGAGGCAAGGCGTCTTGCTGAAAATGGGTCCTCAAGTTTGCATTGCACCCTATGGGATTTTGGGCGGGAAAACGTAAATACCCTAATAACTCCATCAGTTCGCAACAGACAGGTGCGTTTTTTATAAGGTTTATAGGTCTTAGGAAGGTACATTTCCGTGCAAAATTGTATGGCGCTGCATGCAGAAGAAGCAAAGATATAAGGACTGGAAATGCGTCCCTAGGTCTCGCCTGCTGAACAAAGAGATTAAAAGTCACTAAAGGTGACCTTCACCGATCGAGCTGAAACTAGCACCAAACATTGTCCTAGTACCATAGAACATAAAACAATATTTGTCAGAAAATTCGGACTTTGCGTTAGTAAGTTATTAGGGGTCAAACATTAGCAAATATCAACTTTCAGGGGCCATAACTCGAAAAAGGGGCGATAAGAAATTTTGGGCACTTGGCCCCAGGGAGTCATTGGTCCAGACCTTTCGTCTGGCACCAGTTTCATCCCGATCGGTGAAGGTCGCATTAGGCTCAAACTTGCAGTCCAAAGTTGGTAGGGAATGTCTGAAACTTTGACCCCTAATAACTCGTCTGCTGTTCATCCGGTTGAGCTGAAATTTGGAACGTTTGTAGAGCCCATCCATACAAACATGCCTGCACCATCCGGGATGCGGTCAGTGGAAAAGCACGTGCACTATGGGGCGCCAAAAATTCAATAAATAAACCTTTTTACGCCTACAGCAGCCAAAGGAAAGCATCCTCGGTGCTGCAAATTTATGCGCATGCGCAGATCATTAATGTCTACAAACGTAAAGGGTAGTCCAGGGATTCGAGGCAAGGCGTCTTGCTGAAAATGGGTCCTCAAGTTTGCATTGCACCCTATGGGATTTTGGGCGGGAAAACGTAAATACCCTAATAACTCCATCAGTTCGCAACAGACAGGTGCGTTTTTTATAAGGTTTATAGGTCTTAGGAAGGTACATTTCCGTGCAAAATTGTATGGCGCTGCATGCAGAAGAAGCAAAGATATAAGGACTGGAAATGCGTCCCTAGGTCTCGCCTGCTGAACAAAGAGATTAAAAGTCACTAAAGGTGACCTTCACCGATCGAGCTGAAACTAGCACCAAACATTGTCCTAGTACCATAGAACATAAAACAATATTTGTCAGAAAATTCGGACTTTGCGTTAGTAAGTTATTAGGGGTCAAACATTAGCAAATATCAACTTTCAGGGGCCATAACTCGAAAAAGGGGCGATAAGAAATTTTGGGCACTTGGCCCCAGGGAGTCATTGGTCCAGACCTTTCGTCTGGCACCAGTTTCATCCCGATCGGTGAAGGTCGCATTAGGCTCAAACTTGCAGTCCAAAGTTGGTAGGGAATGTCTGAAACTTTGACCCCTAATAACTCGTCTGCTGTTCATCCGGTTGAGCTGAAATTTGGAACGTTTGTAGAGCCCATCCAAACAAACATGCCTGCACCATCCGGGATGCGGTCAGTGGAAAAGCACGTGCACTATGGGGCGCCAAAAATTCAATAAATAAACCTTTTTACGCCTACAGCAGCCAAAGGAAAGCATCCTCGGTGCTGCAAATTTATGCGCATGCGCAGATCATTAATGTCTACAAACGTAAAGGGTAGTCCAGGGATTCGAGGCAAGGCGTCTTGCTGAAAATGGGTCCTCAAGTTTGCATTGCACCCTATGGGATTTTGGGCGGGAAAACGTAAATACCCTAATAACTCCATCAGTTCGCAACAGACAGGTGCGTTTTTTATAAGGTTTATAGGTCTTAGGAAGGTACATTTCCGTGCAAAATTGTATGGCGCTGCATGCAGAAGAAGCAAAGATATAAGGACTGGAAATGCGTCCCTAGGTCTCGCCTGCTGAACAAAGAGATTAAAAGTCACTAAAGGTGACCTTCACCGATCGAGCTGAAACTAGCACCAAACATTGTCCTAGTACCATAGAACATAAAACAATATTTGTCAGAAAATTCGGACTTTGCGTTAGTAAGTTATTAGGGGTCAAACATTAGCAAATATCAACTTTCAGGGGCCATAACTCGAAAAAGGGGCGATAAGAAATTTTGGGCACTTGGCCCCAGGGAGTCATTGGTCCAGACCTTTCGTCTGGCACCAGTTTCATCCCGATCGGTGAAGGTCGCATTAGGCTCAAACTTGCAGTCCAAAGTTGGTAGGGAATGTCTGAAACTTTGACCCCTAATAACTCGTCTGCTGTTCATCCGGTTGAGCTGAAATTTGGAACGTTTGTAGAGCCCATCCATACAAACATGCCTGCACCATCCGGGATGCGGTCAGTGGAAAAGCACGTGCACTATGGGGCGCCAAAAATTCAATAAATAAACCTTTTTACGCCTACAGCAGCCAAAGGAAAGCATCCTCGGTGCTGCAAATTTATGCGCATGCGCAGATCATTAATGTCTACAAACGTAAAGGGTAGTCCAGGGATTCGAGGCAAGGCGTCTTGCTGAAAATGGGTCCTCAAGTTTGCATTGCACCCTATGGGATTTTGGGCGGGAAAACGTAAATACCCTAATAACTCCATCAGTTCGCAACAGACAGGTGCGTTTTTTATAAGGTTTATAGGTCTTAGGAAGGTACATTTCCGTGCAAAATTGTATGGCGCTGCATGCAGAAGAAGCAAAGATATAAGGACTGGAAATGCGTCCCTAGGTCTCGCCTGCTGAACAAAGAGATTAAAAGTCACTAAAGGTGACCTTCACCGATCGAGCTGAAACTAGCACCAAACATTGTCCTAGTACCATAGAACATAAAACAATATTTGTCAGAAAATTCGGACTTTGCGTTAGTAAGTTATTAGGGGTCAAACATTAGCAAATATCAACTTTCAGGGGCCATAACTCGAAAAAGGGGCGATAAGAAATTTTGGGCACTTGGCCCCAGGGAGTCATTGGTCCAGACCTTTCGTCTGGCACCAGTTTCATCCCGATCGGTGAAGGTCGCATTAGGCTCAAACTTGCAGTCCAAAGTTGGTAGGGAATGTCTGAAACTTTGACCCCTAATAACTCGTCTGCTGTTCATCCGGTTGAGCTGAAATTTGGAACGTTTGTAGAGCCCATCCATACAAACATGCCTGCACCATCCGGGATGCGGTCAGTGGAAAAGCACGTGCACTATGGGGCGCCAAAAATTCAATAAATAAACCTTTTTACGCCTACAGCAGCCAAAGGAAAGCATCCTCGGTGCTGCAAATTTATGCGCATGCGCAGATCATTAATGTCTACAAACGTAAAGGGTAGTCCAGGGATTCGAGGCAAGGCGTCTTGCTGAAAATGGGTCCTCAAGTTTGCATTGCACCCTATGGGATTTTGGGCGGGAAAACGTAAATACCCTAATAACTCCATCAGTTCGCAACAGACAGGTGCGTTTTTTATAAGGTTTATAGGTCTTAGGAAGGTACATTTCCGTGCAAAATTGTATGGCGCTGCATGCAGAAGAAGCAAAGATATAAGGACTGGAAATGCGTCCCTAGGTCTCGCCTGCTGAACAAAGAGATTAAAAGTCACTAAAGGTGACCTTCACCGATCGAGCTGAAACTAGCACCAAACATTGTCCTAGTACCATAGAACATAAAACAATATTTGTCAGAAAATTCGGACTTTGCGTTAGTAAGTTATTAGGGGTCAAACATTAGCAAATATCAACTTTCAGGGGCCATAACTCGAAAAAGGGGCGATAAGAAATTTTGGGCACTTGGCCCCAGGGAGTCATTGGTCCAGACCTTTCGTCTGGCACCAGTTTCATCCCGATCGGTGAAGGTCGCATTAGGCTCAAACTTGCAGTCCAAAGTTGGTAGGGAATGTCTGAAACTTTGACCCCTAATAACTCGTCTGCTGTTCATCCGGTTGAGCTGAAATTTGGAACGTTTGTAGAGCCCATCCATACAAACATGCCTGCACCATCCGGGATGCGGTCAGTGGAAAAGCACGTGCACTATGGGGCGCCAAAAATTCAATAAATAAACCTTTTTACGCCTACAGCAGCCAAAGGAAAGCATCCTCGGTGCTGCAAATTTATGCGCATGCGCAGATCATTAATGTCTACAAACGTAAAGGGTAGTCCAGGGATTCGAGGCAAGGCGTCTTGCTGAAAATGGGTCCTCAAGTTTGCATTGCACCCTATGGGATTTTGGGCGGGAAAACGTAAATACCCTAATAACTCCATCAGTTCGCAACAGACAGGTGCGTTTTTTATAAGGTTTATAGGTCTTAGGAAGGTACATTTCCGTGCAAAATTGTATGGCGCTGCATGCAGAAGAAGCAAAGATATAAGGACTGGAAATGCGTCCCTAGGTCTCGCCTGCTGAACAAAGAGATTAAAAGTCACTAAAGGTGACCTTCACCGATCGAGCTGAAACTAGCACCAAACATTGTCCTAGTACCATAGAACATAAAACAATATTTGTCAGAAAATTCGGACTTTGCGTTAGTAAGTTATTAGGGGTCAAACATTAGCAAATATCAACTTTCAGGGGCCATAACTCGAAAAAGGGGCAATAAGAAATTTTGGGCACTTGGCCCCAGGGAGTCATTGGTCCAGACCTTTCGTCTGGCACCAGTTTCATCCCGATCGGTGAAGGTCGCATTAGGCTCAAACTTGCAGTCCAAAGTTGGTAGGGAATGTCTGAAACTTTGACCCCTAATAACTCGTCTGCTGTTCATCCGGTTGAGCTGAAATTTGGAACGTTTGTAGAGCCCATCCATACAAACATGCCTGCACCATCCGGGATGCGGTCAGTGGAAAAGCACGTGCACTATGGGGCGCCAAAAATTCAATAAATAAACCTTTTTACGCCTACAGCAGCCAAAGGAAAGCATCCTCGGTGCTGCAAATTTATGCGCATGCGCAGATCATTAATGTCTACAAACGTAAAGGGTAGTCCAGGGATTCGAGGCAAGGCGTCTTGCTGAAAATGGGTCCTCAAGTTTGCATTGCACCCTATGGGATTTTGGGCGGGAAAACGTAAATACCCTAATAACTCCATCAGTTCGCAACAGACAGGTGCGTTTTTTATAAGGTTTATAGGTCTTAGGAAGGTACATTTCCGTGCAAAATTGTATGGCGCTGCATGCAGAAGAAGCAAAGATATAAGGACTGGAAATGCGTCCCTAGGTCTCGCCTGCTGAACAAAGAGATTAAAAGTCACTAAAGGTGACCTTCACCGATCGAGCTGAAACTAGCACCAAACATTGTCCTAGTACCATAGAACATAAAACAATATTTGTCAGAAAATTCGGACTTTGCGTTAGTAAGTTATTAGGGGTCAAACATTAGCAAATATCAACTTTCAGGGGCCATAACTCGAAAAAGGGGCGATAAGAAATTTTGGGCACTTGGCCCCAGGGAGTCATTGGTCCAGACCTTTCGTCTGGCACCAGTTTCATCCCGATCGGTGAAGGTCGCATTAGGCTCAAACTTGCAGTCCAAAGTTGGTAGGGAATGTCTGAAACTTTGACCCCTAATAACTCGTCTGCTGTTCATCCGGTTGAGCTGAAATTTGGAACGTTTGTAGAGCCCATCCATACAAACATGCCTGCACCATCCGGGATGCGGTCAGTGGAAAAGCACGTGCACTATGGGGCGCCAAAAATTCAATAAATAAACCTTTTTACGCCTACAGCAGCCAAAGGAAAGCATCCTCGGTGCTGCAAATTTATGCGCATGCGCAGATCATTAATGTCTACAAACGTAAAGGGTAGTCCAGGGATTCGAGGCAAGGCGTCTTGCTGAAAATGGGTCCTCAAGTTTGCATTGCACCCTATGGGATTTTGGGCGGGAAAACGTAAATACCCTAATAACTCCATCAGTTCGCAACAGACAGGTGCGTTTTTTATAAGGTTTATAGGTCTTAGGAAGGTACATTTCCGTGCAAAATTGTATGGCGCTGCATGCAGAAGAAGCAAAGATATAAGGACTGGAAATGCGTCCCTAGGTCTCGCCTGCTGAACAAAGAGATTAAAAGTCACTAAAGGTGACCTTCACCGATCGAGCTGAAACTAGCACCAAACATTGTCCTAGTACCATAGAACATAAAACAATATTTGTCAGAAAATTCGGACTTTGCGTTAGTAAGTTATTAGGGGTCAAACATTAGCAAATATCAACTTTCAGGGGCCATAACTCGAAAAAGGGGCGATAAGAAATTTTGGGCACTTGGCCCCAGGGAGTCATTGGTCCAGACCTTTCGTCTGGCACCAGTTTCATCCCGATCGGTGAAGGTCGCATTAGGCTCAAACTTGCAGTCCAAAGTTGGTAGGGAATGTCTGAAACTTTGACCCCTAATAACTCGTCTGCTGTTCATCCGGTTGAGCTGAAATTTGGAACGTTTGTAGAGCCCATCCATACAAACATGCCTGCACCATCCGGGATGCGGTCAGTGGAAAAGCACGTGCACTATGGGGCGCCAAAAATTCAATAAATAAACCTTTTTACGCCTACAGCAGCCAAAGGAAAGCATCCTCGGTGCTGCAAATTTATGCGCATGCGCAGATCATTAATGTCTACAAACGTAAAGGGTAGTCCAGGGATTCGAGGCAAGGCGTCTTGCTGAAAATGGGTCCTCAAGTTTGCATTGCACCCTATGGGATTTTGGGCGGGAAAACGTAAATACCCTAATAACTCCATCAGTTCGCAACAGACAGGTGCGTTTTTTATAAGGTTTATAGGTCTTAGGAAGGTACATTTCCGTGCAAAATTGTATGGCGCTGCATGCAGAAGAAGCAAAGATATAAGGACTGGAAATGCGTCCCTAGGTCTCGCCTGCTGAACAAAGAGATTAAAAGTCACTAAAGGTGACCTTCACCGATCGAGCTGAAACTAGCACCAAACATTGTCCTAGTACCATAGAACATAAAACAATATTTGTCAGAAAATTCGGACTTTGCGTTAGTAAGTTATTAGGGGTCAAACATTAGCAAATATCAACTTTCAGGGGCCATAACTCGAAAAAGGGGCGATAAGAAATTTTGGGCACTTGGCCCCAGGGAGTCATTGGTCCAGACCTTTCGTCTGGCACCAGTTTCATCCCGATCGGTGAAGGTCGCATTAGGCTCAAACTTGCAGTCCAAAGTTGGTAGGGAATGTCTGAAACTTTGACCCCTAATAACTCGTCTGCTGTTCATCCGGTTGAGCTGAAATTTGGAACGTTTGTAGAGCCCATCCATACAAACATGCCTGCACCATCCGGGATGCGGTCAGTGGAAAAGCACGTGCACTATGGGGCGCCAAAAATTCAATAAATAAACCTTTTTACGCCTACAGCAGCCAAAGGAAAGCATCCTCGGTGCTGCAAATTTATGCGCATGCGCAGATCATTAATGTCTACAAACGTAAAGGGTAGTCCAGGGATTCGAGGCAAGGCGTCTTGCTGAAAATGGGTCCTCAAGTTTGCATTGCACCCTATGGGATTTTGGGCGGGAAAACGTAAATACCCTAATAACTCCATCAGTTCGCAACAGACAGGTGCGTTTTTTATAAGGTTTATAGGTCTTAGGAAGGTACATTTCCGTGCAAAATTGTATGGCGCTGCATGCAGAAGAAGCAAAGATATAAGGACTGGAAATGCGTCCCTAGGTCTCGCCTGCTGAACAAAGAGATTAAAAGTCACTAAAGGTGACCTTCACCGATCGAGCTGAAACTAGCACCAAACATTGTCCTAGTACCATAGAACATAAAACAATATTTGTCAGAAAATTCGGACTTTGCGTTAGTAAGTTATTAGGGGTCAAACATTAGCAAATATCAACTTTCAGGGGCCATAACTCGAAAAAGGGGCGATAAGAAATTTTGGGCACTTGGCCCCAGGGAGTCATTGGTCCAGACCTTTCGTCTGGCACCAGTTTCATCCCGATCGGTGAAGGTCGCATTAGGCTCAAACTTGCAGTCCAAAGTTGGTAGGGAATGTCTGAAACTTTGACCCCTAATAACTCGTCTGCTGTTCATCCGGTTGAGCTGAAATTTGGAACGTTTGTAGAGCCCATCCATACAAACATGCCTGCACCATCCGGGATGCGGTCAGTGGAAAAGCACGTGCACTATGGGGCGCCAAAAATTCAATAAATAAACCTTTTTACGCCTACAGCAGCCAAAGGAAAGCATCCTCGGTGCTGCAAATTTATGCGCATGCGCAGATCATTAATGTCTACAAACGTAAAGGGTAGTCCAGGGATTCGAGGCAAGGCGTCTTGCTGAAAATGGGTCCTCAAGTTTGCATTGCACCCTATGGGATTTTGGGCGGGAAAACGTAAATACCCTAATAACTCCATCAGTTCGCAACAGACAGGTGCGTTTTTTATAAGGTTTATAGGTCTTAGGAAGGTACATTTCCGTGCAAAATTGTATGGCGCTGCATGCAGAAGAAGCAAAGATATAAGGACTGGAAATGCGTCCCTAGGTCTCGCCTGCTGAACAAAGAGATTAAAAGTCACTAAAGGTGACCTTCACCGATCGAGCTGAAACTAGCACCAAACATTGTCCTAGTACCATAGAACATAAAACAATATTTGTCAGAAAATTCGGACTTTGCGTTAGTAAGTTATTAGGGGTCAAACATTAGCAAATATCAACTTTCAGGGGCCATAACTCGAAAAAGGGGCGATAAGAAATTTTGGGCACTTGGCCCCAGGGAGTCATTGGTCCAGACCTTTCGTCTGGCACCAGTTTCATCCCGATCGGTGAAGGTCGCATTAGGCTCAAACTTGCAGTCCAAAGTTGGTAGGGAATGTCTGAAACTTTGACCCCTAATAACTCGTCTGCTGTTCATCCGGTTGAGCTGAAATTTGGAACGTTTGTAGAGCCCATCCATACAAACATGCCTGCACCATCCGGGATGCGGTCAGTGGAAAAGCACGTGCACTATGGGGCGCCAAAAATTCAATAAATAAACCTTTTTACGCCTACAGCAGCCAAAGGAAAGCATCCTCGGTGCTGCAAATTTATGCGCATGCGCAGATCATTAATGTCTACAAACGTAAAGGGTAGTCCAGGGATTCGAGGCAAGGCGTCTTGCTGAAAATGGGTCCTCAAGTTTGCATTGCACCCTATGGGATTTTGGGCGGGAAAACGTAAATACCCTAATAACTCCATCAGTTCGCAACAGACAGGTGCGTTTTTTATAAGGTTTATAGGTCTTAGGAAGGTACATTTCCGTGCAAAATTGTATGGCGCTGCATGCAGAAGAAGCAAAGATATAAGGACTGGAAATGCGTCCCTAGGTCTCGCCTGCTGAACAAAGAGATTAAAAGTCACTAAAGGTGACCTTCACCGATCGAGCTGAAACTAGCACCAAACATTGTCCTAGTACCATAGAACATAAAACAATATTTGTCAGAAAATTCGGACTTTGCGTTAGTAAGTTATTAGGGGTCAAACATTAGCAAATATCAACTTTCAGGGGCCATAACTCGAAAAAGGGGCGATAAGAAATTTTGGGCACTTGGCCCCAGGGAGTCATTGGTCCAGACCTTTCGTCTGGCACCAGTTTCATCCCGATCGGTGAAGGTCGCATTAGGCTCAAACTTGCAGTCCAAAGTTGGTAGGGAATGTCTGAAACTTTGACCCCTAATAACTCGTCTGCTGTTCATCCGGTTGAGCTGAAATTTGGAACGTTTGTAGAGCCCATCCATACAAACATGCCTGCACCATCCGGGATGCGGTCAGTGGAAAAGCACGTGCACTATGGGGCGCCAAAAATTCAATAAATAAACCTTTTTACGCCTACAGCAGCCAAAGGAAAGCATCCTCGGTGCTGCAAATTTATGCGCATGCGCAGATCATTAATGTCTACAAACGTAAAGGGTAGTCCAGGGATTCGAGGCAAGGCGTCTTGCTGAAAATGGGTCCTCAAGTTTGCATTGCACCCTATGGGATTTTGGGCGGGAAAACGTAAATACCCTAATAACTCCATCAGTTCGCAACAGACAGGTGCGTTTTTTATAAGGTTTATAGGTCTTAGGAAGGTACATTTCCGTGCAAAATTGTATGGCGCTGCATGCAGAAGAAGCAAAGATATAAGGACTGGAAATGCGTCCCTAGGTCTCGCCTGCTGAACAAAGAGATTAAAAGTCACTAAAGGTGACCTTCACCGATCGAGCTGAAACTAGCACCAAACATTGTCCTAGTACCATAGAACATAAAACAATATTTGTCAGAAAATTCGGACTTTGCGTTAGTAAGTTATTAGGGGTCAAACATTAGCAAATATCAACTTTCAGGGGCCATAACTCGAAAAAGGGGCGATAAGAAATTTTGGGCACTTGGCCCCAGGGAGTCATTGGTCCAGACCTTTCGTCTGGCACCAGTTTCATCCCGATCGGTGAAGGTCGCATTAGGCTCAAACTTGCAGTCCAAAGTTGGTAGGGAATGTCTGAAACTTTGACCCCTAATAACTCGTCTGCTGTTCATCCGGTTGAGCTGAAATTTGGAACGTTTGTAGAGCCCATCCATACAAACATGCCTGCACCATCCGGGATGCGGTCAGTGGAAAAGCACGTGCACTATGGGGCGCCAAAAATTCAATAAATAAACCTTTTTACGCCTACAGCAGCCAAAGGAAAGCATCCTCGGTGCTGCAAATTTATGCGCATGCGCAGATCATTAATGTCTACAAACGTAAAGGGTAGTCCAGGGATTCGAGGCAAGGCGTCTTGCTGAAAATGGGTCCTCAAGTTTGCATTGCACCCTATGGGATTTTGGGCGGGAAAACGTAAATACCCTAATAACTCCATCAGTTCGCAACAGACAGGTGCGTTTTTTATAAGGTTTATAGGTCTTAGGAAGGTACATTTCCGTGCAAAATTGTATGGCGCTGCATGCAGAAGAAGCAAAGATATAAGGACTGGAAATGCGTCCCTAGGTCTCGCCTGCTGAACAAAGAGATTAAAAGTCACTAAAGGTGACCTTCACCGATCGAGCTGAAACTAGCACCAAACATTGTCCTAGTACCATAGAACATAAAACAATATTTGTCAGAAAATTCGGACTTTGCGTTAGTAAGTTATTAGGGGTCAAACATTAGCAAATATCAACTTTCAGGGGCCATAACTCGAAAAAGGGGCGATAAGAAATTTTGGGCACTTGGCCCCAGGGAGTCATTGGTCCAGACCTTTCGTCTGGCACCAGTTTCATCCCGATCGGTGAAGGTCGCATTAGGCTCAAACTTGCAGTCCAAAGTTGGTAGGGAATGTCTGAAACTTTGACCCCTAATAACTCGTCTGCTGTTCATCCGGTTGAGCTGAAATTTGGAACGTTTGTAGAGCCCATCCATACAAACATGCCTGCACCATCCGGGATGCGGTCAGTGGAAAAGCACGTGCACTATGGGGCGCCAAAAATTCAATAAATAAACCTTTTTACGCCTACAGCAGCCAAAGGAAAGCATCCTCGGTGCTGCAAATTTATGCGCATGCGCAGATCATTAATGTCTACAAACGTAAAGGGTAGTCCAGGGATTCGAGGCAAGGCGTCTTGCTGAAAATGGGTCCTCAAGTTTGCATTGCACCCTATGGGATTTTGGGCGGGAAAACGTAAATACCCTAATAACTCCATCAGTTCGCAACAGACAGGTGCGTTTTTTATAAGGTTTATAGGTCTTAGGAAGGTACATTTCCGTGCAAAATTGTATGGCGCTGCATGCAGAAGAAGCAAAGATATAAGGACTGGAAATGCGTCCCTAGGTCTCGCCTGCTGAACAAAGAGATTAAAAGTCACTAAAGGTGACCTTCACCGATCGAGCTGAAACTAGCACCAAACATTGTCCTAGTACCATAGAACATAAAACAATATTTGTCAGAAAATTCGGACTTTGCGTTAGTAAGTTATTAGGGGTCAAACATTAGCAAATATCAACTTTCAGGGGCCATAACTCGAAAAAGGGGCGATAAGAAATTTTGGGCACTTGGCCCCAGGGAGTCATTGGTCCAGACCTTTCGTCTGGCACCAGTTTCATCCCGATCGGTGAAGGTCGCATTAGGCTCAAACTTGCAGTCCAAAGTTGGTAGGGAATGTCTGAAACTTTGACCCCTAATAACTCGTCTGCTGTTCATCCGGTTGAGCTGAAATTTGGAACGTTTGTAGAGCCCATCCATACAAACATGCCTGCACCATCCGGGATGCGGTCAGTGGAAAAGCACGTGCACTATGGGGCGCCAAAAATTCAATAAATAAACCTTTTTACGCCTACAGCAGCCAAAGGAAAGCATCCTCGGTGCTGCAAATTTATGCGCATGCGCAGATCATTAATGTCTACAAACGTAAAGGGTAGTCCAGGGATTCGAGGCAAGGCGTCTTGCTGAAAATGGGTCCTCAAGTTTGCATTGCACCCTATGGGATTTTGGGCGGGAAAACGTAAATACCCTAATAACTCCATCAGTTCGCAACAGACAGGTGCGTTTTTTATAAGGTTTATAGGTCTTAGGAAGGTACATTTCCGTGCAAAATTGTATGGCGCTGCATGCAGAAGAAGCAAAGATATAAGGACTGGAAATGCGTCCCTAGGTCTCGCCTGCTGAACAAAGAGATTAAAAGTCACTAAAGGTGACCTTCACCGATCGAGCTGAAACTAGCACCAAACATTGTCCTAGTACCATAGAACATAAAACAATATTTGTCAGAAAATTCGGACTTTGCGTTAGTAAGTTATTAGGGGTCAAACATTAGCAAATATCAACTTTCAGGGGCCATAACTCGAAAAAGGGGCGATAAGAAATTTTGGGCACTTGGCCCCAGGGAGTCATTGGTCCAGACCTTTCGTCTGGCACCAGTTTCATCCCGATCGGTGAAGGTCGCATTAGGCTCAAACTTGCAGTCCAAAGTTGGTA